>JAJJWX010001734.1:600000-945863 GCA_023529315.1 Papaver bracteatum
GACCCTGATTAATCTATTATTCATGCTTTGGCCCTTGTCCTTTTGCTAGTCATGTTTGGTATATGACTTTTTTCTGTGCTAATTCTTATGCTTTTATTTATAAAACCTTTACTCATTGGCTAGAATGCTGGTTGATCAATCTGTCTCTAAAATTCATGATAATATACATAGGTTCATTGTCACCATTCTGTGGTCTTTATGGACTTATAAAAATAACTTTGTTTTTAGGAATCTTCATGAAAATCATTCCTCAGTTATCAATAGAGCATAGGCTATGATCCTAACAATTAGGCTAAAAGCACATGTATCCCCTAGTTATAACATCTCTTACAGTGATACTAGGATGCCCCCGACTTTTGGATGGATAAAATGAAATATTGATGAAGCTTTTGTTAACACCACTATGTCTAAAGGTTCAGGTTATGTGATGATAGACTTCTCCAGTAAAGCTATTTTTTTGCATCTATGGTTTTTTATGTTACCTCGGCTTAACAGGCAGAAGCAAGAGCTATATGGGATGTGTTGAAGAATGAAGTGGATCAAAATCTTACCTCGTCTAAAATTGATGCTATCTATAAAGACATTCAATTTTTTTGCTTCTTTACTTCTGGGATGTATATTTTCTTTTCAACCTAGAACTTGTAATTTTGTTTTTTCATGAACTTGAATTATGGTTAATAAACAATATTTGTTCTATAATATGTATTGGTTTTTTCCTCCTATTTATCTTAGGAAGATAGTTAAGTCAATGAGAACCTCTTTTTTTTTGCAAATTTTATTTCAATTGTCCCTAAATATTTCTTTTTGAGTGTGACATGTTGCTTAGTATGGATAATACCAATTTTTCTTCTGCATGGCGGCTTAGATTTTGATCATTGGATCAAGTAATGTGAGGTATTTTTTTGTGTGGAAATTGTGCAACTATCCCTCCTTCTATTGGGCCTCTACAAATATCCCTAACAGACTTTATAAATATCCATGATGGCAAAATTGAAATTAAAAAGAAAAAACGTAAATATTGTAGTTCCTCTTTTAACCTTCCATCGCCGTTTCTTATATTTAATATACAAAACTTACAAATCAGAAAAACTCTTCGTCTCTCCTTCCACTACCATCTGTAGCACCATCACCATCTCGACTTCCTCCACCACAACCACCATCTTCATCGTCATCACCACCCCTACCACCATCTCCATCGTCAGAACCATCTCTATCGTCATTACCAAAAGCATCACAACCAATTATCCACATCTGAATCAATCGATTTGGATCAATTTTTGGCTGATTCAAGTAAGAAAACTAAATCTAGCGATGAACCAACGAAAAATTAATCTCCAAAATCTAATCTCAAGCATTAGATTCATTTCAATTTCAATTGAATTGTTATGAATTTCCAATATGGAATATACTTGATTCCTTGAAGCCTAATTTCGGATCTCATTCTTCTTCAGATCGCTATTTGATTAAGGTAATTAACTATATTCTTCTTCAATTTTTTTTTTATAATCTATATTGTCTCATGTAAGTAGAATGTACCGATTTTTTATTTAGAGTCGCAATTCGTTAGTTTCTTTTGTGTGTGGTTTTGGGATAGTAGCATTGTTGTGTTTGTAGATGTTTGATGTTTTGTGTATGGTAACTAGCGACAGAAGAGGAAAATTGGTGGGGTCTGAAGTTTGTGGGCGTGTAGTTGATAGAATTGGTAAAATTGGTTGACTAGGGTGTAAAGTAGTGCTGGTTGTGGATTTGGAATTGGAGGTGTTTTGTGTTAGTGTAATTGTTATTGGTGGTGGTGGACTTGGTGACGGTGGAGAAGTCGAGAGGTAATACTTTTGGAAGAAAAGCATTAGGTGATGAAATTAGTGGATTTGGAGGTGATTTGGTAAAATTGGATGACGGAGGTACAGATGGTGGACGATAGGTGGAGGAGGTGATGATGTTGGAACTGGGGAAGGTGGCGATATTGGATTATTGTAGTGATACAAGAGTTAGTGATGGGTATGTGATAAAGGTTTCGCGAATGCGCAGGTAATGGTGATGGAACTAGTGTGAGCATAAACCCGACCACCGTTTATAGGGAAAACTTTATCTATGATAAGAAACTGGTCTTCTAACAATAGCAATAGCAGGAACGTACTCTTATTGTTCCTTGATATCCTCTGCTCAAAAATGTTACAAGTTTACAAAATGTTAGAAAACATATTGTTTCTGGCGTTAAAAATAGACGTGTATACTAAAACGCTTTAGATACTTGTAACAGCTGGGGTAAATTTGAAATTCAAAACATGGTATATACTTATCAACTTCTGTAGCATTGATGGATGTTTGTATGCCATTTTAGTTAGCTTGTGTTCAGCAGAGGATGCATACATTTTTAGAATATTATCTTAGCTAATGTAGATTATTTAGTTATTTTGGGATTAATGAATCTGTACTTTATACCATCATGCATCCATCTCCAGTTCTAATAGTTTTTCCTTTCTGTCAAATAACATCATGGATTGTTAGCAGTTAACATTCTTGCTGTAAGCTAGGGAATCACCAAAGAAGTTTTGCACCATCCTCTTCTTTACATCCGTTACCTCATCCCCGGTTAATAAATCTTGCAGTATTTGGTGGTTCAAAGTTCACTTACAGGTTGGTTTGATCCATTTTTTATTGTTGAAAAAATCTTATGTGATCAACTTCTGTTGTTGATCTCATTTTTATGGATCAGCTATTGTTATTGATCCCATTTATGGATCAGCTCATGTTGTTGACCCAACTTTTTATGGGATCAACTACTATTGTTGATTTGGTTTATGGGATTAACTATTGTGGTTGACCCAATTTTTTACGGGATCAACTAATGTTGTTGATCCAATTAACTCCTATTGTACAATATTTCCTTGGATTAGTATAACTATGCTTGTAGTTTAAATCATTTAAAGTTTTTCAAATGTAGAACTTGTGGTGCAATGGTAGCATGACTAACTCCACGTCGTATGATGCGTGTTCGACTCACGCCAAGTTCACTCCACTTACATGGATCAACTTTCATTGTTGATCTAGTTTAGGGGATCAACTATTGTTGTTGATCCCTTAAATTGGATAAACTTATACTGTTGATCCTTGTTTTTTTGTGTGGATCAACTACTGTTGTTGATCCCCTGAATTGAACAACTTCTACTGTTGATTTATTTTATTTGGATAAACTACTGTTACTGATACAAAAATATATGAACCAGTGGAGGCGGCGGCGACGACGGCGGACTAGTGGTGGCTACTGGGGATTAGTGGTGGTGGTGGTGGTGGCGGACTAGTAGCGGAGGTGGCGTACTGGTGGTTGTGGTGGCAGACTGGTGTTGATGGTGGACTAGTAGTGGTGTTGGCGGCAAAAAACTAGTGGTGGTGGCGGACTGGTGGTGGTGACGGAGTGGAGGTGGAATATTTGTGGTAGTGGTCGTTGAATGGTTGTGGTGGATTAGTAGTTTAATGTTAGTGGTGGTGGTGAAGTGGTAAAGGAATAAATTTGTTATATTTTGAAATAAAGAAAAATATTATATAGGTGAGGGTATTAAGGTAATCTAATTTTAAATGAATAAGGTTATTAAAAAGTAGGGATATATATTTATTGTTGTATAAGAATATATTTGTAGGTTTTTAAAACTAGGGACATATAATTGATATACCTGGCGAGATTGGGGTATACCCAATTTTAAAGGGACTCTTTTAAATGGTTATAGGGGGAGTCCTAATGGGTAAGTTACAAAATTACCCTCACCCTTTAAAAACCTATTTCCCTAAATCAGTTTTAATTTTTTCATTTCAGTTTTTTTCTTCTCTTCTTCTTCTTCTCCTCCAACCATACCGGCTCCATCACCCCCACCACCATCAAAACTCGTCGATTAATTCGTTAACATCGTCGATTCGAAAACTTCGATTAATCTTTATCAATGGATCTACCACGGCGTAAGGGAACTCGTATGAAAGAAGCTAATCGAAAACCCAATGAGTATAACCCTGGATTTGCAAAATTAGTTCAACAAAAAGTGAAGAAAAAAACGGTTGAAGAAGAAGAGATTGAACCCGCTAAAACACACGAAATAGTGCGATTAAGAAAGTAAGGGCTTGTTTAAACTCACTCTAGTACTTCGATTTCATGTTTGCATGTCAAATTAGGTCAGAAAAATTCGAATTTTTGAATTGGCAGTTGCATCGCCGGCAATGTTTTTTTTATCGACCTTTCTGGGGTTTCATAGTTAGGGTTTGGCCGGAAAGGTATAAGGTTGAAGAACCTGCCGGCTGTGTAGTTTCTGTAACTGCTACTAGCAGCGCCGGCATGTTATTCATATGTATACCCTTCTGGCGTCATTTTTTCTTTAATGAAGCCGGCGTCTTATTATTTACCCTTCCGGCTACTTGTGTAGAATTTTCCTGATGCCTAGAATTTTTGCATACGGAAGGGTACTTACATAAAACCATTCCGTCTTTTTGGAAGCCGGCGATATATGGCAAATAGACCCTTCCGACTATTTTAGTGAAAAATACTAAATTTTTTGTGCGCCGGAAGGCTATTTTTATGATACACTGTCGGCGTTTTCTTCGCCGGCACTCATATTTTTTTATACCTTTCGTCCACCGGATATATTGTATATGTATACACTTCCGGCCTTTGATGTTTATTTTTTTTCTGAATTATTCTTGTTCAGATTGCAAACGGCAAAGAAGAAAGTAGCTTGGAAAGCTGCTCTTAGTAGTCCTCCTTCAAACCCTCCTCGTGTTGGTGATAAACTCTTGTCTTCAAAACATCGAGGGGTATATGTTGATCCTGGAACGACATAGATCATTATAAGGAATAATCCAAAACCACCATCTGAACCCAGTGATTCAGATGACACTCCATATGAAGACCAATCAATTCCATCTGGTAGAAGAGGTGATGATGATGATGTTGATGAAAGAATTCCGGTTGCTGGAGGAGGCAACAACAATGATGATGATGATGATGATGGTGATCAAGACATGCCACCTATTGGAGGAGGTAATGATGATGATGATGGTAATAGAGATAAAGGTAAGAAACCGTCGAAGATGAAATTGTTGAAGAGGAAGAGGATCAAGAAGAATAAGAAGAAGGAGATGGAGAACAAATTGTTGAACCCACCGAAGCTTCCTTTTCAACTTCAACCGGAGCGAGGAAGAGGGTGATCACTAAACCAGCTAATTCTCACATGCCTTCCAAACACTTCATGGTTACACTGAAAAAATATGAGGACTCAAGGGGGACCCCAAGAGATGGTGGAAAAGTTCTTTTTGGATACAAAGACTAATGGGCATGTGCGATCCATAATACTATCGTAAGTAATCTTAATCCGTCTTTGTTCTTTATTCAAGTGTGTAACTATTTTAATTAAATTTGCGTCAAGTGTTTGTATTTCTTTTCATTTTATTTTTTTGGTATTTAGGATCACAAGAATGACATCCGTCTAATGAGGCGCCAAGCTTCATGTTCAGTGGCTCATACTTGGGATCTTGACAAGGAATGTGTGGATGTAAAAGTGATTGTGAGGAACTCCGGTTTGATGCCTGTGGTGGAGAGTTCGAATATTAATCTTGATAAAGTTACGGTCTCTGCATTCTATGAAAGGTTCTACAGAGAGACTGATACTATGTTATTCCCATTTAGTGAGATGGCGATAACTCCCGATGATGCTCAAATAATTTTATGCCTCGAGGTTGATGGAAAAGCAGTCACTAAGGGATTTGATAATTCGATTTCTTTCGAGAAGATTTACCATTTGAGCAAGATATTGTTCGGTTGGAATCAGGTTCAGACAGAGACTGTTCTTGACATGAAGGATGGTCGTCTAACCAATAAGTTTAATGTGATGAGGTTGAGGTACATATTATGAGATACACAGTCAATCCTTGACAGAGAAGGAATGGTGAACCCGGTGCGAATCAATGCTACCTCTGCCGGTTATTTGCTAAACGTCCTGGGAAAATGTATCTTCCCCGAAACTTCCGGAAACCAAGTCGAGGCCGGTTACTTGCAACTATTGGATCCCTTACATAAGATGCGTGAGTATTCTTGGGGTATTGCGGAGGTCGCCTTCTTGAACAATGAGTTGAAAAAATGTTCTAGAGCGCTCACTTAGAAAGTTAACGGAAACACATGTATTTTCCAGGTAATTTTATTATCCAAAACATTTATATTACCGAATATTCTCATAAGATAAGGTTCTTACTAAACTTTTTTTTTGCATAGGTTTGGATATATGAGCATTTCCCTTCCTTGTTCAAAGACATCTCCTACATAAAAGTGGATGAGAGTGTTGTGGCTCATAGGCCAAGAGCACAAAGGTACAGTTTTAAGGGTACTTAGGATAAGGAAATGTCGCAACATCTTATGAATCTCCGAAGTGCTATCGACGAATTGACTGCGGAGGAGGTGATATTTAATCCGTATCGGAATGCTAGAAATCAAGGTTTAATCCATCCTAGAAATGAAGTGGTTGCATTATACTATGGACCCTTGATGACTGTGTTTGAAGGGTTTTTAATGTATGATCCACATTGTATTATGCGACAATTGGGTTACGTCCAAGAAGAACCTCATTTCGATGAATATAAGCCGTTCTTTACTGTGAACCGGGATGAGTGCACCACGTCCCAAAAAACTATTAACGTCTCTTATGCTCCACCGCCGGCTCAAGAACATTGGGAAAATAGACATGACCGTAGATCGTTGTGAGTCTTTTGGACGAGGTGACCACCGGTCATGAATCTACTGAGAAATACATGGCGTGGTACTTGGATTGGGCTCGTCCTACTGTGATTAGGAAAATGACTGCTGAAGAACTGGCTCTAAAGAAGAAGTTGGAAGCGAAAGACCCATCAACATCGCTTAAGTTCTTTGTAAGTATATTTAGAGTTGTTTTTACTATTTTAAGATTTATTGCATTACCGAATCATTCTATTCATTGTTTGTTGTTTAATTGAAAATAGAAGGAGCATTTGAAGACATTTGCGAAGGTGTTATTGTGCGTGAGAGACAGAGGAGAGCCTTTGTCGATTGAAGGCCAAAGCAAGCACATTGACTATGTTAACAATGTTGGCAATGAGGATGCCCAAGAAATGTTCAAGCAACTTGAGGCTCAAGTAAAGGCTAAATAAAAAGCTAGGAGAGCAGCACAAGCCAAGATGAAGGCTGATAAAAAGAGGACTCGTGGTGGTGGTGGTGGTGAAGGTAGCAGCAGTGGTTGTGGTGGTGAAGGTAATCCTCCAAAATTTGGTCGTGGTCGTGGTCGTGATCAATGAATGCTTTCGTAGTTTATTTCTTTATGTTGTGGTAGACAAATGTTGTGGTAAACTTTTAATTTACGATGTGGACAAATGTTTTTTTAAGGTTTGTGTTTTCATTTTGGACAAAAAGTGTTAGATTTCTAGTTGTTGAATGAATGGTTTGTTTAGCTATGTAAAGTTTCAACACATAATCCGTTGTGAATTGTCATACTTCCGTCCCTGACAAAGGAAATTTTGTGGTTACCAGGGCCGGCATGGTATAAACATGATAAACTTCCGGCATATTCGTGGACGGCAGTTTAATGTCCCAATATCGTTACTGCGGTTTTGTTGCAAAAACATATTTCTCCTGATGCCTAAAACATACCTCGCCGGCACTGTAACAAATTTTAGACCCTTTCGGCTGAACTGTGGCCGGCAGGGTAGTGAACCAATATAGTTACGGCGGTGTTGTGGCAAAAAACCTTCTCCTGATCCCTAAAATCTTACACGACCGTCCTGGTAACAAATTTAGGACCCTGCCGGTCTGATTTCGTCGGCATCTTGGAGAAAACATACCTCGCCGGCGTATTCAAAATTTAAATTTTTTGCAAGTACAATTTCATTGATTGACTTGTACTTGGGCACTATAACGGCCAAATTTGGGCACAATCCTATAGTTACACTACTTTTCTCTATAAAACAAGATACAAATAGTTCCATATACTCTCCAAAGGTCATATCATCATACACTCCATCTAACTCACTCACTACCTCTATACAAACAATAATGGCATCGTTTGATTCAAATGAAGATTTGGCAATCACCAAAGCTTGGTACGCGGAAGATCGACTTAGACGTCAATCTTCTGAAAGGGAGGATTCCAAAACATTTTGGGCTAGGGTACACAACAAATTTTGCGGCGAGTTTGGGAATCCTAATGCAAGAAGTATTCAACAAGTCCAATCTAGGCACCTAGTAATCGAAAATGCGATACTTGCTTTTTTAGCTCTCCAACCTCGGATTTTTAATACTCGTCCCTTCACCTTGTCCATTTCACAATTTGTAAGTAATTTTGTGGTTTTTTTTTACGTACCCCATGTTGTGTTATCTTCCGACAAAACACCACTAAAAAATGTAAGCTTGTTTTTAGAGCACGAAGCCGTGAAAGCGTGCTACTTGGAAGTAAATGGGGAAGCATTCGCATTCGATGCAAGCTATCACTTCTTGTCCGATAGCATCCCGGTGGATAACCCGGACTACTTGGATGCGGTATCGTCTTCGTCGGAGAAAGATTGATGGTTTTATAAGTTTTAGTGTAGGTTTTGTGGGTATATCTCTATGTAAGCCCTCACGAGACTATAAATCGTCCACTAGGGTCTCCTAGGGGTTTAAAGGATTGATGCACATGCTAAGTGCATTCGTTTTTATGTTTCAATCAATGTAGTAACCAAAATTGCATGAATAAAGTGAATTACATCTTCCATATTTTCTGTATTATGTTTGGTATAAGTATAGGTCGGCAAGGTTATAAATCCTTAACTTGCCGGATGCATGTCAGCCGACAGTGATGAAAACTATTTGCTTGCCGACGTTATGACCGCCGGCATTGTAGGAAAATTTTCCATGCCGAACGTAAAATTTTGTTCCAAGATACTCAGCGTGTTCTTCAACCGAGACAATGCCGGCGGTAATAAGGTCGGCAGCTTATTCAAAGTGGACCCTGCCGGTTGAAATTTGGCCGACATCTCATTCAAACCATGACCTTGCCGGCCTTGAGCATTTTCAAAACCAATTTTTTTTGATCGAAATCGAAATCATAAGAGGGATGAAAGGTTTAATTTAGTGAATTCATAATTTTAAAATTTTAATATAAACTCAATTAATTAACTTAATCGGAATTTTAGTGTTAATTAACCAAGGGCATATTAGCCATTTAGAAAATACAAGGTTAAGGGGTGGCTTGGTTTTACTTCATAATGACCTTATTTTGTCTTATTGAGTATACCCCAATTAATCTGAGTACACCCCAATCTCGCCAGGTGAATATACCTTTCTTTTTTTTCGAGGAGAAAAGTTAAAATTTTATCTTTAAAAATAGAAGAGAAACAAAGGGAAGAAACGTCTAGGAGATGCACAAAGTGATACATACTTTTCTACACTAAGACCAACTGACAGAGTAAGATACTACCGAAACAAAAAGTGATAACTACAGCCACACCCATTTTTCAGATTTTGGACACTGTGAAACCCACGCTCAAAAAAACACAGGCGCGCACCCATTTTCTACGACAAAATATCTCCCAAACCCATAGTTTCTGAAATTAGGTTCCGGTCTTTTTTCTTCTTTTTCTTTTTCTTCTTCTCCGATTCGTATCTCCCTACTACTTTCGTCTCAATTTTTCAATGGAGCTTCAATTCACAAGTAAATCTCAACATCTTTGTATTTTGATTAACCTAGGGTTTCCGTATATAAACATTCTTATAATATTTTTCGTCTCTCCCAAACTTCATCCCTGATACACCCGCAATAAACCATTTTCAATTTCGATTTATGTTATTTTTTACGAGTTTTTTCAGATCTGTTTATCATGTTTAAGTTTCAATCATTGAAATCCATGGTTAAACTCATCTTGTAATATAGTTTCGTGCTAGTTTGTATAAATCTCTTCTAATAAATCTCCCCAGAGAATCATGGATTTCTGAGATTATTCTCTTATAACCAAAGATGATAATAATCAGAGAGATAATCAAAGATATCTTGGTTACAAAGTGGTTTTGAATTATTTGGAGAATTCTGATTGGAAATACGATGGTTATATTTATTTGAAATCAAGCAATTCATTCCGAAGGTAATACATTTATATTGATCTCATTTGTTCCTTCTTTGATTCAATTTTACGTTATTAAGATGAATTCCTAATAAAATAAATTTCTTAATATTGGGTTTCTGTCTCAAGATCTCTATTGAAATTTGGGGTTTTAGGTTGCTTTCCCAGCTCGCGTCACCCTGAATTTCGGATCTCTAAATTTGATTAACGAAGGAAAATTGGTTTTTATTTTAACATCTGCTAGTACAGATGTTTTCGTTAGAGTAAATTTCCTCATAAGTCATCGGCTGAAAGATGAGATCCGTCAGACATGATAAAAGCCAGTGTTTCGAATCCCACTTCGGTGACTTCAGGATGCCGAGCGGTGATTGAGAGCAAGGAGGCATACCATTAAGATTTGATACAACCTGCATTTGTTTTCACAAGTCCTGTGTTATTTGCTCACAGTATGCATCGGCAACACGAGCATCAAGCTTTAGGATAACTTGCAGAGTATTCAGGAATGGTTGAGAAAGAAACTGGGAAACATGCTGCTGATGGACTTGGAATGGTTGATTATGCATTGGGTTCTGGAGGCGGTATTGTGCTTCATTATTCACAACCTTTTATTTATAAAAAGGCTTTGGCTTGGCTTCCTTTTAAGAAACAGTTTGGGATTCAGATAGATGCACAAACTATATTGAAACCGAGTTTCGGGGTGCCTGGTCAATGCTTTCGCCTGCAAAGGAAGAGTGGGAATGTTGTAATTAAGCTTAGGATAGGGAATGGGGATTGTTCCAGAGGTTGTTACTGTCGAACATGTTTCTAAGGTATGTGACCAGTCACACTATTCTAAAATCGAATTTTGATGATAACCAATGTGTGCTACATCCTTTATGCATGTTGTAGAAGAATAAGTATGAATTTAAGATTGAGTTCGCCAGAAAAGTATCATTTTAGAGAAACAAGTATATTTAATTCATTTTAATCTGTTTGTGTTTCTATTGAGTGGTCTTTGCATTGTGTGTGACACTAATCACATGTGCATAAGATTCAGAAATGAGTTGAGTTACTCGTAAATATCTCTTCTTTTAATAAGCATTTACTTGCGAATTTCATGGTCCTCTTTTATCCCTTTTGTTTATGTCATTGGTTGGTCCTACTGTCATTTGTGGATTTGTTCCACCAATACAATGTTCCACAATATTCATTATGGAACACTATCGGCATCGAAACTGTTATGCTTGGTTGTTATATGGTGCATGTGATAGTATTAAGTCTGCTATACAGTTTTTAAAAAAAAATGAATTTTTTTATATGTGTTTTATGACCTAGTGTTGTGTTGTCGTAGCCGCGGGATTAAGGTGGAAATGGAACATGGGGAGGGCACATTTGAAACAGGAGATAACAATACGGTTGATAGAGGTGTAAAACGTGCCGGCCCGGCACAGCCCGGCACACGAAGTCGCGTGCTTCACGTGCCATGTGCCATGCTGTGTTGTGCCAACGATTTATATGTGCTGTACTAGTCAAACGCTAGGCACAGCACATGAATAAACGTGTTGTGCCGTGCTGTGCCGTGCTGGCACACGTGTTATAAACAATTTGAAATCACTTAATGGTATACATTAAGTCGGACATTATTACGAGAATCTAAATAGACAACATATCATTTGTATTTTTTTTTCAAGTAAAATCAACAAGTTTATTCAATAAAAAGAAATAACCCATCAAATATAAAATTGGATCATTGTCATATAAATTAACGTTCTAGTCAAATATAGGTAACGACATTATAGCAACGATATTAGAATATATTTTCCAAATATTTAGGTATTATATGTGTTGTTATAAAAGTAAGTCAATATAAAATGTCAAAAACTAACTAGAATAGTGACTCTTTTGTGAAATATACACAAAATGTGATTTATTATGCCTTGTTATATGGTGTACTTGTGCATGCTATGACGTGCTTTCTTAACGTCTTTGTCTTTGTCTAGTCGTACACGTGCTAATCCGTCTTAAGCGTCTTTGTCTCTGGGCTACTGTGCCAATTGGTCAAACCCAACACGTCCCATTTAACTAACATGTTGTGCCGTGCTGGGCTAAGTCACGTGCTGGGCTGGGTTGTGCTCAACTTTTAGCGTGCTGGGCTGGGCTGTGCTCGTGCTGGCACATCCCAGTTTACACCTCTAACGGTTGATCCAAACTATTCCAACAGTGACAGTTAACGAGATATACGAAGTCTCATTGGAACAATAAATATTTGATTTATTATTGTGTTGATGACTAAGTAATAGTACTTTTATATTGTAATTGTAAGACTTATCATTCTTTGCTGTTAAAGAATTCTAAAAATTCTTTGAGGTGGGAATAGTGATGCATAACAGGTTATGCATCTACAAATTTGTTGCATAACTTGTTATGCATTCTCGAAATTGGTTGCATAACACCTTCTTTTTTTTTTTTTTTTTTTTTTTTTTTTTGCATAACTTGTTATGCAGTTCAGAAAACGGTTGCATAACACGTTATGCAGCTACTTTTTGCTTAGTATTGAAACCAACAAAAAATAACACTACATAACTTGTCATGTACCTATAATAATATCTACATAACAAGTTATGCCGTCGTGAAAATGGATGCATAAACTGTTATGCATCCGAAAATATGACTGCATAATGCATCGAGAAAATATATGCATAACCTGATATACATCCGTAAATATGGATGTATACTGCATTATGCATCAATTTTTTTATGTACGCACTAAAATCAATCAAAACAATGGTTACATAACTTGTTATAGATGCATAACTTTGTTATCCAAATGCATAATTTGTTATGCAATCGAAAAAATAGTTGCAAATTCGTTATGCGTCTGCAGAATGTGTTATGCATCTTTTTTGGTGGTTGCATAATGATTATGTATCAAGTTTTCGAAAATTTTGCCTAAAATGATGATCACCTCCAATTTTTTCGTGAAAAACAAAAATTTGATATTCTTGTTTGTACTCGTTGCATAGCTCTCTTAAAAAGATTTCCAATGATATAAAATTTGTAAAATTCCAAGGTGCTGATTTTTAGATATGTTATATCCAAGTTGCGTTGCCAATTATACCCCTGATGCATAACATGTCATGCGAATGCATAATCCGTCATGCAGACATTTTTAATAATTTCATATAATTATGGGTGTCACGGTACCCAAAATTAATTATGGGCCTGACAATGAGAATAATATTTTTTTTGGGTCTCCCCCTAATTTTCCCAAACAAAAAGAACACAACATCCTATAACCAAAGATACAGGCCCACAAATACATAAAAGGAGACAAAAAATAAAATTTCTTATTTTAGTTCTTTGATCGGAACAGTAATCAGACCCGGTAGAATTGTGTCCTGTTCCGGGTCCTAAAGTTGGACCCTTTAACAACTTAAAAACCGACGAGTAAATACCCGATTGGACCCGAATGTCAACGGGTTCAAATTGGTAATACCCGTCGGGTATCCACGGGTAATGGGTATCCGATTATTCATCTTTTTATCAAAATTATAAGTATTTAATAGTTTTGACTTTGACTTTTTTTCATTTTTTTTTCTTACATTTGATGTTTATTTAGTAATTAATAAAGAAATAATAAAACATTTCTATAAAAAATAATTTAGATTCAAGGATAAAAGAGAAAGATATTAAGTGTTTCATTTTTTCAATAATTTTCTTAATACCCAACGGTTACCCGACATTTTTAACGGGTCCGGTTCTTAGTCCACAAATTTAGAAGACGACAAGGGAATACATTACTAAATCAAAGAAGTTTGGATGGCCTTTTAAGATTATAGTTAATAGACCCCAATGGTAAGTTATACACGCTCTATAAAGTGATGAATGGTTGTCATAATCATGATGATCCGAATTCTTTTACTGGACACGATGCCATTTGTGGGTTGAAACCACATCAATTGGAAACGGTAAGGTCGTTGAAAGCGCGTAAACCAAGTGACATCCTTAGGAAGATAAAGGAGGATGATAAAAATAACTTTTCTACTTTGAAGAAAATTTACGCGGCAAGAACAACCTTTAGGAGGAGGGAATGGGATGGTAGATAGATTATGGAACAATCTCAGTGGTTAGCCGATCAACACAGATACACAATGAGGAAGCAGGTATTGGAAGGAAAAGTGAATCGTATTTTCTTGGCGCATCAGGAGATAATCAAGCTTGATCAATGCTTCTATCAAGTTTTGTTTATAAATTTAACGTACAAGACCAACAAGTACAACATGTCGTTCTTAAACATTGCTTGCCACACTTCGGAAAAGATAACTTTCACGGTGACATAGTTCTTTATGGATCGGGAGAATGATGTGAGGTTTACTTGGATGCTAGAGACCTTGAAGGAGATATACCATGTTGATCAAACTCCGAGGACCATAGTAACAGATAAGGAATAAGTACTAATGAATGCCATAGGGGTAGTTTTCCCAGACTCTAAGCATTTTCTTTGCACATGGCATATATAATGCAATATTAGAAGTAATTTTAGGGTTTATATCCAAAAAACAAAGCCACAAATAGGTACCTCTCGTGAAAAGACCGAAGATGAGCGTCTTTAAAAACTAAATCCGAAACAACAAGATGAGGAGAAGAAAGAAAAGAAAAATAGAGTATGAAGCGAATGGGATACTAAGGAAGGATTTTCAACGTCATTGGGATTTAATGGTACACTCAATGTATGTGGCCGAGTTCGAATATCATGTGGAGAGTTTTGTTGGGCTATGGAAGAAAGATTATGAATGTGTGGTTTATTGCTTAAAGGAATTGTTAGATCCGTGAAAGGAAAAAATTGTTTATGCTTACACCTACCAACACATGCATTACCAGAATGAGGCGATAAGTATTGAGGAAGGATCTCATGGAAGCACTACGGGAAAAACATCGATCAACTACACCAGAATGAGGCGATAAGTATTCAAGAATTTTGTATGCATACCATGGCTCCGAGATCGAAACCTGTCAGTGAGTGGATTACTATAAATTGAAAACTTCGTAAGAACAACGAATCCATCCATTTACAGGTAAGATTCCTTTGGAATATTCCCCGAAACATTAAACAAACTTATTATGGCATATTTTATGCCAACCCTTGCTCCGTGATCGAAACCTGGCCGTGGGTGGACTACTTAATGTCGGAAACTTCATAAGAACGATGAATCCATCCATTTACAGGTAATATTCTTTCGGAATATTCCCCGAAACATTAAACAAACCATATTCTGGCTTATTGTATGCATACTATGGCTCCGAGATCGAAACCTAGACGTGAGTGGACTACTATAAGTCGGAAACTTCGTAAGAACGATGAATCTATCCATTTACAGGTAAGATTCCTTTGAAATATTTTCTAATACCTTAAACAAACCTTATTCTGGCATATTATATGCATACCATGGCTCCGAGATCGAAACCTGGCCGTCAGTGGACTACTATAAGTCGAAAATTTCGTAAGAACGTTGAATCCATCCATTTACAGGGAAGATTCCTTTGAAATATTCCCCGAAACAATAAAAACCATATTCTGGAATTTTGTATGCAAACACTGGTTCCGAGATCAAAACCTGGCCAAGAGCAGACTAGTATAAGTATGAGAGTTCGCAAAAACTATGAATACAACCATTTATGGGAAAGATTGCATGGGAATATTCTCAGAAACCTTAAATATACATAAATTCGTCAACTTCGAGAAAGAAGCTGGCTCCGGGATCGAAACCTGGCCATGAGCGGCCTAATATAAGTCTGAAAGTTCGCAAATACGATGAATCCAACCATTTACGGGTAAGATTCCATGGGAATATTCTCAGAAACCTTAATCACACACAAATTTGTCTACTTCAAGAAAGAAACTGGCTCCGAGATCGAAACCTGGAAATGAGCGGACTACTATAAGTCTGAAAGTTCGGAAAAACGATGAATCCAACCATTTATGGGTAAGATATATTCCATGAGAATATTCTAAGAAACCTTAAACACACACAAATTCGTCAACTTCGAGAAAGAAACTGGATCTGATATCTAAACTTGGCCAGGAGAAGACTACTATAAGTCTGAAAGTTTGCAGAAGTGAATAAAATTTAGCTAAAGTGAGAAGAATTTAGTAGAAGTGTTTGTACCTATACGACAACTCTAATAAAGGTTGTGAATAGTGATGATTTTTTTTTTTGTAGAAGTGAGAAAAACTTAGCAGAAGCGAGAATTCTTTTAGCATAAGTGAGAAATTTTTTAGCAGAAGTTAATAAAATTTAGCAGAAGTGAGAAAAATTTAGCAGAAGTGCTTATACCTCTACGACAACTCTTATAAAGGTTGTCAATAGTGATGACAAAAAAAATTAACAGAAGTGAATGAAAACATATCTTTTCCATCTCCCATCATAACCATCCATTTACATCATAACCTTCAATTTATTTATTTTTCCTTAACATTTTTTTTTCTTATCACTTTTTTGTAAAAGTAAATGTAAAATATAGGTAGACATGTAAATGTGGAAGGATGGTTGGAATCCTAGTCTTAGAGAGAGGAGGTTCAGGTTCGATTCACCTTAGCCTCATATTTTTTTTTCAAAGTCAATTTTTCATTTTACAACCCTTGTAAAGGTTGTGAAAATTGATCAGAAAAAAAGCACAAATCTACCAATATTGAGGAGCCGCAAGGGTGGTTGATGACTTGTATTAACACACAGTAGGCTTGGCTTCGAATCTCTACAAGAGCATTTTTCAAAATCAATTTTTTTTTTTATCTTCAACAACCCTTATGCATGTTGTTATACAGTTATATTCACTACGTTTAAGATATGAGTTGTAAATTCTAAAGGTGGTCACTTCTCTCTGCAACCATTTTCACACAAAAAGTTGTGGTTTTTAATTCTCGTTACTACTCTTTGGACCTCTTTGGTCCTAAGAGTTGGACATTTTTTACTTTGACAACTTTTTCATTGGAAAAGGTTGTAAAACATGCTACCTTTTACAACTTTAAAATTAGGAGTTGTCAATCTACAGTTGTAGATTACTATTTTTCCAGTAGTGGTACGTTTGAAGAGATTGCTCTGAGGGAGACAAAACAGTGTGGTTACGATATAACAAGCCATCCCTGAATACACCATGGCTGATATCGTTAAGATAACGATGCAAATGGGAGAGTAGGATGAAAATCATCACCAGCTACAATGATTACCTTTACTTTATTAGAAATTTAAATTTTAGGGTGTCTCATTGGGCAATCATTTCCATTATAAGGATTACAAATATTATGTGGATAACGAGATGGGAAGAAGTACCATTGTATGTTCAATCATGATGATGATGACCTTGGGATTTCTGTGTCATCACATGATTGCGTGGTATAAAAAATGAATTCCATTTGATATCAAATATCCATTTTGGAAGCAACTAACTTTTAAACCACCCCCGACCGAAGAACCACTCGAATCCTTTGTGGACACGGACATGAAATCATCGAGAAATTCGGGGAAAAAAGGATGGCTTGGCACGACAAGTTTCGATGTACGACTTAAAACTAGCCTCTAACCCCATATGATACCGGTTGGAGAACCAGCGGTGCTACCGCCGACGGGTAGACCACCTACCAACATGGATATGAAGGAAGAAAGAAAAGAGTTTAAGGTTGCAATAAGTACCCAATGAAACCTATTGATGAGTCACAAAATAAAACTTTCTCAACATGAGTATAATGACGCTAAATATGAAGAGGCGGCGATTCCAAAGATAAAGGGGTCGGGTCGACCAAGGAAGGGGGAAAGTGGGACAAGTAGCGCACAAGCCAAGATAAATGATCCAATAGTTCCTTCCCAAAATAAGAATGAAAAGGCACCGACTAAGATGAAAACAGGTCGGCAAAAGAAGGGATAAAGCGGGAAATGTAGCGCACATATAGTCCTTTTAAATTATCCAATTGCTCATTCACAATATGAGGATCCAATTGATAATTCTCAAGAAAGTTAAGCGCCTACAATATATACACGAGGATCCCAACAATATCATTGTTCCTTCTCAAGAGATTCAAGTGAGTGCAACATGAGTATCAACGATACTTGCATGGAAGGGACAAGCAAGACAAATGGGTTATATGGTGATTCTAAGGTCCGTTCTGGGTGATGGAAGCATGCATAGGGATGAACGGGGTAGACCTCATCGAATTTGTTACACCTTAATCGAGGAGTATTATTCGAAACTTCCTGAAATAAGTAAGCGTTATGTGTTATTTAACGATGACGTGGATGTGCATGGGAATTGTGGTTATCACGTTACGTCGGAACAAATAAGCCATATAAGTTTGGAGGACATTGAGAACTTAACCCAATACCAATATTTTAGAAAGATGACGGCCTTGTGCCTACAATAAGACAAGGAAATTTACATATCGATGGTGAATGAAGGAAAAACAAGAAAATACAAATAACGGAAATTTGATAAAATGGTTGCTAGAGTATAAGGTAAAAAGGGGAATGAACCAGTTACCCAAGGGTATTAGATGAGCACGCCTCTATGTGGTCATTAGTTGGCAGAAACGTGGAATTGCGTTGTTCATCTATTTGGTAAGGGAACATATTTTACATACATACCAAAATACACCATTTGGGATGAATAGCTTAAGGATCGAAGAATTGTTTTAACAACATTCATTATATCGATCTTAGACTAAGTGAAGATTTTCCACTACCACCGGTGTGTAGGTTTCATGAGGACTCAGGGATCACCAAGAAATGGATGAAAAAATATGAGACTAACATGAGGCGGTGAGAGGAATTGGTCGGGCTGGATCAAATAAAGGGTCTCCATGTGTTGTAATGAGTATTTTTTTGCTTCATATATTGTATGTTGAAAACTGAACCAAGCTTAATGAATGAAAGTGATTTGTCTTTTTTGGGGACGTTAGATTCATGAAATTTATAACATAATCGGTCTTCTTATACGTTGTTAACATCCGATTCTGACGGGTTTTTTTTTCAAAATTGGTTTACACTGGAACTACTATAAACGGATTCTAAATTCAAATAGGAATCACTTTACGTTGGAGTTATTATAGAATGATTCTGAACAAAAATTTTCTGGGATATATTCAATCAGAATCGGTCTTTGTTGATGAAAATGTAATCCGATTCCGGAGAAAAAAAAATTACATAAAAACAAATAATTTTTAATTCAATAATCGGATTACATATGGTCTAACATGATCCGATTGTGGATCATTTCCACTTTTCATAAACTCTTAAAATTTAAACTAGCACAGTTCTAGACTACCACATTGATCTTTTAACTACATAAAATGAAAACTTTCTATTTCTTAGTGTGAGTTTCAACAACCAGTGCCGCTTCGAAATGATAAAACTGCCATCCTCACCAAAATATACTTTCATGTTGATGTTCTTCGGGAAGATCCTTGACCATGGAATAACTTTTAACCCATTCGGTGTTTTCCTCAACATCCGTCAATCTTTCCCTTAGTTGGAATTGATCTTCACCCCATTCCTTTGCCTTGAGTACATCTTCTTGTTACATTGCAGCACTTGACGATGGTGTGGTAGTTCATTTGGTTCTCTTAATTATGTCTTGAATTGAATTGGTAGTTGAAGATGATGGAGTACTTCGTTTTCATCTTCCAAGTATGTGTTCAAATGAGTTGGTAGTTGATGATGATGGATTTGACATCTTCGAATGAAAAAATGAACAAAGATTTCTTTGAATAAGGTAGTGAATGATAGAAAATAGGTTATCCTTTTTATATACACAAGGGAACAACGGCTATAATTTCAAAAAATAAAAATAGACGTTAACAGTAATAATCTGATTATATAGACGCAATAATAATACGATTCTAGATTTCTCTACAATTCCGAACTTGAATCCAAAATCGATTTATGAGTGCATTAACGTAAGCCGATTGTGGTTGATGTTCATCACATCAACCCAGAATCAGTTTATATAGGTGTACAATATAAACCGATTGCTTGTATCATCAACAATAATCGGAATAATATAGTGCACACATAATCATATTCTTGGTTGATTTTAAAAAAAATGATGAGTGAATTTCAATAGATTTTGAGTTAAATCATTGTTGAGTTCCTCTTAGAAGGAATAGATTAAAGGGATTTAACTCAATCACTTAAATTGTTTGTTTTCTATTTTTTTTTTAAAACCTAAAAAGAAATTAGAATTAAATTGTTGTTTGTGATTTATTAGGTTTTAGTTTTGATTTTGATGGAAATTGGAAAAAAAATTGAGTTTTGATTAATGATTTTTGTATTTGTTAATTAAGTGATTATGATTTTGTATTTGTATTAGCGTAATTAAGATTTTTTTAAAGGTTAATTTAGTATTTTACCATCTTTTACACACCCCATATCCTTCTCTTTAGGTTGGCTGAAGAAATTCATATGCCCTAAATAATCACACTAAGCCCCGGAGAAATTCATATACCCTGTATCCTTCTTATTATCCAGGTTATAGAAAACCCTCAAGTTGAGAAAATTAAAATGAAAACAAGTATTTATTTTTGCTTCATATTCAGAAAATTTTATTAGTCACCAAAGCAAAGAACCAAAAAAATACAAAAAGTATTATAGTGGAATATCAGGGAAGGAGAAAGAGGCAACATTCTATATTGATAATAGTTATTAGGGTTACATAGATATTGTATACTCTACATACATGAAGAATGGAAAACCAAAGGACTCACATCTTGGACCGCACATCCATGGGCATAGGCCCTTTAACACTCCTCCATGTGCGGTTCAACAACAAATCTTTATACATAGTGCTTCACATATAGTACATTGAATGTAGTTCTTCAAATGTCGTCATCTCCTTGATGACTTGCGCCGAAATCAATTTCCTCGTTAAAACTCTGACAAGGAAAAACCCAGTGGGACAAGACCTTGGTACAGTTCTTCACATGTAGTACTTCACATGTTGTCTCGTACTTTACATGTAGTTCATCACATGCAATACGATCTTCAAAGATCGATTAGTCTAAGTTAATTGCCTCGTTAAAACTTTGTCAGGATAACCCAAAGGAACAAAACCTGAACTAAAGAAAAAGAGTAAAATAATAATCAAACTCAGAACATATTTGAACTCGAATGTGTTGCCTTATTAAAACCTTGACAAGGAAAACCTAGTGGGATAAAACCTTGACGAAGGGAAAAGATTACAACATGACAGATACAGGTAAAGGTGATCCATTGAAGATGATCACTTTGCTCTATTGAAGTTGAATAGTTTCTTCACAACTCTTAAGGCAGAAAATCCTTGTGGGAAAGACAATAGCCTTAGCTTGGAAATTACATTCCCGGTGTTTGTTGTTGTCTCATTAAAACCTTGCCGAGTAACAAAACCATGCGGGGAAAAAGAAACCTTAATGAAGGAAAAGAGTTCAACACACCATTAGATGCTCCCCCTGATGACAGATAATTTTCGTTAGTCTAATGCAGTCATAAGGGGTTTATCACACTTTACTTTGGTGACTTGAATGTTTATAAGACAACGTTGTTGATTCTGGAAGTTGCGTTGCTTAATAGAATATCGCATTTCATTTTTTTGAACCAGATATTTTCAGTAATATCAACAGCGATTTTTATGTCTTCAACATTCTACATACTTGATGTTTTTAGTATTGTATCGCTAAAAACCTTGTCGAGAGACAAAACCCTTTGGGAAAAACTATTCTCGATCGAAGGGAAAAAGAGTACAACACAACTTCAATTTCGAAGTAAAATATGTCGACATCATATCCTTAGATCCTCCCCCAGATGCCGGCATCTCCCCCTGATTACTTTCAGGGTTATTCCAGACAGTTCCTTTAGTCATGTATTTTTCGAAACTAAATATTGGTAATGACTTAGAAAATAATCTATCATACCTCCCTCTGATTACTTTCGTTGGAGAAGAGATTATTGTTCCTTCATAATTAAAAACTTTTGGATTGCACTTTCATTAGCATTCCTCTTAATGTCTTTGTAGGGATAAAACAAATTTATGTCAATGGTTACCTTTACTATATCTAGCTAACAAGTTACCTGAGATGTATAATTTAATCGAGTACATTATTATACTTAGTACAAAAATGCGTCTATTGTACTTAGATATGGGAATTTCATCTCCCAACACATATTTTTCATCTTCCTTTATACGAAATGGTCACTTACTTACATTTGAACCTCGACTAATCATGGGAGTGCTATCAGGATGCATGTCTTTGTTAAATTTCCTGAAAACTTTAGACATATGCAAACTGGTGGAATAATATCCCAAAAGCTCAATACTCGGTCGAGCTTTCCCTAGATTTTTCATCTCAAATTCGTATTTTTTAATAGATTTTAAGGTCTCTTATTGCATCAAGAGTACCCATCATGTATGTACCATCGACATAAATAGCTATAATTAAAAATCAGGAACTTTCTTGTGAATATGCAAGGAAAAATAACTTACTTGTTTATCCCCTCCAAATCAAATAGACACTTAGACGGGTATACCACATCCGCTTGATTGCTTGAATCTATAAGTGAGCGTTCTATCTAACTGTAAATGCAGTCTGTGGTTTAGAGTCATTTGATTTGGGAAACAAAAGTCTATCAAGTACTTTTGTAAATATCTTCTATCTATTGATTCTTTTAGAGATACGTAACAACCATATACATATGAAGCATTTCAAGTCCTTTTGAAATTACCAAGCTAACTAAGTAGAAAAATTATATAATGCTCATTACAATAAAGTAAACAATTACAGGGATTTGTGAGATACCTCGCGCCACAAGGAGAGTATTTATACCATTACGACTTCATTATTCCCACTGTTCTTTGTGACAAATAATCATGTATGTCCATAGGATTTACACTTGGTTGGTTAGCACTGCTACACTAAATACCTATATATTTTTCAAAGAATCAAATTCTACCTGGATTGTGTAGGCCAAATATGCTCTTTATTGTTGATATTCAAACAATAAGAAGCATGGTTCGATCTCATCGTGCTGGATTTCCTTTAGCAACTGTATATGAAAATAATAATCATTAATATGATCACGCGATCTTTCCATTGACTCGTGTGTGTTCTCATAATCCACTTGGGATGTCATTGTTCTCTGGAATCGTTAAACTTCGGAGCGTCTTCCAGTATTGATTCATGGACATAGTCAGAGACAATCAAATGAGATGATTTCATTAATGATACAAATTAGGTTGTGCCTTACTCATCTACTTCTTTTCTATATGAGCATTGATCGAACCTAGTGGCATCTCCATCTTCCTTTATGGAGCCATGGCCTTAACTACAGTTCCACCAAGTTTAGTTGCAACACCTTAGTCTATGGTGTACCCCATAATGAGGATTTATAACCTTGCAGTTATATTTGCAGCTGGTACGTGTGATCTTGTCACTTTAGCGACATCAGTGTACATTCTGAAAATCGATTATTCTTTGTCACTTCACATTTACATTTGTGGAGTACAAGAATCAACATGAGACATAGTGGGAACACACCACGACAATTCCTGTAGAAAATTCTTTTTCTTATCTCCCACTAACAACGAGAAGAATGTCTCATTAAAATGACAACCCGCAAATCTAGCGGTAAGATATCTCCTTCCGAAAGTTTTAAAATACGGATAATTGTTGGGAACTCATTTCCAACATAAATACTTAACAGTTTTGAAGACCCATCATAGTACGATGTGGAGTAGTAATGGCACATATATAGTGTAACGAAAAATGCGTAAAAACACGAATGTCAGTCTTAAATCCAGTTACCAACTGGTACGCAGAAAAGGTTGACTAATATTGGGTTCTAAAAACAAATTAAGTAAGATGTGTGTAATACTGCATATCCCCAAAGCAATAAAAGATAGGTTGGTACGCATAACCTATTTCTTAGACACTATCTGTAACCTTTGATGGTATCCTCTGCGAGACCATTGGGTATAAGATGTTCTATATTGATCTTATTAAACATGCAATATTCATCAAGTCCTTTTGATGTACATTCTCTAGCATCAACAAGGGTGGTTGGCCTTTGCACTTTGCATTGTGTGGTATGTGCTAGTAATTTTCAAACGCAAATTTCTTAGGATCTATAACTAGTCCAAAAAGTCAAAACATTCACCAAATCCATCAGCCACTTTAATGGTCCTCATTCTGCATGAATAACTATAACTAGTCCAAAAAGTCAAAACATTCACCAAATCCATCAGCCACTTTAATGGTACGCATTTTGCATGAATATTTTTCTAAAGTTCACCTTGTTTTCTTTGTAATATGGAATTTTCACCATTTGAATTTTAGGATGGTCTCGATCCTGTTTTACTGAAGACTTTGTAAAAATGAGTGATATGCTTTCTTACCTAAAAGCATAATGGGAAGGGGGTTGCACATTTAGTAATTTAGAAAAACACTATTTGAGAGATATGTCGTCACTTTGCATTCTGTCAATCTTTTTCCCATTTTCGTTCACTCAATTAAAGTGATATTTGTATGAGTTCTTTCAAAACAATCATCATGTAACAACCAAAGTTTCTTTATGGTTATGCCCAAAGCCTGTATGAGTCAGTTTCCAACATTTCGTCGTTGGAGTCAATATGATTCCATAATCCAAATATTATGGTGAATTACATTGCACTAGACTAGATTGACTCATTAGTTTTTTTAAAATATTTTTTCTTCCAAATAAAAAAGATGCAATCAATTACATTCACATCATTTTGATGTTCCACATGATATCCATTTGCACGTGTTACTTAGAAATTTAATAAGGTGTGATTATCTCTTGGTACATCTAGAGATTTTGCGACGTCTTTGTTCTATCTTGAAAAAAAAATGAGCAGTGCTGCGCTCGATAAGATAGTCAGTTGGCCAGGCAAAGTTCTTGTTGCAATTAAAGTTGATGTGAAAATTGGTTGTTACTATGATACACATGCACATTATATTGTATATACCAACACCTATGACCAGGTACATTTCCAACTCTTTTATTTATGATGGGAGCTAGAATTACATTTTAGCTGATCCCATGTTCAATTGATACATATACTTTGGTGTCATTACTGCTGGAGAAAATAATAATAATTTTTTTTTTCATGATATATATGTCCCTTTTCACATGCTTTATATGAGTCGGTACGTCTAACCCTCATTACTTTGGGGTTCTTTCCATTTTCAATTTTGCTACATTTAGCTTAATTTGAGAAAATTCTTTATCTCAATAGGCCAAGAGAATCTCACTACATTTAGATTAATTTGAGAAAATTCTTTAACTCAATAGGCCAAGAGAATCTCGCTACATTAATTTAATTTGAGAAAATTCTTTATCTCAATAGGTCAAGGGAATCTCACTACATTAGCTTAATTTGAGAAAATTCTTTATCTCAATAGTTCTCTTGTTCTCATACCTCCACATGTACTGTTTGTTAGTATCATGTATGAAGTAAAGAAATGGAAATTTTCTGACTCATATCATATTTTGTGAGTTCTTCCACAAAAATTAGAATACATGTGATTTTATTTGAACGTATCTTTTGAAACTACTGACAGATTAATAGTCGAGTAAGTGGATTACATTCCACGAAACGTTCGAATTTTGGGAGAAAAATATCGACTACACAATGATGTTCCAAGTACTTCTAATCCCCAAATAAATGCATTGGAATCGAGTAGGTGCAACCAATTGAACAAAAGAAACCATTTAACCATAGCCAATATCATATTCAAGAAAACAAAATAACATTAAGGACAAAATTCTTAATGATCGAGATCAACAATCATAATTTAAATTGATCCCTTATATACCGTGGAATTATCTTGATATTTTGCAATTGAGATTCACAAACAAACGGAAGAACACTAACTTTTTTTTTATCCAAATCTAAAATCAGCGTGTGATATGAAGGTGAATACCGTAATCAAATCATTGATAGGCACATATATCAATCAATCATAAGAGGACAAAGATATATCACAAAACCAAAGAAGAAAAAAAACGTGTGATTAAGAAGAAGAGATATACCTGTTAGGGTCTGATTAAACTGAAAAGGAAAAAAAAAATTGAATTACAGAACCAACTCCGGATGATAGCCCAAAGAGAAGGGAAAATTATAATCATCAGGGAAGAGCTCGTGGTGATAACGTATTATAGTGGAAGAACAGGAAAGGAGAAAGAGGCAGCATTCTATATTAATAATAGTTATTAGGGTTACATAGATATTGTATACTCTACATACATGAAGAAGGGAAAACCAAAAGACTACCATCTTGGACCGCACATCCATGAGCATGGGCCCTTTAACAAAAATGTTTTTTTTTTTTTTGAAAACAACTACGTAGTACTGACTAATATTCCATTGCTCATTGAAACCCACACCAAACAAACCTATGGCCAAATGCAGTATCATGCGGGCACACCTCATTCTTTACAATAAATACTAGAGCTCTTTTAAAAAATGTGTCGTCCCTTAGTGTTTAGGGAACTGAGAGCAGCAAATACTAAAAACTGTCGTAAATCTAAGTGGAGCAATGAAACCTTAGTATTTTTTACACAAAATAGGTTAAAATGACCAAAGTAAACAATTTCTGGGTGAGAAAGACATTAAATTTTGAAACTGTTTAAATAGACAAAAATATAAAAATAGCCTGGATGTAACCATTTTCATCTTACCCATTTTCAAATACTTTTTCTTATTTTTAATTTACATCATGATGCATCCAGTTTCATCCTTGCTATTTTTTAAGTTTAAACTAGGGTGAATCCAGTTTCATCCTTGCTAATTTTTTTGTGTCAATTTCACCCGCATTAATTTTTACTCGTCCATTTTAACCATATTTAAAAAAAAAGGACAAATGACCCATTTTCCGCATTTTCTATTGTGGCATTTCGTTGATTATAGCCAATCAATAGAATGGTGATCATATAACACATTTTTCTTATCGCAGCATTTAAACGATTATAGTCAATTTTTTTTTTTTTTTTGAAAAAGGCAAATTTCAAATAAATAAGAAAGGGTGCCAAGATAGCACCCCCAGAGAAAACAAGAAGAGCTGAGCAAAGTGATTAAAGAGCTTACAACAACCTACTCCCTAAACAACCTTGCCCAATCATAAACAAAATCATCCAACATAATATGCTTAAAGGAATCGATATGAATTGACCAACTAAGAAGCAACACTTTGATGTCTACAATAAGCGAGCTTAAAGGCTTCCTAATTTGTTTCTTAGCAATCACAAGATCATTCCTTTCCAACCAAACCACCCACCAAATCGCAAACGGCAAACAATATCTCAAGAAGACAAGCGGTTTGATAGAAACCTTCAATTTCCACTTCCATAAGAACTCGATAACGGACGTGGGGTGTGACCAAGCAAGACCTAACTCATGAAGAAAGTGCTCCCAAATCTCCCAAATGAAAGGACAATGGAGAAAGAGGTGTTCCACAGACTCCTCATTGTTATTGCAAAAACTACACATATTCACTACCGTCATCCCTCTTCTCGCTAACATGGAAAGAGTTGGCACCACTCTATGAGCTGCTTCCCAAACCAGAAAACTTATTTTTGGCGGAATTGTGTTATTCCAAATGTAGTCAGCTGGAAACTTAGTTGGAGCGGTTCTCCCCTGGTCATGCATAAGCCAAGTGTAACAAGAACTAACCGAGAACGTACCTTGGGTGTCGGCAGTCCATTTGCGCCTATCACTTTCAGCAAGAATCCCTTGATTGTCTAAAATTCTAGAGAACTCCATCACCTCTTGAACTTCCTCTTCTCTAAGCCTTCTACACGGATCTATGTTCCAACACGGGCTTTCCGCATCTCCATTGTTTACCTCTTCAACCAAAGCTTCCTTCTTCTTGCTCACTTTCCACAACTTCGGAAACAACTCTTTAAGAGTTTTTTCGTGACACCAAACATCCTCCCAAAATTTTGTTTTATTACCCCTACCTATCGAAATTTTTGACCCATTTTTGAGGATGTAAGAAAGGTTAAGTATGCCTCGCCAAAAACCGCACCCATAAGTTATCTTCGAGTCTTTAGGAACCCAAGCTTCTTCTACACCGCCAAATTTCTCATAAACCAACTTCCTCCATAAACTAGCCTTTTCTTCGCCGTATCTCCACAACCATTTGGTTAACAAAGCCTCATTGGTGGTCTTCAGATTCCTTATGCCCAGCCCGCCTTCACTCTTGTGAATATTAACTTTTTTCCAACCCCTCCAATGAAGTCTTTTCTTATCTATCGTATCTCCCCACAGAAAGTTGCGCATAAGTCTCTCTAATTTCTTTACTACTGACGCCGGAATCTGAAACAGAGACAAGTAATACAAAGGGATAGATGCTAATGTACTGTTGATCAGCACCACTCTTCCGGCTCTTGAGAGGTACCTCCTCTTCCACGGCGCTAGTCTTAGAGTCATCTTTTCAAAAATTGAATTCCAAATTGATTTTAACCTCCTGGACGCCCCAATTGGAATTCCAAGATATGAAATAGGAAACTCAGTAACCTCACATCTTGCTAAAACAGCGCACACTTGCAACGATTATAGTCAATTACCAGGCAGGAACTTTACTAAATTCGATAGATCGACTTATCATCAAAATTCTTATAAGATGGAAATTCTAAATAATAGAAAACAACACAATAACGAATAGCTGGCGCTGGCGTAGTCGTAACTGAACTACTACGCACGTTCATACGGGATTTGAATCTGAACAGTCCAAATCCTTGAAAACATTAATAAGTAAACAATCTCATTCATCCCCGCACAATTACTCCATATGAACTGGTATCAGTTGCCTGGTCTTCGGATTATTTCAAGCTAATGATGAATATATTATTGGTGGCAACCAATATCTCCTACACCAGCTATCAGTTGTGCCTGCGATGATCATGTATCCACATTTCAGAACCTTGAGAAAATGCTTAAGTAAATAAACAAATTAAGAGACAGGCCACTTTACCTAAAACCAGGTATGTTCATCTAAGCTTAGAAAATGCTTAATAATTTGCTTTGATGTTAATAATTATTTCAGAATAATAATTTGTATTGAGTTTAATTTTACCAAATGATCAAATGTTTGAATCGATTTATCTGCACACTCCTTCAGAGAATTTGCGTGTAAAATTGATTTCTCAGGTGCCATTGAACATTGTGTCTGGGTTAACGCAAAAACATTCAAATAAGAAAAATGGTCATCAGAAACAAAAGGACAGAAAATGGTTTGATCTTCTTAATCTACTTGTTTCTTCTTTCTAATTTATTGATCACTATACAATACACAATCGCACAGCCACAGCCAAATTTTGTTTATCAATATTGTTACGGAGATAATTACACTAGAGGCAGTTCATTTCAAGCTAATCTCAACCTTCTTTTTCCGTCAAGCATCCAAAATAGATACTACAACGCCACCAATGGCCAAACCCCGGTTACTGTTTACGGATCTTTACAATGTAGAGGTGATATTCAACAAGGTGAGTGTCAAAGTTGTATTAATTTTGCTACTCAAGATTTCAACAAAACGGGTAGATGTCCGAATTCTAAACAGGCAATTATCTGGTATGAGAAATGTATTCTAAGGTATTCAAGTGAGTATTACTTTAATAGCATGCAAGAAAGTCCAGGAGGTTATCTTTGGTATTCTGGTGATGTTTCTAATCCGGATGAGTATAGCCAAATTTTAGGTGATTTAATGGATGATTTAGCAGGACAAGCTGGGTCTAGTTTTTCTACTAATTTCGCTACTGGAAATAAAAGTATTAATAATTTTCAGAAGATATATGGATTAGTAGAGTGTACTCCAGATATACCATCAGGAAGTTGTAATCGATGTCTTCGTGGAGCTATATCTGAATTACAAGACTGTTGTCATGGGAAAAGTGGTGCAAGAGTTATTAGACCTAGTTGTAATTTAAGATATGAATTAGACGATCCTTTCTTTGAATCTATGATTACTCCTTCACCAACACCTCCTTTGTCTTTTACTATACCTTCTACTGTACCTCCAACGTCAACGAATGCAACTGTACCAAATGGTAAGTAGTACCGTTTTGTTAGGTGATATATTTCATTTGATCATTTCAGCAAGAAACAACTTAAAAGCAAAGCACATGTTGAATTCTGTTTTTATATATATTTTTGCAGCAAATAGGAATAACGCATCCAAACTTACCATCCCTATAGTTGTTGCTTCAGTCGTCGCAGTATTTTCTGCCATTGCCATAGGCTTCTTCTTTCTCCGGAGAGAAAAGTCACAAAGAAAGAAATTTGACGTTCAAGAAGATGTAGATAATAAGACTCCAAAGCCAGAATCTTTACAGATCAACTTCAGTACAGTAAGTGATGCAACATACAATTTCTCTGAAGCTAATAAACTTGGAGAAGGCGGATTTGGCTCCATTTACAAGGTACTAAAATCTATAAAACTCATGCATATTGAAACTTAGAAATAAAACTCCTAATAGGTGATTGTTTATAAATCTTTCCGGATGGCTTAGAACTTCTTTTCTTTTTTATACCGTTCAATGCCCTCAGGGCACACTTTCCGACGGGCGACAAATAGCTGTGAAGAGACTATCGAAATATTCCGGTCAAGGTGACCAAGAGTTCAAGACTGAGGTTACGTTAGTAGCAAAACTTAAACACAGAAATCTTGTGCATCTTGTTGGTTTCAGTCTAGCGGGTGAAGAGAAACTACTCATCTATGAATTCGTGCAAAATGCAAGCCTTGACCAATTCCTATTTGGTTTGTCTGTTTATTCTTATTCTATCAGCTACAATAGTAGGAGTTATAGATACTCATTTTTGATTAAAATGGTGGTCTAAAAGATTGTGTTTTTTGTCTGATATATGTGTAGATCCTATTAAATGCACACAACTGGATTGGGGAAGACGATACAAGATAATAGGAGGGGTAGCAAGAGGACTTGTTTATCTCCATCAGGAGTCGCGACTTAAAATCATCCATCGGGATCTCAAAGCTAGCAATATATTATTAGACAAGGAAATGAATCCTAAAATTGCAGATTTTGGCATGGCTAGGCTGTTTGTCCTTGATCAAACTCAAGAGCATACAAGAAGAGTAGTTGGAACCTAGTAAGGATAAACTTCGAACTTTTGACCGTCTGATTGTTCATAACTCTTTCATATCATATTTTGATATTATGGTGTTGGTATTTGCAGTGGTTACATGGCTCCAGAGTATATACTGTATGGTCATCTCTCGGTGAAATCCGACGTTTTTAGTTTTGGTGTCTTAATGTTAGAGATACTTTGTGGGCAGAAGAACAGCAGTTTTTGTAAACCAGAGGTAGCTCAGGACCTTCCAAGCTATGTGAGTATCAATAAGTCTTTTTCGCGTTCAATCTACTTTTATTTATGCCATGGATAATAAAACGGAGGAGAAACCAATTTAATGCAGGTACGGAGACATTGGAAAAATGGATCTGCTATAGAAATATTAGATCCAACTTTGAAAGACGCATGTTGTAGAAGTGAAGTCGTGAGATGCATCCATGTTGCATTATTATGTGTTCAAGAAAATGTTGCAGATAGACCCACAATGCCCATAGTTGTCCAAATGCTCAACAGCAACTCTGCGACCGATCTCACTTTACCTTTAACACCTTCGTCTTTTGCTGGCAGTACGTCTTAATTCCAGTCGTCCCATTGTTGTCAAACTAGCGCTGTTTTAGTTTTGTAATAGCATATGTTTGCAGATAGTTCGTTTTCTAGCTCACCAAAATTTCATCAACCGGGAACCTCTGCTTATGTATTCTAAAATGGAAACTTTGAGATTCTGTCATCTCATTTGATTTTCTTCTCCATGAATACCTTGGGAGGTATGTTGTCTATCTATACAGATCTATATTTGTGATTTATTTTTAGGATACACCTTTTGGATGTTAAGTTGAGTTCACTTGTGATGAACTTTACAGGTTCCCATTGACCTTGATTCAAAACTGCCAGGATGGGTCGATATCCTATAAAATATGGCAAGTGGATGTTGGGATCTTGCAACAATGAACAGCACGTTAGATGTATCAAAAATAATATGTAAAGAACTAATCCAAGACAACTCTACCTAAACAACTTGACGAAGGACGAATCACAGGTTCAACAAGTTGTCCTTAACACATTAGTTCGCGGGTATACTCGAGTTGAGTAATGCTAAACACCTCACAGCGAAGATGTGTCCAGGATAAGACTACCTGATATAACTTGAATTAGCACAACACAAGTTACCCTCTCTTCGAACTCAGCAACGGGGATGGAAGTAAAACTACGCTGCACAAAATAAAGAAGATGAAGAAAAGAAGACCGAAAATAAGATGCTTCTTCGTATATTTTTGAACCCTGAAAACCTTTAGTATTTATATGAGAAATTTAACCTCTAGAGTTAAATAAAAACTTGCAAAAAACAGATTTGAGTAGACACAAGTCTTGGTGCGTGATTCATGCGCATATCGCATGTCACCCGCTCCACCCACAATGTTGTTTTACAACATATCCATAAGCATATGGATATATAGTGGAGCTCCTTCTCAATTATACCCAATGTGGGACTAAAGAGAGATTCAGTCACTCATAAAATGAGCAAGTATCCTTGGACCCATAGGTCACTAGATCAAACCACACCAAGACCAAAATATTTTATTAAAACTCATTTTTATCCAACAGTGGAAGTGGCCAAGTTAGGAGGGCATGGGAGGCACATCAGAGAAAGGTTCACAGCTTACATCATGGTATAAACACCAATGTCCAAATTCAAGTTAGGGCTGGTGTTGTATTCTACTAATACAGTTTACATCATCAGAGAGAGGATCACCGAAATTTCGTCTGCTGGGAACCCAGTGACGGACCTATGAGGGGGCTAAGTGGGCCTTTAGCCCGCCCCCTCACAGGTAAAGAAATTGTTTTACTATATGTATTTATGAGATATTATATTTATAGCCCACTACCTAGACCACTACCAAGAACCTACTCCCTTTTGACTATATCTTAATCGATTGAAAATTGAAAACAACTCTCGGTTGCTTACTGCAATAACTGAGACGAAGAGTTAGAGAGATTGAAAGATATTTGGAGACATCTCAAACCATTGATTTTCTTTTGACGGAAATTTATCAAAAGTTTGTGTTGTTGATTCACGGAGATATCCATCATACGCGCGTTTGCATTGAAAACGCCAGCATTATTAAGCCGAACTCAAGCATCAGCATACCTGTCACCAACGGCTATGTTTCAATTTGTGATCCAACGGCTGCATTTTGTTTAATTATATAAATACTCTTACTTTCAACTCTAAATTCACACATTCTTCTTCAAACTCAATTCTTGAGTGAACATGTCTCGACCCCGATCAGTTTGGAAAATTTTGTTTACTAAAGAAGAAGATGAATCTATTTGCAGAAACTATGTTTTTTTATTTACTCAGCTTGCTTCGGCAAACTATCCACGGGTGAATTTCTGGGCGGTTATTCATGATGGGTTCTGCAGTGACACTCGTAATCCTAGTCGTCGTTCTATATCAAACATAGAGCATCGTTTTGGTACAATTAACAAAGAACTAAATGAGTTTATAGCTTTAACCATACACGTAAATTGATATTGACTGAGAGGTGAAACTAATGCTGAGATGGTGACAAGATCGTTGTCTGAATGGTGAAGATGGAAAAATGTGGCTTTCTCTTCCGACAAATGTTTTGAAATCCTTAAGGTGTTGAACAGTTTCAACCCCTTCCTTGGAAAAGCTAACGTAATATGTAGTCTGTCGTAATTGAGTTCATCCAATGTAAAACCGTTACTTTTAAACATATGTATTTTATTTACTTAATTTTACTTTTAAAACAAAAACTACAAATGTAGCAGAATTAAAAATTACAAAAACTATAAATATAAAACGCTATTTCTATCTCGCTCATCTCTAATGTCGCTCATATCTATCTCACTCATGTCTATCTCTAGCTACCCCGTTGTTATTTTCAGCCGCCAAAAATTCAGAGAGTCCTGGGGATAGAGCTGCCGTCAAGATACTTTGTAAATTTCCAAATGGTGATAGACCTGATAGACCTGGCTGACCTGGTTGAACAAAATAAGGCGATTGGTAAATACTCTGTGTACTCGGTCCAACACTCTGTGTACTCGGTCCTCCAAGCATATAAGAGATTTGTGGTTGTGGTGGTCCTAGTGTATAGCATTCATTTTGGTCGTATGGCAGATTTAGGTTGTATGCCACATTTGGGTTGTATGCCACATTTGGGTTGTAGGGCGAGAATGAAGATGAAATGCTCCTAGGTTCAATCCTATATGCCTGAGGATGAGATGCAGGCACAATTTGTGGTGAAGAATGAGGGATGTGTTGTGTCTCTCGCACCATTGTTTCTTCACTTTTGTGTAATGCTGATCTATTATTTTCTGGGATTTCGTGCCATGATAATATGTTGGAATCGGAAGAATGTGACTGCCACACATAATCATTTGCATTTGGCACGTAATTATTTGCAGTTGGCGGTGGAGTTGGGGACATTCTATACATTGTGTTTGTATGCCAATTCCAGAATGTTTCCAAGTGCGTCGCCTGTAATTGTCTTGTAAGCCAGTGCAGGTCGTTGAGTTGTTTTCGCATTTCATCCTCACTTGCAGTGACATTGTTGTAAGGATAATCACGTTACATACCTTGGGAAACAATGGGGATCGTGGTTAACTCACCTTCTGAAGTAATACTTTGCATCTCCCAACTAAATTGAGGCATATTTGACGAGGAAGATGAAAAACTTGCACCCGTCCTGGGATAAGACACGAATCTTGGCTCTTCTGGAGGTGGTAGGCAAGGAATGATATTTGGATTATGGGAAAAAATTGATAACCCTGGAAAACCAACCCCATAGACGTGTGTACTATGTGTCCCAATCACAGGCTGCGCAATTGAGTTGTACCAGTTTTGGTACTCCTCATCACTGGAAACCTCCCTTGTATTTATTTCATAACTCTCCCAGTTGGTTACTCTCAACCTAAAGAAATCTGATGCAGAGGCTTCCATCTTTGGTGGCGGGTTAATTGCCCTTACAACACTAGGCCAAATATCAACATAGGTGACATTTCAAAACTGTCACTATATCAATTCCATGACGGTTCAGGTGAAATTTGAAAGTGTCACCAATGTCGATGTCACCGTAGGGGTCATCTTATACTGACGCTTATGAACTGTCACATAACCGTCACCAATTAGCCTTCAAAACTGTCATGAAGTATATTAAACCGTCATTGTAACAGACATCCACGACGGTTTTTTATTGAAAACGCCACCTTAACGATGTTATGGTGACTGTTTTCCCAAGAAACCGTCAATATAATGTTGAAAAGCGTCGGCATAAGAAATAACAACAACAGTTTCTTATTGTAACCGTCATTTATAAGTCCTTGTCTGACGGTTTTTCTTCATTAAAAGTTACCGTATGAACATTGATTAGGTGCCGGTTTTATGTTGCCAATTTTTTTTTCCAGCTAAATTTAAATTTGTAAAGGAAATTAAATATGCAACCAAATTAAAACAAGAAAAATCATATATATTATTCCTGAATTCAATTTACAATCTCATTAAAATAATATCAATGCTTTTGCAAAAATTCACATTTTATGAAAAAGTACATATAATTCAGTATTAACATTTTCTTTCGTCAACTCCTTCGATTAGTAGACATTTCCAATCTCACAGCTCTTGATAAATCATAAGTAAACTCTAAACTATGCTTTTAGTTGATTCAATAAACCTGAAATCAATTTACAATAGCAAATATCATCACTTCCATAAAATCAACCAATAACAAAGACGAAATTATTGACGAATATTCATCATCAAAAGTGTAAAATATTTTCTTGATAAGCGGGAGAAGTTGTTTGACTCTAATATCAGAACTAATGACTCTAATCTTCATCTTTTCTTTCTTCATAAGTTTCCCTAGTATACCGTACATCCACACATCCGCAGCTTGATTAATAATTTGGGAAGAACCAATAGTTCTTCTTGTGATTGCAGATAGATCAATATTAGTATGTCTGAGTTGACGAGATAGCATGTTGATACGACCATTCTTAGGAACAGACATATTGTTTTTGAACTTTGTAGGGAAAGTAGTTTGTTGAGTAAACACAAGATATCGGATGAATGAGGTTTCACAATATTTCATGAGAAATATATACTAGATATTTAAACTGGAAGGATAAAAATGATTCCAGTATATGTGTAATAAGTGTGCCAGGTTGTGAAGACTATAACTCCGGCTATGATTGAGGAGATTGATTGACTGTTTGTCGGGATCCAAAGCACTTTTGATTGGTGGGATATACATAACCGTATCCTTTGGAAATCGTAGGGAGGATTCCAATACATGATTTCCGCTCATAATTTCCCTTTTCTACAAATTTTTCATATTGGGTCCATACGCACAGTTCCATTTTATAAAAAAATAGTTAATGCATAGAACCATCGTCCTACCAAAAAAAAAAAAAAAAAAAAAGCCAAAATCATCGAAGGGCACCAATATTTCTTGGCTCAAAGGTTGTACCAAATCATTAAAGGGTGGCCTCTCACAAGAAAAAAAAGGGATCCAAGAAATTGAAAAGAAAAAGGAACAATTATCAAAGTTTTTCTTTTTTTTTGGTACTAATAATTATCAAAGGTTAGGTACTGGATTTCGGTGGAATAATCCTTTCCAACTTGGCTTAAAGGTTTAATTTTTATTTTGTTTGTTTAATCATTACTATAAACGAATCATTACTTATTTTCGGTGGAATCATCCTTTCAAACTTGGATTGAAGGATTTCGGTGGAATCATTACTTATTTGGTCCCATTTATTTTATATAAAAGCAATCACGAGTTATTAAGATCTAACGTTTGCAGTGATAGGCAAATATCATTATAAGCTATTGTGAGAGTTAATCCTAAATCGTCACCATTTACTACAGGATATTGTGACATTTACCACCAAAACCGTCATTATAAGTGATACTGTGACGGCATAGACACAAACTGTCATTATATATCATATGTACATGACGGTTGTTAAGTGTCACCGTCGATAGGTCAATTATAACAGTTTACATCAATCACCGTCGCAGTATGCCGTTTCCGTGACGGTTATGTCAACCGTCATGATTTGTAATAACATTTGGTGACGGTCACCTTTAGGAACTGTCACCAACAATGTATTGTGACACTTTTTTCTAAAACAGTCATGATAGAAAATTTCAAACCGTCACCGAATCCCATATTTGGCCTAGTGCAAGTATACCTCGTAGTTGGTACTGCAGTCTTTCTCCCAGATACCAAACCCCTCTTCTTGATTCTGGACTGTAAAAAACAACTCTACGAGAAGAATAATCAAGAATACGTACTCCAATCTCTTAATTATACTGAGGATAACGATGGTAAGTGCGAACAACTACGTTGTTGTTATTCCGAGTCATCTGTTGTACTCTCTGCAGAACACTGCAACCATAGACGTTCGAACCAGTATTCTTCTGCATGTTTCTCCTCGTATACATGTCAAGCATTGGAAATTTATATGTGTCGTCTTTTAGGATTGGTTTACCAAGACGGAAGTTGATATACCACCAATACTGCAAATTACTCCATAATTTTAGTAAATAATAATCCACATTTGTTCATAAATTTAAAAATAATAATTTTGATATTTACCTCTATGATGATCCAAAAACCACAGTACTGTTTATCGCCCATGGACGCTTTATCCAGCGCAAAGTAAAATTCTCCTAAAATTGCAGACTCCCAATCATAATCTGGTGCTTTATCCAGATATTCTAATGCTTCAAACCAACCGACATGAGCAACAGAAGTTGAGTTTGGAAAAAAGACCTGAACCAGTATCCATAAGATAAACACTCTTTCGAGTTCATCATAGTCGTCTACATCTCCAGGGTTTTTGGGTGTCATTAGGAAACTCTTCAAAGCCGAACATTTAACCCCTTTTCCTTTCAGAATTTTATCAATAGAGATTTCTTATTCCATAAACGATGAACAACCCGACTCCAATTTCCTATTTAAGATCCATTCGTTTTCGTCGAATGGTGGTGGGTTTCCACTTTCACTTGGGATCCCACAAATGAAATACAAATCAAGGGGAGTAATTCCTATGACAAGTATAATATCAACTATAATTAATTTTTTCGAAATCCAATTTAAAAATTATTTAATTATTTAAAAATTTTAAGTTAATTTTAAGAAACTTACCAATTTCAAAATCCAGAAAATGAAATGTGTGCGTCGTTTTCCACCACTTTTCTACCACTGTTTTTGGAATTTTTTTGTTATTTAATCTAGGCTCTATTCTATAAAGCCTACACCAAGGATATCTGTCAACCCTTGTTCAGACGGCTTCCGATAAATTGAGATAAACAACATTTAGTTCTGAAAATCCACCTCTCATGGTATAATATTCCTCAGATCGTTCTCCATGCCCCGACACATGACCATGAACTAATAATGGAGAAGCAACTGTGATTGGATTACTAAACTCTTCTTCTCGATTTTGAGAAAAATCTACATTGTGTGAGGTAACGGTAACGATTACCCTTTTCGATCCCTTTTATGCTTTACACTGTTTAACACTCTTCTCGTAAAATTCATATCGTAATCAAAATATTTGAATTTATAGATAATATTTGAAGAGTTTATAGGTAATATTTGAATCGAAATATTTGAATTTAGAAGAAGGAAATGGAAGTGGTGTGACTGAAAATAGAAGGAGGAGTAGGAATTTATAGTGAAGGGCGGCTGACCGTTGGAGAAATATGGGCGCTAGGGATCCGACCGTTGGAGACTTTGTTCCTAACGCCCGCGACAGCTTCCCTATCTTGGGCGTCAGCCAACCTGTAGCCCGAGTCATCCACGATAACGCTCGAGTCCGTGCTGCTTTCGCTCGTCTATTCTCCGAGCGCCCAGTCCTTTCCCATAGTGGAAAACCAAGTTTGGCCAGCCACCTGGCTGAACAAATTTTGGTTTTTGTCCATTGCCATAGGAAATGCTCTAACTAATATTCCATTTCTCATTGAAACCCACACCAAACACACCTATGGCCAAATGCAGTATCATGCGGGCACACCTCATTCTTTACAATAAACATTAGAGTTCTTTTCAAAAATGTGTCGTCCCTTAGTGTTTAGGGATCTGAGAGCTGCAAATACTAAAAACTGTCATAAATCTAAGTGGAGCAATGAAACCTTAGCATTTTTTACACAAAATTGGTTAAAAGGACCAAAATTAACAATTTTTGGGTGAAAAAGACGAACGCGCAATTGGGGGATAGTTTTATTAATTGGGGGATATGAATTACTTCCCCCAACCAAGGGTGGCTGATAAGGGGTAACTTTTGATTATGAAAATACCAAAATAACCTTTCCCTAATTAAAAACCTTTACGAAAAGACTGTTATGCCCTTTCCCCTAAAACAATAAAATCAAAAACCAAAACAATTTTCCCCCCCATTTCTATTCTCTACCGGCATAGTTAAGTTAGGGTTCTGTTTTTTTTTTTATTCATCTTCTTCATCGACGATTAATCATTAAATCAAAAGTTTCTTCATCGATTAACCTACCTACCCGAATCATAACCATGGCTCCACGAAAGAAAGTAAAAGCCAAACCGAAACCAAATCGATTGCTCAACAGAAACACGAACAAAGCATTAGTTCGATTGCTGAAGAACAAGAAGATGTCCAGCCGGCGAACTCAGACGATCAACCACTCGCAGTCATGGCTTCTTTGAGAAGGTTAGTGATTTTGAACTCATTTATTATTGTTTTAATCGATTTATAGCAATGGGTTTAGGTTAGAATCGCCAAACAAAGCTGAAACAGTCGAGGTACACAAAGTACCGACATTCAATCTTGGATGAATACCATGCCGGTTTCCAGTACCGGCATTCAATCTGGGATGAATACCACGCCGGTTTCAATTCCTGAATGTGAAATTGCAGTACCGACATACAAATTGGGTTGAATACTATACCGGTATAATGTACCGGCATTGCGTAAAAGTTATTCGTGTATGCCGGTAGTATATTTAAAATACACAGGGACATTATGAGGTTTGTCACCAGTACCTGCATTGAATTTAGGTTTCTTGTATGCCGGTATATAATAAACGGCATAGATTTGATTGAATTTGTGTATGCCGGCAGTAAACTTTAAACATACAGGAACATATATGATTTGTTGATCAGTATCGGCACGATCTTTCGCTTCCATACTATGCCGGTACACTATTACCGGCATTCTTGATAGCTAAGTTTGAATGCCGGTAGAACTCAACAGGCTTCGTCTTTTTAATAGTCTTAGTGCCGGTACTTAAACTTGCAATATGACTTGTCTTATGTTATAGGTCAAAAGCCAAGGAAGGTAAAAAAGGAAATAATAAAGATGCTCTCACTAAGAGAAAGAGGAAGGACGGTCTTGATACTCCTCATTCTCTGCCTCCACGAGGGAAAGATGTAGGTCACAAGAAGCGTTTGGGGTTTGAAACAAGAGGGGCAATTCGGAAGAGTGGTGGTGACCGTAGTGCACTTGTAATCCGTGAACGTACTGGAAAAGTTGAGGAGGATGAGCATGATGAAGGTGAAAGTGAGGAGGAAGATGTTGTGTTTCCCCCAAGTCAATTAGCAAGCCAAAGCGAAGTTGGTGGGCCGAGTGAACAACCACTCTTAGGCAAGGGCAAGGGCAAGTGCAAACACAGAGTTAAAGGTTGTCACCTTCCTCACATTGATGACATGATACCCGACCTTGAACGTGGTAAAATTTGGGGTGAAGCTCCGGAACCTAAAGTACTATTTGGATACAAGCACTCTTGGGCTCGTACTATGTAAGTATTTTTTATTTTGTGTATATGTATTATTTTGGATTTATTCAAAATCTCTTAATCGTATTATCTTGTAATTGTAGGATCATACTTAGGCTGTTCGTGTTTGCCGAAACTAAGACGCGGCTCATTGGGATTTGTCTTTGGAGCATGATGATGTGCAAACAATATTAAAGGATTCTGGTCTATATGCTTTGGTTGAAAATTATGTGAAGCCAGATATTGTGACAGTCAATTGCTTCGTCGAAAGGTACCATGGTGAAACTGATACAATGCACTTCCCGTGGGGAGAGATGACCTTGATCCCTAATGATGCTCAAAATATTCTAGTCTTGAACGTTATTGGCAGATCAATTGTAGAAGGAGTTGAGTGTCTGGACCTTGAATGGTCAAAGATGCACGCTTTGACTAACAAGCTGTTTGGTTGGGACTTTAAAACTTCTACGGAGAGCTTTCATTGTTCCCAGTCTAGTAAGACGAAGACATTCAAGCTGACGATGCTTAAGAAGAGGTTTGAAAATACAAAGCAAAGAAGTTTGGAGGATGGATGGGACCCCGCAAAGATTCGATATACCGCCTCTGTATACCTGTTATACCTCTTGGGCACTAGGGCATTCCCCGACACTAATGGCAATAGGGTAAGTGCAAACTTTCTTCAGTACTTGGACCTGTTGGAATATGTTTATATCTACTCTTGGGGCACCGTGGTAATGGCCCATATGATGGTGGAGATGAGAAGGGCCTCTTTAGTTAAAACAAACCAATTTGTCGGGAATTTCACTCTACTCCAGGTAAAAATATTTTCTTAACTTATTTTGTTTCTTATTTTATTATGTATATTGTTCACATGTATATATTCATCATGAACTTAGAATAAAAATTTAATTCTTCACATTGAAATAGGTGTGGTGTTATGAACACTTCCCAACCTTGTTCAAGAATTTCCCTTTCTTGAAGACCATTGACCATCCCGAACCCGATGCTCCTAGAGCTAAGAAGTTCGAGTATAACAGCATTCCAAAGCCCGGTAACAATGGTCGACTGATCGATATGAGATTGGCTCTCGAAGAAATGAGTACAAAAGATATTGTGTTTGACCCATATAAGGAGGATAGATAAAAACGTCAACTTGTGAAGTTTGGTAATGTTGCATTTTACAATGGGCCGTTGTTCCACCCAAAAGGATATATCATGGCTGATCCATGCCGTGTGATGCGCCAACATGGATATAAGCAACTATCACGTTTTGTGTCAGCCTCTAATGATAATTATCTTCTTCACCTTTCTCTGTGCAATTCAACTCCCAACAAGTTGCATGTAGTGTATGATCCAGATCCGGAACCAACACACTGGAGGGATCGGGAGCCACGTCGTTTGGTAGATATTAGTAAGTGGGAGATTGCGGAAAATGGTGATGAAGCTGATAACGACTACATGGAAGATTACCTGGAATGGTCACATCCGTATGTCGTGCGCCCTCCCTCCGTTGAAGTTCCACCCTATAAAAAACTTCATGTTGAAACTCCTACACCTCCACAACCTACCACGTCCCAACTTCATAAGATTGTTGGATTTCTAGTAAGTTTTATTAATTGCTTAGTTGTTTAATGTCAACATCATGTTATATATTAGTATATACTAATTATGTGTTTCATGTATTAAAGTAGCGACGTCGGCTTGGCAACTTGAAGAAGATGTTTGGTTGCAAGTACAATGAAGAAGTGGTGCTATCCCTTGAAGAAATCAAGGAAGTCGAGAAAAAGCTTGATAGAATTGAAGAAACCGACCCTAGTGCAAAAGCTTTATTTGGAGAAGCGAGGAAGGTGCCCGCCAAAAAGAAACTAAAGACCAAGTGAACAGTGGGTGGTTATTCTAATTGTGTTGAACATGTCTCGATTAAACTTGTTTTCGTTTGAACAATGGGTGGTTATTTTAATGTGTTAACTCTTTAGTTATTTGGTTTGCTTTTGGTTTATGCTACCTGGATTAAAAACACTTAAGAAGAATCCAGTTGTCTGGTTTATGTTGAACATGTATGGATTTCTAATGAAAGATTAAAAACACTTATACCGGCATCCTATAAATTTATAATTCAATGCCGGCTTTAAAATTGTCTCTAATTCTATTCCGGAACAAGAAGTTAAAATTTTTCATGTTCCCGTATAGATTTTGACGACTACCGGCATGGTAATATTTTAAAATTCAACGCCGGTTTTATAATTTTACTATTTCCTACATTGTTGACAGAAAACCGGCATAGGTATGTCGATTCAATCAAAGCCGATACGCTTCTAAAAATTTGTTTCAAATGCTGTATGATTTCATTCCTAAGTAATATATTACACTGGTTTGGATACTTTAAATTAAAACATGATAAAAAACATTCAATGGATTGCACTTTGTTAGAGATAATCTATTTCCATCCCTTTTCAACAATTGTGGAACCTTTGAGCCTTTCCCGAATCTGTTCAAAGACATCGTCTGGGATTAGGGTGTGAAGGATCATCTTCACTTGTTCTTCTTCTTTTTCAACATATTGCTTTCCCTTCATATAACACCCATCGATAGGCTTGCATTGGCCCTTACGGTTTTCTATTGACTCTGCTAGTTCAACAGCTTTGTCAAACCATTGAAACTCATCGCACTATGGGTTGAGGAAGAAACCAAATGGATCAAAAATTACTACATAGTATCGGATTTCCCGGAAGATCACCGCCCTCCAAACCTTTTTTGTGGTCTTGTTGCGGATGATCCTTATATGCGGGAGTTCGTGGACGATAAGTGCAAAAAACGTAAAATAGTTTACGGGGATGAGTTTGTATCGCATCGGACTACTGCCCTCATAAAATTATGTCCCAAATACAACGAGTTTCTTGCAAGATACCGAGATAATAGGTTTCAAGCTCAGGCCACATACACCAAATGGAGAAAAGAGACTTTTAGGCATTTCGAAGCCGCTTTGTTTGTTGAATCTTGTACCAAGAAATGATGTTAGTTGCAATTAGCTTGAGATCTTTCATTTTATGTGTAAGGTTGTTCAAGTGTTTAATTCTTTTAAGTCTATTTCCTTATGATTAATATGAAATTCCTTTGGTTTGTGGTTAATGTTGTTTATTTCATCAAGTTTCTTTCACATACCGTCATTGATAAATACACCAAATTATTTTTAAGTGCAGGCGCCGACATTGAACGGTGCACCAAATATTAAGCCGGCATCATATTGACAATTTAAACATATTGTCCGAATGCCGGCATTTAATTGTTTCATGTATCCATGCTGGCATTCTGACGGTTACAATTTGAAACTCATTCATTCCACTTGTTTGACGGTTACAAACCACTTTAACCCATTTATTGGACGGTTACAAAGTCCTTAATGCGTTGGTTACAAACTTCTCATTCTATTTAAGTGACGGTTTTGTCTACGAAATTATTCAATCTTCCTTTGTATTCAATCTCCATATTATTTCATCTTCCATACCAAAGATAATGGGTCCTCGCAAATCTCGTGAAAAACCCACTCCTCAAATACATGTAGATGAACCGTAAGAAAGTACTGTAGAGTCTGTGGGTGAGGCGAGCATACCAAATTTGATGCGGTAAGTGAAGTATTTGTTGAATTGAATTATTTTTAGGGTTTATCCCATAATATATAACACAAAGTCATCTTTTCTTGATTAGTCTTTACACTACACCACAATTATAATATGAAATTGCAGTCTAGTCAATTGAAAATCTATTCTGTTCGCGGTAGAATTCATGAGATTGTCGGCATTAGAAATTAGTCAAATCGTATGCCGGTTATGAGTCCCGGCATTGTAAGTTTGATTAATACCATGCCGTATTAATTTTCCTGCCTTGTTAAAAGCTCTGTTCAAAAATCACACAGTTCCGACATCCTCATAAATATGTCTGACAATGCCAGCATATGTTCCGGCATTATCGATAGTTTTAAAAACTATGCCAGTTTGGTTTCCTTAGACTTGTTATTCCCTGTATAGAATTCACTAATACCGGCATGCAATTTATAATTTCATACTATGCCGGTTCGATTACCGGCATTCATATTTGGTTTCATTTATATTCCGTCGTCCAGTGTATAACTCAGTTTAACGTATTGGAAACTTAGGTCCAAAGCATCGAAAAAGGACAAAGGAAAAGGTAAAGCTGTTTTACAACCAAAATGTAAGTCTTCTCGACGTAGCCGTCCTGATCCGGCTAATGCTAAGGGCACAATTCGGGATCAACCTATAAGGGACTCAACCAGTAGTGATGATGATGATGACGACTGGGAAACTGCGCCTGTACTAGAATGAGCTGGTGGCTCATCCTCACAAGCAGCTGATGTCGGAGTTGAATCCTCTAAGGATGATGAAAAGGCGCCCCCAGCCCACCTTCCTGATAAAGATGACATCATTATATACCTCGTTGATGGCAAACATTGGGGTCAACCGAAAAACCCGCAACTCTTATTTTCCTAAAAAGACTATTGGGCTCGTTGGATCTATCAAATTTATGTAAGATGTTTCCATATTGTTATTACAATATTTAACTGCGATCAAGTGAATTCAACTAAGTTTGGTGTGTTTTTATAGGACCACAAGAAAGCCTTCCGTGTTAGCCTCCATCAACAATCGTATGTATGGACTTTGAAGGATGAGTGTGCGGCTCTTAAGGCAGTAGTCAAAGCATCTGGGTTGTATCCTGCGATAAAGAATTATGTGGACACTGATACCGTCACGGCAAACTGCTTTTTGGAGAGGTTTTATGCTGAAACTGACACCACTACAAGAAAACTGGAATTTAGCGACTCCCTTGATTCAGTTGGTACATGACTGTTTTTAGTGGATGGAGCTTTACAGCAACCAACATGGCAACAAATATGCTATGTGGTTGAAGGATTATTTGCTAAAGATCTGTACCAACTATTTCGTTGGAATAGATGTCATCCAACTACAACGAAGCAACTCAAGTCTAATTCGGCAAAAATTTTCAATAACAAATGACTATCGTTGGAAGAGACATAAAGCACTTGCCGCTGAAGCATTTAACCCACAAAAAAATTAGCTGCTGGAGACTTATATATTGTTGGTAGGGATGGCCATTATATAATTTTGTTAGTTGATATAGCATTTAACCCTCTGATATTTAGTTGCTTCGTATGTTTGGCACCGTGGGCGAAGAATTTTAGCCGCTAAATGTTCGGATGGTTAAAGAGTTTTATCCACTCAATAATAGTTGGTTAATGAGTTTACCCATCAGATATGTAGTTGCTTAACAGTTGGTTAAGGGTTTTGGACATTGAAAAATCAGATGCTCAAGTATTTCAGCCGCAGAACAGTTGGACGGTGAAGTTATGTAGGCATCTAATGTATAGTGGGTGAGGATATGTTGCCGTCAAATGTTTACAAATCGAGTTTCTCGAGCATTTCATCCGCCACCAGCTGCGCTGCTTGAGGTGTTGGTAAAGTTCATATAATAGGATAATGCAGTAATAAAACAAGTTTAGAAAATTTCCTTTTAAATCATTATTTTCAATCATTCAATTACTACAATTAAAACATACTCGACCAATAATAAACTACAAAGTCACTAAGTTTTACACAAAAAAACATTGAGCAAGTTAAACCTTGCACTTGCACCTTGTGGATGTTTTGGATAGACTGCCACTCAATGGGCAAACAATTGATCTGCGGCCGCACCAATTTGACACTTTCAGCTTTTGAACCAGGGGTCTTCATCCTTTAGAAAAGCATGAATCTTTGTCCTTGTTGATCTTCTTTATACTTTCAACATACCCAGACTGATCTCAAAACCTTATAAGTCTATCCCCTTTTTAGACTAGATTTACCGCGCACAGTGGGGGCCGGTTGAAGAGAAGAAAAAAATACGCAACAAATTAAGAGATCAACTCCTGTTTGGTTAATGCTAATTAATAGTTTAAGACTGCATCAGTGCTAATTAACTGAATCGTCGTCTACAAAAGCATCCTATATCCTCCCTCTAGCTTTGCAGGTAAAGAGGAACATAAATAGGTAAATGACAGTAAAGCAAAGTAAAAGAAAATGTACCTGATATTTAGTTTTCTTGGTCTTGTTTGCATTTCCAAGTGAAGACTTCTACTTCTGAGAAATCACAGCAAGCACTTGTGCAATTAAAAGCCTAACCACCTAGGATTAGTCCGCTACAGATACCAAAATTTCACCAGTTGAAGTAAGACATCTTCTTCTTCCTCTCTTGTGCATCATTTTCATCGAACTGATCTGCTCCAAAAGTTTCCAAAGATGGTTTGTGACCGCTAGTACCTATAGAGATCAAGTAGATTGCAATGAAGAAGACCACCTCATGAACCTTCGGTGATTTATGCTGGCACAGTGTACTTGTACTTCTGCCATTCATGACAACATCACTCGGCTTTAGGGCAGGGATGAACTCTGAGATTTTCAGCAGTATTAAACCCTGTAAGTAAAGTAAGTTATTGTTCAGATCAGTGGACCTCAATAGTACGTAATTAAACTCCAAATTCATCAAAAGGATGCAACATTAATCAGTGGCAAGGTATGGCACGCAATGTGTATGTAAACGATTACAAGTATGTAACTTACCAAGACATAGATTGTTGACGAAATTAGAACCATGGAGAACATGCCAAAGTATGCATCAGCTAGAAAACCACCAAGGATAGGCATCATCGTGGTTACTCCTGACCAATAGTTAACGTTTTTGGCTGCTGTCTTGAGATCTTGATGAACCACTTTGGTGAGATAGACGATGAGATTTGTTGAAATCACAAAGTAACTCGATCTTTCACCAAACTCAATCGCCGCAAATATATGGTGGTTTAGATGGTTAATGACCTTCAATCTGAAATCAAGCAATTACAGGAAACAAACCACATGCACTAGAACTGCAACTACTATGACTGAAGCGGAAACTAAACCCACCGGGACAGGAAATTTACACCAAGCTAGTACATCAGAATGTACATGCATAAAAAAACAGCACCAAATACGAAACAAATACACTACCAAGACCAGAAGTTATCCCATATAAGATAGAAAACAAATGCTAGCAAGTAGACAAGAGTCAAAACCAACACTACTACCAGCAATTTCAGATCTAATATAAATACCAAACTCATTTGCTGTGCATACATGATAGTTTAGTCGATTAAATTTATTGCTAATACGATGAACGATAAATGAAATTAAGCAAATACAGTTAACAATCCACCCTGAACAGAAATTACATCTGAAGGGGACAAAAATTATAACTAGCTACTAGTACAGAACAATGTCCATGCATAAAAGAAACACCCCCAAATACGAAACAAAGCGACTACCACGACCAGAATTACGGTACCCCCTACAAGACATACACAATCTGAATAGAAATGCTAGTCAAAAATCAAAACCAACATTACTAGCAGCAATTTCAGATCTAGTATAGATACCAATGATAAAAAGAGCTGCTTTCCAGACACCAGTGGAGGCTCTAAGTGGACGTCTTCCTTTATGATCCACGGACGAATCATTCACCCATTGCTCTTCATTGATTGTTTCCAAATTCTTGTCATCCTTTGTCTCTGCACCATAATCCATTCCCGTCAGCACTAATTGCTTCTGCTCATCCATTTCTTATTTCTCTCAAAACTACTCACTTTTTAAAAGACTAATAATTTAATGGGATTATATATACAAAGAGATACATTTGTACCAACTACTAGTCCACCTTTGCTCCATTCCCGAATCGGTACCACGACCTGCAGTTTTTAGTCATAGCCGCATACAATTAAACAGGTTTCCAGAGAGTGACACATCAACAAGTGCAAGTAAATCAGAAAGTTCTTGGCAGTTTACTTATCAAAGAAGCATATCAAACCAATCTTCATGACATCTCAATTACCCACTGAAAAATCCTACTGCAGAATTGATTTTCTAAATACTTTCTAGCGGGGTGCTATTATTGTTGCCCATATTTAGGTAATTACTGTTTCTCTTTGCCCTATAATTAGATTCAACCGCAAACTGAATACCATTACAGAAAAACCAACGGAGTTTAAAAGATTAGTAATACAGCAGATGGTAACCCAATTACCTTTCCTTTTCGTTCTGCGTAGGAGCTAGACTTTTTTACCATTCACGAAAAATGAAGCAGCAAAAAGAAAGGCCACTGGCACTTACCAGACTTTCTTTGAAAGAGAAGTTGATATTTCCAGATTTTCCACCAAATTGTATGCAAAGAGCGTAGTGGAATTGTGGGCACCAAAACATTTCATAATTAAAATCCCCCTTTATCCTAATCCAAAAGATATTATAATCAAAGAACTTCCTTGCCATTCCTTTATCCATTTTACCATGTCTAGATTCATTTCCCACCTAAATATCACCTAAAAATTGAACTTCTATCCCTTCTCATTGCGACCACAATTCAACTTATAATGTCAAACTATTAGCTGTAACATAATGTAAAAATACGATTAATATCCAAACTCGTATACGGTCTCAATACTATAAACCTGTGTTTAAACGGAACCCACTATTCAAAATCCCCTTAGAATGCTTAAAAGACAATCAATTTAAAAAAAAAAACATTAAGGCATTTTATCAAACACATAAGGTGCATTGTACAAAACAATAAGTTTTGTAAAATTAATTTAGATCCAGGAAAGATGATTAAACCATACCGCTCAACGTTGTCCAATTGTTAGCCTGAAATGTGGGAGGAAATAACAATGTGACCACCGTCTTCTCTATTATTTCTTCTTATTGGTCTTCTTCTTGGTTCATTCTCTGGAACAAAAACCCAGAATCTAAGACGAAAAATTAAGGACAATGATTATAAACGAGAACAGATCTGAATAGACAAAAGAGATTGAAAGAAAAAGAAAAACACAGACCTGATGATGTTATCAATATCATACAGATCCAACTAGGGATGTGTCTGCTTAGTCTCATCTTTTCACCGAGCTTCTTCTGATCATAAATGACGCATGGGAAATATAAAAACCAAAATCAAAATCAAACTATTGAATCACTGAAGTAGAACCAAAAAGCAGAGATTAAGTGACAAAAGTTAAATGGAAAAGAAGGAAAAGTTGAAGAGTTACCATTTTCATATCTAGTTCAGATGTCAAAAACTTAGAATACAGAGAGAAAGCATTCCAGATCAAGGAAATCAAAAAACATTAATGGGTCTTTCAGGATAGGGGTTTCTCGATCTCGTTTGAGAGTAACTAGAAAGAGAAATGAAAAGCGAGAGAGAGAGGCGAACTGGCGAAGGAAGCGGCGGACGGAGAAATGAAATCAGGTTTAGAAAAAAAAGTTGTGTGGTAGTGATAGAAAGTAAAGTGGATAAGGATAAGGATAGCTAGTCATACGGATGAGGATAAGGACGAGGGATTCCCAAAAGAAAAAAAAACAAAAAACAAAACAAAGCACGTGGATTACTCTAAAATTTGGACGGTGAAGATTTTGTCTGAGATTCTCATACGGATTGAGAAAGTGTGTGCTTTTTTATGTGCTAAAATGAATTCATGCATTAGGTTTATTTATCAACCTTCAATTCCAAAAACTTCAAAGAATATTATATAAATTGAAATAATCATGGTTATTCATTGGCTATAAATAAATTTGAATATATATGCAAGAAAGAATTAGAAAAATGAGAAATGTATTTGATGATTGTCTCCGACTTTAGACTAGACAAAGTTTTGAAGTCTAATGATGGTAGATTTCGGGTTCCAGCGGAGATCCGACTTAGGGTAAGAGTTCGTTAAGGATAACACGACAAAAATCTGTAAGTACAATATCTCGGTGAAGATTCTGACTAAGACGAAGAAGTCATTCAGGATAAATTGACGAGAATACGTAAATTTAGGGTTTCATATATGAAGATTCTATCTTATTGGAAGAGGTCATTAATCAAAATAAATCAGAGAAATGAGAAATCGAATCGATAATTCATGATGAATCCTAAAATACACTTGAAGTAAAATATGACAACACGTGGTATGTAAATGCTCAAGCATATTTCATAAGATTGATTCAATTCTGAAATTAGATTAATTTGTCTTGAAATCATCCTTTGAAAATTTCCGAGTATACCCAATGCTTTTAATTCCATGTATAAGAATGGCTAAGACATAATGATATATATCTTTGACTTTCGGTAAACTTTACAGTTGCCAAATCGTAAACACTAAATCCAAATAGTAATGCCATGGATTAGATAATTGGAATAATTGTCAACCAATGGATGGTATTGGTAGCGAAACCTATTGGATAGAAGTATTCAACCTCTAAAGCAATCTTTAGTGCCTAAAACTAGTGGTTGAATGTTGATTGCAACGTTAACAATCTGTTGGTTGGTACAGGTGTTTAGCAATATCATATTTTGGTGGCTCAGACCAGTGACCACAAGTGCATAGCTTTTGGTGTAAATTTTGGTTGGTGAGATATGGTTGTTGAAAGCTAATAGTTGCACATAGTGATTCTTGAGTTGTTGAAGCATTGTCGCCAAAGGATTGAACCCACTGTTGTTACTAAAAACTGGTGGGTAGAATTTTCCAGCCACCGTGGTTATTTTGAGTTACCAGAAATAGTTAGTAAAGTATTTTTCCAACTACAATTGGTAAGAAATTAGTCTCTAAAGCCAAGTTTTCTTGTAGTGCACCATGCATTTTCCTTTTGGCAAGATGACCATTATCCCTGAAGATGTCCAAAGTATAATAGGTTTAGAGGTTGTTGGGAATGTCGTTAATGTAGGAGATGACTCTAAGGACCAAGAATGGGACAAGATCTATGAGCTCATTGAAAGGTTATTTGGATGGAACAAGGAAACCACTTTGGCAAATTTGTACAAGACAAGGACTTCCCAGACAAAGACTATCACATTCGTCAAACTCTTTGAACTGTTTGGGGATACGAAGAACAAAGTATTGACTCCCGAACAAGTTCAGCAAAGTGCCGCTGCTTATATGTTGTTCATCTTGGGCTCCGCTATATTCCCTGAAGCAAATGGTAATAGGGTGCATATGAACCTCCTACAATACTTGGATCCGTTGAAAAGGTTCATGAGTATTCTTGGGGCACTGCTTTCTTGGCACATTTTTTGGCAGAAATGCGTCGTGCTTCTAAGACAAAATCACGTCAATTTAATTGGAATTTCACTGTGATTCAGGTATAGAGAACCTATTTTGTGATCATTATCATTAAATTTATTAGTTTCCCTTTTTATTTTTCTTACACATTTCATTGAAACGATTTTTCATGGGCACAAGTGTGGGCTTATGAACACTTCCGAAGTTTGTTCGTAGGGTATAAAGGATTGAAGACTGTCCGTGGATATGAACCTAATAAGGCTCTAGCTAAGAAATACTACTTCGACAATACCCTGAGGCCCAATAACAATAAACGGTTAATTGCAATGAGGATGGATTTGGACTCGATGGCTGTGGAAGACGTTGTGTTTGACCCGTATAGGAATGCCATAGGAGTTCACTTACAAAGGCGTGACAATGTTTCATTTTACAACGGACCTTTATTTTACCCTAAAGGATTTGTTATGCACAACCCTCGCCGTGTAATTCGCCAACTTGGGTACAAGCAGAAAGATCTCACAGATACATCATATCAGAAATTCTCTCATGACTTTCCTCAATGTCATTCAGATAAGAACCATACTCTCATAGTTTATGACCCTAAACATGTTCTTGCACATTAGACTGAAAGGGAATAAAAGGGACTTGTGTTGAATAGGGATGATTGGGAATTGGCTTAGAATGATTGTGAGAGTGATCCAACCTTCCTAAGAGGCCATCGTAAGTACTCGCATCCTTATGTTGTGCGACCGGATACCGTACAAGTTCCTCCACAACCATAACGTCCCTCCACAACTCCGTCAACTGTGCCCGAACTTCTACAGCTCGTTAGGTTGTTGGTACGTACGTCTTGGGCATTAATATTCTTTTAATATATATGTATGAACTTATACAATTGTACATACTAAATACATGTTGAAAAATCCCTTAACAACGTCAGCGCATTGGAAATTTGTCAAGGTTCTTTAAGAAGAAGACCAAGAAAGGAGAGTTGTTGACCCAGGAAGAAATGGAGAACGTCGTCCAAAAGATAGACCAAATTGAAGATCCTGAGGCAAAAAACTTGTGGGGCGAAAGGAAGAAGAGGGTACACAAGAGGCCAAGAACCGAGAGATCGTGTGTTTCTTTTATAGTATTATTTTGGTTTGAACAATTAGAGTTACTTTATGTTTGTTTGTGTGTCTTGTTAAACTTTGAACATATTTCTTTCACTTGTTTTAGGTTTGGAACTTCTTAACTTTACATTTGGTTTGGTAAAAATTTGCTTATGTTATTTTATGGTATTAGTTCTTTGCTTATGTTATTTTATGTGTCTTGCAATTTACAATTTATAACCTTTTATTTTCCAAAACAGGCATAGTCTATATCGTGTGTACTATGCCGGAATTCTGTTCGTGTCCAGAATGAAAAAAATAGAGTTCAGGCATGGTCGATAGCACCACAACCATGCAGGAAATGGCAAAATCATATCTGTATACTTATGGTGTTATTCCGGCACAAAAGAGAGCATATATTGCAACGCCGGTACAAGTACCGGCATAATAAATTTTGAATCAAATCACACTTCCATATACATGGCATATGGTTTAATGATTACAATTCAAACTTCAAAAAAAAAAAAGGTGGCGTATTAGTAAACCACATATATCCAAATTACTCATCATCGCCTCCACACGTATGAAGTTTCAACTCCTCCTCTTCAAGAGGTTTCTTTGATAAGGCCAAAGCATCCCATAATTGGTGATTCTCCTCATACAATGCCATCTATCCCTTCCATATATTTGGATCTAGTTCCTTGTTTTTAACCATTCTACAAATATGAGGCAATGGACAATTGTCCTTGAGTTTTATAATAGAGAAATTATTTCCGTTCACGTACGCCAAAACAACTCTTCTATTCTTAAGGGATCCCTCACATTTTTGCCACTTTGGTGTAAATGTTGTGACTAAGGTGGGGAAAAAATAAAGAACAACACAATTAAATGTATCCGTTACTAAATGCCCACAAAGCGGCATCCTCATCCAATATTGAGAAGGAAGAAATGCCATTTCTGCTCGGGTCCTAACACTTGAGCACACATATCATCAAACACCTCGTCGTGACCAACCAATTGCTCATAAAAGCTCCTCTTCTTAAATAGTTGATCGACCATCCTCATTCTAGCATATCGACATGGTGTCATTCCTTTACTAACAACCATATCGAAGATTCCTAGTTGTTCGGTCACGACATGATAGCCACAATTTCCATCTCCATCGACATCATCTGTGTACACAATAAACTCGCGAATAACCTCAGGAAGTTGGTCTATGTAAGACTCTATCTTCGTATGATAAGTTCTAATGGTCCTACCTGTTCTGGGATCCTTATACATCTTCATATTACCAACTTTCTGCTTTATTATATCCAAACCATCATCAGCAATCCCTACACTCCAAATGTCTTTGGTATTAGACATGAGAATATTTTTCCTTGGCCTACCCCTACCCCTTTTCCTTTGAACGTCGGATACATCGAGTATGGGTGTAGCCTTGGAATGCTCACCTTGTTGTCCTTGTTAGCTTAATGTTGGTAAATTATGCGGCCTTCCCCTTTTCCTTTGAACCTCAGATACATAGACTATGGGTGTAGCCTCATAATGCTCACCTTGTTGTCCTTGGCAGCTTAATGTGGGTACCTTCGACGGCCTTCCCCTTTTCCTTTGAACCTCGGATACATCGACTATGGGTGTAGCCTAGGAATGCTCACCTTTTTGTCTTTGGTAGCTTAATGTTGGTACCTTCGGCGGCCTTCCCTTTTCCTTTGAACCTCGGATACATCGACTATGGGTGTAGCCTCGGAATGCTCACCTTTTTGTCCTTGGTAGATTAATGTGGGTACCTTCGGCGGCCTTCCCCTTTTCCTTTGAACCTCGGATACATCGACCATGGGTGTAGCTTAGGAACCCGTCGTTTGATGTTGACTTGATATCGGTTCTTTCTTTGGCCTACCCCGTTTGTTTGGAACCGGCGCTTCCGCGAATCTGGATTCCGAAATCTCACTTGCGGATAGATCTCATCTCTTAGTTTTCGCAAGTTCTTCTTCACGTCTAGTCATTTATTTAAATTCTTTCCTTTGTTTTCTCCTTGGAATTTTATTTTGTGGTCTACCGGCCGGATCTCCTTTTCTTGGCTCTTCAATTGGTGCTATCCATGGCCATGTAATTAGCCTTAGTTGGCTCAACAACACTTGTATTCTAGCCGAGTTGGCTCGTGAGTAAGCTTCATAGAATTCCTTGGCCTCCTTTGTAACCCATGGTGATTTTCCGGGATCTTCCGTAGGGGGAAGGTCTAAAGTTAGTTACTTCCAAAACGGATCAATAACATCAATAGGTATCACTTATTCATACTTCATAAGCATATGACGACACGGAAGCCCCAATGAAGACATGTCGGGACAAATACACACATCACCCGGTTTTTCGTAATTTTTCTCATATTGCATTTGTCTCATCATATGTTTTATTGCCCAATGGGAGACTTTGAACTCTATTCCTTGGATAAACTTAGTATAATTAAGAAATTGAGTCATCCTTTCCATTGAGCTTTTCTCAAAAGCCTTCTTGATCCTATCGATATCAGCCTTAAAGTGTTGCTCCATTGCCTCGGTCACCGTAACCACATTTCCTTGAACGGACTGGATGAGATCTTTAAATCTCCCATGAGAGGACTCCGCTATACTAGTTGCTTCATTCCTGTAATGTCTATAATGATTTGTCCACGCACGCACAAATTTTTCCTTGAACTTATCCAACCAATTATCCCGACAATATGAGACGGCACTTGGATACTCTTCGTTATATTTGGCAATAAACATATTCAATCTCTTTTCATACATGTCCACTGTAAGAGACCAATAAACTTTCTCCCAATCCTTCAGAAATTCCAACCACCTTTTGTGATTTTCACTGTGTTCTTTGTCGACAGGCCCTTTAATGTTTCCTCTTTCATTTTCTTCTTATTCGGGCGATAGTTTCTCTTTGCGAACATCTTCCTCTAGTTGCGCAACCATTCTCTTCTTAATATCCACCGTAGAGGGTTCAAACAAAGCATGACAATGTTTTTTCACATTTTCACCTATATGATATGTACATAGGAAATTTTGAGCATCCGTATATACGTCGGATATGACATTCATTAATGCGTCAAATTGATCGGTTATGATGACCCTCGGAAATCGATTTTCCGGGAACAATAATTTCAATTGTCGCAATGCCGAATGATAATTGTAATCCATCTCATTTTCCATTAAACACCAAGACAATGTGAATGTTACCTTGTCCGATGTTTTCCCCACGATGTTGAACAACGGCATGTTGTATTTATTTGTCTTGTAGGTGCAGTCCATCATAAGAACATCACAACACGTATGAGCCAATTGTGAAAGCAAAGGATGCGAAATGAATATTTGAAGGGGCTTCTCGTCCGAACCTCTTTTAATGATTCGCGTGTAGTTGTGATCCCAAACTATCTTCTCAAATTCTTGCATAACAGTCCTCCCTTCCCATTCCAACCTTCTAATGGTTGCTTGTGCGCTATGAATTGTACTTAGGGAAGAAACGTTTGTCTCATCCTTTTCCTTGAAGCCTCTGAGAATCACTCTTGGTTTGATACATGCTTTGGTCATTATCTTTACATCCTAAAATTGATGAGGTTTTAGCTTCGCAACTAGGGAGTGACCAACAAAATCATTCGGATCCCGATGGTTATAACGCCAAAAACAAACCGTATAATCCCATTCTTCTTCTTATTTTCCTTTTCCTTTGTATCTTAGATGGAATACAAGCTTAAAGGGGTACTCATCCTTCCTAGTTTTAGTCTTGTATACCCTATTAGTCTTCTTTTCATATACATAACCCTTTCTCTTATGGCTATTCTCCTCGTATTTTCCGTGTCGTTCACAAACCATCTCAAAACGAACATCTGAACCTTGGCTATTCCTCACTAAGACACACATGTTCTTAAGAGCCGTCTCTTTTGCCCAACCAATTGCTTTAGCTGGAGATTTTATTCCCTATATAAGGACAAAAAGGGAAGATTATAAGGTTAGTTACAAGCAATCCCAACATAAAATTGTAAAAACTAGGTGAAAGTATTGTTTGGTAACATACCCGAGGCATTTTATAGTATTCGGACGTATCCCGAAAGAGAGGTTTGGAAGTTGGAGCGATGTATGTCACAACCTAAGGCACGAATGAAAAGAAAATTGAATTAGTTCCACATAATAATGTTCCGGCAATGTAAGTTTTTGAACCACAATGCCGGGATAAGGGATGCCGGCATTGTAGAAAAGGTTAAATCCTCGCCGGTACCTTGTGCCGGCATCCACGATAATTTACATTAGACGCCGGTACAGAGGTTCAAAATATCATTAACTCCTGTATGCTTTTCATGTAAAACCGGCATAGTATATATGTAAGGTTCCCTGCCGGTACAGATTACCGGCATTCACGAAAAATTCCAAACTACGCCGGTACTAAGTGCCGGCGTTTACTAAAAATAAAATAGAAAGCCGGTACTTAAGATCGAAAAATAAAAACTCCTGTATGTTTTACTTGTTGTACCGGCATAGTAAGTTTGGAGTAAACCATGCCAGTATGGATATTCCATGGAATATTCGGTGGTAGGTAAAAAGTGTAAATGTATACCGGCATGGATATTTGGTATGAAAACCACGCCGGCACTGTTTCAAAAATGGGGGATATACTGAACCGACATAGAAAGGAGTATGAATACCACGCCGGTACCACCAGTTCCGGGGTAGAATTCATACTACGAGTGTGCCGGCACGAACCTTTTTCAGAGAAAAAATAGCGGTTTGAAACAGTATAATCAAATTTTGGACCTCTTTGAAGCATTACCTGTGTGTTGGGGTTGCTTGTATGCTGGACATGTTTACTTTCTTGGGTTGGTTCTTCACAAAACACTTCATGCTCACGAAAATCATGATCCAAGGGTGTTGGTTCATCATATAACTCCAATTGTTAGTTGTTATCATGAACCGAAGATTGATGATATGATTGTTGTTGTAGTTGAGCTAAAGATCTCTGTATTGCAAGTCTCTCATCACAATCATCTTCCATTTTCAAAAAAAAAAAAATTCACTCAAATTTTTTTCCCTCCTTCTACTCTCAACTAACCCACACAAATAAAAATAAAACTAAAAATACACTAATTTATCCCCCAAATACTTAACATTTTACTAATTATAATTATCACTAATCCTAATTAGCGGGGGCTAGATTAGGAATTAAAAAAATAATTACATAGGGGGTAACCTAGAATTGCTATTGGGACACCTATTTTGTCCTGTAGCTATATCCCCCAATTAATAAAACTATCCTCCAATTGCGCGTTCAAAAAGACATTTAGATTTTGATATTTTTTGAATGGACAAAAATATAAAAATAGCTAGGATGTAACCAGTTTCATCTTACCCATTTTCAAATATTTTTTCTTATTTTTAATTTGCATCATGATGCATCCAGTTTCATCCTTGCTATTTTTTAAGTTTAAACCAGGATGAATCCAGTTTCATCCTTGCTAATTTTTTTGTGTCAATTTCACTCGCACTAATTTTTAATCGTCCATTTTAACCATATTTTAAAAAAAAGGACAAATGACCCATTTTCCGCATTTTCTATTGTGGCATTTCGTTGATTATAGCCAATCAATAGAATGGTGATCATATAACACATTTTTCTTATCGCAGCATTTAAACGATTATAGTCAATTACCAGGCAGGAACTTTACTAAATTCGATAGATCGACTTATCATCAAAATTCTTATAAGATGGAAATTCTAAATAATAGAAAACAACACAATAACGAATAGCTGGCGCTGGCGTAGTCGTAACTGAACTACTACGCACGTTCATACGGGATTTGAATCTGAACAGTCCAAATCCTTGAAAACATTAATAAGTAAACAATCTCATTCATCCCCGCACGATTACTCCATATGAACTGGTATCAGTTGCCTGGTCTTCGGATTATTTCAAGCTAATGATGAATATATTATTGGTGGCAACCAATATCTCCTACACCAGCTATCAGTTGTGCCTGCGATGATCATGTATCCACATTTTAGAACCTTGAGAAAATGCTTAAGTAAATAAACAAATTAAGAGACAGGCCACTTTACCTAAAACCAGGTATGTTCATCTAAGCTTAGAAAATGCTTAATAATTTGCTTTGATGTTAATAATTATTTCAGAATAATAATTTGTATTGAGTTTAATTTTACCAAATGATCAAATGTTTGAATCGATTTATCTGCACACTCCTTCAGAGAATTTGCGTGTAAAATTGATTTCTCAGGTGCCATTGAACATTGTGTCTGGGTTAACGCAAAAACATTCAAATAAGAAAAATGGTCATCAGAAACAAAAGGACCGAAAATGGTTTGATCTTCTTAATCTACTTGTTTCTTCTTTATCATTTATTGATCACTATACAATACACAATCGCACAGCCACAGCCAGATTTTGTTTATCAATATTGTTACGGAGATAATTACACTAGAGGCAGTTCATTTCAAGCTAATCTCAACCTTCTTTTTCCGTCAAGCATCCAAAATAGATACTACAACGCCACCAATGGCCAAACCCCGGATACTGTTTACGGATCTTTACAATGTAGAGGTGATATTCAACAAGGTGAGTGTCAAAGTTGTATTAATTTTGCTACTCAAGATTTCAACAAAACGGGTAGATGTCCGAATTCTAAACAGGCAATTATCTGGTATGAGAAATGTATTCTAAGGTATTCAAGTGAGTATTACTTTAATAGCATGCAAGAAAGTCCAGGAGGTTATCTTTGGTATTCTGGTGATGTTTCTAATCCGGATGAGTATAGCCAAATTTTAGGTGATTTAATGGATGATTTAGCAGGACAAGCTGGGTCTAGTTTTTCTACTAATTTCGCTACTGGAAATAAAAGTATTAATAATTTTCAGAAGATATATGGATTAGTAGAGTGTACTCCAGATATACCATCAGGAAGTTGTAATCGATGTCTTCGTGGAGCTATATCTGAATTACAAGACTGTTGTCATGGGAAAAGTGGTGCAAGAGTTATTAGACCTAGTTGTAATTTAAGATATGAATTAGACGATCCTTTCTTTGAATCTATGATTACTCCTTCACCAACACCTCCTTTGTCTTTTACTATACCTTCTACTGTACCTCCAACGTCAACGAATGCAACTGTACCAAATGGTAAGTAGTAGTGTAGTACCGTTTTGTTAGGTGATATATTTCATTTGATCATTTCAGCAAGAAACAACTTAAAAGCAAAGCACATGTTGAATTCTGTTTTTATATATATTTTTGCAGCAAATAGGAATAACTCATCCAAACTTACCATCCCTATAGTTGTTGCTTCAGTCGTCGCAGTATTTTCTGCCATTGCCATAGGCTTCTTCTTTCTCCGGAGAAAAAAGTCACAAAGAAAGAAATTTGATGTTCAAGAAGATGTAGATAATAAGACTCCAAAGCCAGAATCTTTACAGATCAACTTCAGTACAGTAAGTGATGCAACATACAATTTCTCTGAAGCTAATAAACTTGGAGAAGGCGGATTTGGCTCCGTTTACAAGGTACTAAAATCTATAAAACTCATGCATATTGAAACTTAGAAATAAAACTCCTAATAGGTGATTGTTTATAAATCTTTCCGGATGGCTTAGAACTTCTTTTCTTTTTTATACCGTTCAATGCCCTCAGGGCACACTTTCCGACGGGCGACAAATAGCTGTGAAGAGACTATCGAAATATTCCGGTCAAGGTGACCAAGAGTTCAAGAATGAGGTTACGTTAGTAGCAAAACTTCAACACAGAAATCTTGTGCATCTTGTTGGTTTCAGTCTAGCGGGTGAAGAGAAACTACTCATCTATGAATTCGTGCAAAATGCAAGCCTTGACCATTTCCTATTTGGTTTGTCTGTTTATTCTTATTCTATCAGTTACAATAGTAGGAGTTATAGATACTCATTTTTGATTAAAATGGTGGTCTAAAAGATTGTGTTTTTTGTCTGATATATGTGTAGATCCTATTAAATGCACACAACTGGATTGGGGAAGACGATACAAGATAATAGGAGGGGTAGCAAGAGGACTTGTTTATCTCCATGAGGAGTCGCGACTTAAAATCATCCATCGGGATCTCAAAGCTAGCAATATATTATTAGACAAGGACATGAATCCTAAAATTGCAGATTTTGGCATGGCTAGGCTTTTTGTCCTTGATCAAACTCAAGAGCATACAAGAAGAATAGTTGGAACCTAGTAAGTATAAACTTCGAACTTTTGACCGTCTGATTGTTCATAACTCTTTCATATCATATTTTGATATTAGGGTGTTGGTATTTGCAGTGGTTACATGGCTCCAGAGTATATACTGTATGGTCATCTCTCGGTGAAATCCGACGTTTTTAGTTTTGGTGTCTTAATGTTAGAGATACTTTGTGGGCAGAAGAACATCAGTTTTTGTAAACCAGAGGTAGATCAGGACCTTCCAAGCTATGTGAGTATCAATAAGTCTTTTTCGCGTTCAATCTACTTTTATTTATGCCATGGATTATAAAACGGAGGAGAAACCAATTTAATGCAGGTATGGAGACATTGGAAAAATGGATCTGCTATAGAAATATTAGATCCAACTTTGAAAGACGCATGTTCTAGAAGTGAAGTGGTGAGATGCATCCATGTTGCATTATTATGTGTTCAAGAAAATGTTGCAGATAGACCCACAATGCCCATAGTTGTCCAAATGCTCAACAGCAACTCTGCGACCGAACTGACTTTACCTTTAGCACCTTCGTCTTTTGCTGGCCGTACGTCTTAATTCCAGTCGTCCCATTGTTGTCAAACTAGCAGATGTTTGCAGATAGTTTGTTTTCTAGCTCACCAAAATTTCGTCAACTGGGAATCTCTGCTTATGTATTCTAAAATGGAAACTTTGAGATTCTGTCATCTCATTTGATTTTCTTCTCCATGAATACCCTAGGAGGTATGTTGTCTATCTATACAGATCTATATTTGTGATTTATTTTTAGGATACACTATTTGAATGTTAAGTTGAGTTAACTTGGGATGAACTTTACAGGTTGCCATTGACCTTGATTCAAAACTGCCAGGATGGGTCGATATCCTATAAAATATGGCAAGTGGAAGTGTCCAAGTTAGGGCATGGGAGGCACATCAGAGAAAGGTTCACAGCTTACATCATGGTATAAACTCCAATGTCCAAATCCAAGTTAGGGCTGGTGTTGTATTCTACTAATACAGTTCACATCATCAAAGAGTTGTATTCTACTAATACAGTTTACATCATCAGAGAGTTGTATTCTACTAATACAATTTACATCATCAGAGAGAGGCTCACCGAAATTTCATCTAATGGGAAGTGGGAACCTCTGCTTATGGATTCTAATATGTAAACTTTGAGAATTCTTAACTAGCACAAACATACACACGTCATTAGAACATACACAGATCATGTCATTAAAATGAAATCTTGATTGCGTAAGAAGAAGACCACCAAGTTGCTATATATGAGAAATCAAAGTAAAATAAACAAGGAGCGATGGACATATGCATAATAGGATTACATGAAAACAAAAATTGAACTCTTTGAGAAAGAGTACAATCAAAAATTCCTAGGAACTCAGGAAAGCTTAAATCTCGCTTTTGAGAAATTAATAAAATTCTAGATGTCACGCCACAACCAAGTCTTTGCGTGACGCAGAGACATTCCACCCATCCTTTGCTTTAACTTATTTTTTTATCTTCAAAATGATATGACAATTGCGTGTATGCGTGTTTTCCGATCCTCCCAGCAACTCAAAAAGAGATTATTTTTGTTGGATTGTGCAAGTGTAAAGGCCCAGTAACACAAGGGAAGATCAGATTTAAAAGGACATTTTGGTGGAAATCTTTCAACTAGTTGTTGGATTGTAGGATTTAAGAGATAAAACACAATTCACAAATCACAATCCTAGATCCAGATAAATGTTAAACAGACACCACCACTCATTTGAAAATCCCATTGATCCAGATCAAGTTCTCAAACGAAATAAAAATGGACCAAGCTACTTATAACATTAAGGGGAAAAGGCTCTCCTAGAGCAAACCTCTCCAAGAGCCCGTATATTGTCTCCTCCATTTCCTAGATATTTACATTCACCCATTTATTTTTTATCACTCAAAAATGATTAGCCATGTTGGGGTGTGTCATGTGTGTATTCAAAGGTCTAAGCTATGGTTATGTTATGGAGCTTTAAATTTTAATGGCCTACCTCCTAAGGTATTCATGGAGAAGAAAATCAAATGTAAAATGGGTTGAACTTAATCCCAAAAGACAGGACTCGGCCACTTCTAGAGATTTTATGTTAAAAACAAGCTCCTAACCCGGTGCATACGCACCGGATATTCGTGCCTCTGGACACAATGGTCAGTTGATGGTTTTTTGTGGAAAATAATTATACAACATAGCGCCTTCAATATTGCTCATCGCAGTTGGCACCTAATTTGATTAATAAATGATCATGGTAAATTGAGATAATCCAACTTTATGGATGTGAGCTCATCGTTTATGAGCACTATTAAATTGAGATAATCCAACTTTATGGATGTGAGCTCATCGTTTATGAGCACTATTCTTCACAAACATGTTTTATCTTATTGAGAAAAAATACCATGGCATCAAGAATGATGGTGGGAAATCTTTAAGTATGGTATCTTTGAAAAGCTAAAAATTGGACGATCACAAGCATTGCTATCCATCCATCCCTATCAAATCTCTCCTAGAACCTTATGACCTCTTTCTCTTCAAAAATGATAGAACAACTGCATCTAGATGGTGTTTTTGATCTTGCATTTATTTAGTTATCCGCCCATTCACCTAAACAGATGCATCACTTCAAAGTAACTTGCCCTGTAAGGCTAAAACCCAAGCCAAATAGGGAAGGTTATGTTAAATGACAATTTGGTAAATCTAACCTAATTTTGTTTTGTCCATATAAAAGAAAAACCCTTGGTAAAGAGAGAAAAGTGTGAGAGTTGCAGTGCACAGAGATCAGCGAGTCCGCCGTGTTTAGCCAACAAAAGAAACCCATAGAAAACTCTGTAGGATCTGATCAATTTTGATCTCTCCGATCGATGTGATCCCCAGAAATGAATCGTCGTTGTTATGAATGTAATTTTGGGTTTTTATGGGAACCTTTTTACATTCCTTGGTGGAGATCACATAGACCACACCACACACTAGATCCCGCACTATGATTTCTCCTCTCATGGTTATAATACCCGGCGTCTTGTTTACGCATTCAACAAATTCAACACAAGTTGGAAACTCTAGTTATGGATTCTAAGAATGAAGATTTGAGATTCTGTAGTCTCGTGTACTCTCTGATGTATGGTTACTGGTTAGCTCAATTTCTATGGGATCCGTGGATGGAATATTGCATCTTGGGAAATCACGCCTAATGATATGAAAAGGGGAAGTGGAGTAGGGGGAAGCAGAGGCCAGGGAGGCACTATTATTATTAAATCTAATGATATCTGTAAATCAAGATCTTCCAGAAGAATATTTGTATGTTTATGAGGATTAAATGTCTGTTTAACAATTTAATGAGAATAAATTTTGTTGCAAATATGGTTTTCTAGTTGAGGAGAGAGTTCAAAAAAATTTAATTCAGGATCTTGCTTTTCAGTGATTTCATTTCAAGATTGTTAATAATGATTCGTGTTATTATTCTTTCAGATCTTTCTTTTTCATGTAAACAAAGCCCTAGAAGAAAGAGGGTAGAAGTGTAGAGAAATCAGTGAGGCGGCGGTGCTGAACAAAACGAAGAAGAACGTTCGAAAAATCTCAAAGATCTGGTCATTCAAAATGAGTTGTTGTTTTTGTTTTCATGAATCTAATTTCGGGCTTGTATGGAAAGCATTACACATACCCTGGTGGAAAACACACAATTGATAGATCACACTATGATTTTTCCTCTCACAGTGTAAGCATCATAGTCCTTGAACATTCCTTTCCTTGAACTGGAAAATTGGGAAACCTCTGCTTATGGATTCTATTTTCCATCTATTTATCTTCTCCTGATGTATGTTCTCTCCTTGCACATCTTGTTTTTTATTTTTTTTGAATTTAATATACTCTTTATGATAGAGCTCAGTTGTGATGAGTTTTGCAGATTCCAGTAGGATTAGATGCATCCGTCCGTCAAGAAGGGAAAGAATGGTAAAGAGGAATTGCGAGGACAGGGACAGAGACCCATCAACACAATCTCACTGCTTACATTAGGTTATTAGATCTAATGGTATTGGAAATTTGACGTCTTTTAGAGGAATTATTGTTGGAACTGGAACAATAAAATACTGAAAAATGATGTTAAAATTAAATTTCTGAAAATGAAATAAAATACTCAAATATTTAACAGCAAATTGAGGACAGAGTCACTTGATCATCAATCTGTCCTTAACACGATAGTTCACCGGTACGCCTCAAACATGAGTGATGCTTATACCCTGTGGTGAAGTCGTATCCAGGATAAAACTGCCCGTTGCAAGTAATATAAGCACAACAACACTTGCCCACTTGCGAACTCAACAACAATGATTAGGAGGAGAAATAAACACACAATCGCACAACAAAGCGACAAGAGGGGAAATTAGCTATGGATAATAACTTGCTCTAGTACACCTTGAAATGAAGAAATTCTTTTTCTTTTATAGGCAGTGAAAATGAATTTGACATAAATTGTATTTGGTAACTTCCCTCATTGAATATAAAATATTTAAGGAATTAAAACCTTGTTTTAATTTAACAAAAACAGTAGGACTTAAAATCTTGTTTTAGTTATTCCGTTTAGGAATTAAAACTTCTTTAAATAATCCCTTTAGAAATTTGAAACTTGTTTTGCATTTAATCCGTTTGGAATTAAAACTTGTTTTAATTTTAATCTTGGTTCACTTATGCATGTGCATACATGCATTAGGAATGACAAGTGTTTCATGCCCACTCATATTTGTATTTCATTCACTCACAGAAAATGAGTAAGCATCCTTAGACCTTTAGGTCATTAGATCAATTCTAACCAAGACCAAGAAATTAAAACATATTAAAAAGACTCATTTACTCCAACAATTATTTGTTGATAATTATCATTTGATGTTTAAGAAAAATATCAAAGTTCTGATCTCAAAAAGATTTGTTATGATTGTAACAGAAATCCCATAATTCCCAACAAAACAGAATACCTGAAATTATTGTAACAAAAGAAAGTATCTTTCATGTATGTCGTACTAAATGTATATATTGAAATGCTACATAATTTTTTGAAGTCCTGAATACCAGAGCTATGGAGGTTGTGGTTTTAACTTGATCAAAAGCCAGCACCAAATATCCGTTTTAACACATTTTTATGCAGATGCTTACAATGTCTGAATGATTTTCTGATTCAAAATCCAAAGTCATATCTCTTGTGTAAGTCACTTATTTTCCTAGGGTATTTAGGGGCGATCCCAGGAAAATTAGGGACGACACAAAACGACAAAATATGTCATAATCGGTAGGTTATTTCACAATCGGCAGGTTACTTCCGGGGCATTTTTTTTAATGGCCAAACTACTCTTTACATTCGGTAGGTTATTTCACAATCGGTAGTTAATCAACAATCGAGAGTAAATTTAGTTTGTATAACTTCCGAATATAAAGTATCCCCAAAATAAAATCCTATATCTTTTGAATTTTGATTATCCTATAATCGGTAGTAAATAAAGTTATCTTGACTCCCGATTATACAATAATGCTACCATAATCGGTAGGGAATTTAGGTTATTTAACTTCCGAATATAGAGTAGCACCAAAATGAAATTTTGCAAAAATCCTTATTTTTTCTTGAATTTTGGTTGAGCCTATAATCGGTAAGAACGGAAGAGTTATCATGACTTCCGATTATACAGTGGATGTCTTTGTAAATATCCTTCCATAATCGGTAGTCAAGATACTTCTTATAACTACTGAATATAGAGTAGCCCTAAAATCAGATTTCGCAAAAATCCTTTTTTTTTTTGAATTTTGGTTGAGCCTATAATCGGTAAGAACGCAAGAGTTATCATGACTTCCGATTATACAGTGGCTCTCTTTGCAAATATCCTACCATAATCGGTAGTAAATATACTTCGTATAACTACCGAATATAGAGTAGCCCCAAAATCAGAGTTATCATGACTTCCGATAATGAAGAAACCTTATGGGAACATACACGTTTTGTGAAAATTTCTGGAAAACCTAATAATTTTTCAAATTCATTAACCGAATAGGGGCTACCCCCCCCCCCCCCATGGATAGCGGCAAACAATCTTGAAAATATCCAACCCATATAACTACCGAATATAGAGTTGCCCCAAAATGAGATTTTTCAAAAATCCTCTATTTTTCTAATTTGGTTGAGCCTATAATCGGTAGCAAAAATATTTCATATAACTACCGAACATAGAGTTGCCCCAACCTCCCGATTATTGAATAACCTCCCGATTATGAAGGGGCATATAAGTATTTTCAACTTATATTTTCTTTTGTGTCGCCCCTAATTATGTTGGGGTCGCCCCTAAATACGCCAGGCTTATTTTTGCATCGCTAGCTAATTTTAGTACATAAGTTTTATCTAAAACAAGTGTGCTTGGTCGTATGTGTTAAGGAAGACGTGCTCTGAGACTTGAGATGTGACAGGTACAGCTGATTTCATGTGCTACAATTTTGAATCAGATAATCCATCGCCATATGAAATTTTTATCTTGAGCTAGTGTGCGGCTTGGTTTAAGCGACCTGGGAAAGCTGCACCCAAGAAATGTCAAGGAAGACGTGCTCTCAAACGTAACAAGTAGAGCTAATTTCAGGAGGTTTTAAGTGTGCTAAAATTTGTTGACCCAAATCTCAATCACAATAACGTTATTAGTTTGGTGATAAATGTAAAGTCAGCTGTAGTTGGCTCAGTTTCACTTCTTGGTATTCGGTATAACACGATATTTTTCATGCAATGCAATCAATGTGTTTGTCTTATGATTCCCTTCGGGCAGTTGTGAATAAATCTTGATAAATTAAGATTATCCAACTTTATACAGGTGAACACATAGGTCTTGAAACATCTTGCCAAACTTGATATCAAAAAACCATTCTTCATAAACATCTTGCCAGACCCATTTCAGGAGGTTTTAAATACCGTGGACCTTGGCTCTATAATCTTCTTACTTGCGAAAAAATAAGATCAATTGAGATTAGTTTGGAATAATACTCCCTCCGTTCCATTTTAGATAATGTTTTAGGGTTATTTTTTTGTTCCACAATACTTGAAAGTTTTCATATTTTTCCTCAAAACTATCAATAACGCCCTTACATTTTATCTTGGAACTATAAGTTTATTTTTAAATGTACTAATAGTAATTAATGTTTGAAGACTTTTTTCAAGGGTATAGGTGGAAAATCTTCATATCTCTCTCCATTTCTTAATCTGGGTGAAAACTTCAAAAAATTCATCTAAAGTGGAACGGAGGGAGTATATTGATTGTGAAGTTGTATATTATATTATGATACTCTTCCAGATGTTAGAAGGTGGCCTCTAACTTCAGATGGAACCTTCTCTATAAAATCATTATACTCAAGGATGATTTGTGATGCTGGAGTGGATAATTTTCCTAATGAGTTTGTGTGGGTGAATGAAATCCCTCCAAAAGCCAATTTTTTATTATGGTGTGCAGTTCATGGAAGGTTAAATTCTCAAGACATGTTGCAATACAAGGGGATGGATATCTACAGTTCATGAAGCTTATGTGGAGATAGTGCTGAATCCCAGGATCATATACTGCTGTTGATGGTGGTTTTTAGCTTAGGGTTAAAATCGTAAAACACTAAACCCTATCAGACAGTAATGTCACAACATTTAAAGCAACAAGCATTTACTAGGCACATTTACTGAAACCTTTAATGTGCACTAGTCCAGAAAGGGATATTAATCACGCTTTTAAATGACAGATTAATTACGTGATTAGAATTTCACAAACAAATTTCGTGATATTACATAAAAATAGAGGCCCCCACCATTTGACGCTAAAAAGCTGTCATTCTCAAACGTGATAATTTACTAGGCATGTGATTTAATGATGAAATACTAAATTACGGAACATATCCGTCAAATAAATTAATTTATATACGCCCACCATTAATCTTCTATTGGGCACCCAAAAGCGGCTAGCCAGGTATAATATCATGTTCCTATATGTTTGAAAATGGTTAGCCACCGACATAGTTGGCATGAATCTTTTTTTTGGTCGGTTTGCGCCTAACTATGCTCTTCCTCCTCTTTTCTGACCTAACTACGCCTCTCACTTCACTATTGATAGGCCAAACGTATCGGATTCATTGATGGGCCAAACCTATAGGATTCGTATATTGTAGATTAGCCATTATTGGGCTTAAATTTTTGGGCAAGCAAATTTGCAGTATTTTTCTCTCGGTAAATTGGCTAAAAATCACAAAATCATTCTCTTTCGTGCTGCACTTTTATCCCTCTTCTTCAAAACCCTAGGGAGAATCGAGAGTGAAATTCGGAATTGATATCACTGGGTTATGTGATTTAATAATGGAATCAGCATTACCAGTAAAGAAAATCATGGAAGAAGAAGAAAGAGAAGAAAGTGATGGAGGTAGTTAAATGCGTCATGTACCATTCTTCAATAGATCCTTATGTTGCGGCTGCTACTGGATCTGCAAATGTTATGCCTCAGAAGGTAAAAGCTCGAAAAATTGATCGTTTTTATTATTAAACTCATTTCGATAATGACTCCGAAAATAACTTTTATTGTATATCAGTAAAAAATAGGATTCTAGGGTAATGGGTTTATACTAAGATTGATCTCTCTTCCTCCATCTCGAAAGTTTGATTTCTTACTTTCTTTCCTACTTGTATGTTTTGGTGTTGAGTTGTTGAGTTCTAGGGTTTAATTTATCAATTTTTTTTTTTTTTGAAGCATCAATTCTCTTATTATCTGCATTGGACTTGTTTTATTTCGGTTAGAAATGGATGGATGCAGTTAATTCAAAATCTAAGGTTCCATTTTGAAGTTATTTTTAAGGCTTTATTTTTATTTTGTTTATAAGGTTGAAGGAAATTTTCATTTTGATGTATATGTAAATTGGTAAATGCTAGATTGGGATTTGAAAATCCATGACAGATCTCAGTTCTCCTATTTTCGGTTGAAGCCAGATTTCTATTTATAATGTTTTCATTCATTGTACTTAAATGAAACATGATTGGTGCTCTGTTCTATGGTTAGTGTGTGCTCAGTTTTGTGCTCGGTTCTCCTGTTATTCTGAATTGTAGTTCTGTGCTTAGTAGAACATGATTGATTACCATTTTGTTGAAATGTGTTTAATAAGTCTGCTGAAATTTGAGTGACGATCAGCTGCACAGTAGGAAACGAATGTCTTACTCTTTGGAAAATAATTAAGTAGCTTAGCTTGGACCGTGACGATTATTAGGGACTCTCAGTTCTTTCTGTTTGCAGCTAGATATAATTGTTTAATTATTTTGTTAGCATCTTATTAGCATTGAGTGATTACTTCACCTATTAGCAGCAGTTCATACACGTGCTTTTGTCATTAGTCACTTGTCTTTGATTCCTTTTTCTTTTTCAAACAGAATTTTCTTTTTCCAGCACCAACCAATGATCAGGTAAGCTGATGATATGTGCACCATCTTTATGTTGATGGTGGTCCTTTAAAGCCCTACTTACAGTAGGGCAAGGCTATTGCTAGACAACTGTACTTGGCATTTTTTGTCCCAGGGAGACTCGAATGTTTATAGAAGATGGTATCCATGTAGATGACAGTTACGGTTCTATTTATGTGCTTATTTTAACTCTTATGGTAACAAAGGAGGATAGCCCAGCTTCATTGTCTGTGGAAGCTATATTGGACACGAGTGGTATTAGTATTCATTTCCGGTGAAGGGTATGTTATAACTTGGCTTTCGGGTTCTTCAAAATTCTGATTGAACACAATGTTTTCACTGATCTCAATCGAATATTATAAGTTTGTATTGTCGGATTTAGTAATTTGTATCTCAAATGTACTGATATTTTTAGTATTATGTTAGGACATTGTGGGGGATTTGGTGTTGGTGGGGAACCTCTTTTTGGTGCCTATGTAGGATTAAGAGGTGGTGGTGTTGGTGCTGCAGGCGGTGGTGGACTAGCAGAGGCTTCTTGTGGAGGTAGATGCTTGTAAACCAAAGCCTGTTTTAAGAGAGGATATGCAGAAGGTATCTTATTCTATGTTGTTCAACATTGCTCTTAAAATTCTAACATCACTGATATGTATGGTGTATCGCTAACCTTCTATGATTTATGCAGATACTGGATGGTGTTCATGAGCCCAAGGCGCACATGGATACTGAGAATGAAGAGGAAGTTGAAGATGATTAAGTTAGTTTCTTCTTTCTAAACTCTTTTAAGTTTATCATGTAAACGGTACTATCATTGTTTGAGAATCTATAGTTTTGTTGATGGTTGTGATGTGTATACATCTTTAATTGGATTATATCGATATGCAGGCACTAGTGAAGGAGGTATATGATCAGGATTCTTCAGCGCAGAATTGTTTGGGCACCGATGCTGTTACCATGGTTAGTTGTGAATTTGTTGTTACATGAATCTTTTTACTTCTTCTTGAATTTTGATATTGGATGGTGTAGTGATTATGTTGCTTTCTGAGACTATTGTAATGCTTACTTATTTGGTTTGCAATTCTTTTGTATCTCTACTTGTACAGACAATGAGTTTTTTTTTCTATCTTTGATTGTTTTGTAACATGCAATGAATCCGAATTTGCTTCATATATATAGCTAGATATTTGGCGTTGATGGGTGCTGGTGTTTCTAAAACTCAGATTCTTGCTGCTGCTTTTAAGAAGGCCAAGTTCCAGGAAGTGAAGGTCAATGTGTGGAAGGAGAAGCAGAAAAATGTAGCGTTGGAAGCACAGTTGGATGTTGAAAGACTGAAAAACAACATTGTAATATATGAAAGTAAATTGAATACAGTTCTAATGTTCAAATATTTAGTATCTTTTTGTATTTGAAGATTTCGTTTTCTTGGATGTTATGCTGGGTAATTAATAAAAGTGAATTTAAGATTCATCAGTTGAAATTGTAATTTTAATTTTGTAACAAAGTAATTGGATTTAACCAAAATCAATCTGAATCTGGATGAATTTGAATTTGAATCTGGACGAATTTGAGCTACACCGGAAAATGACGGAACATTCTTGTATGGAATAGTCATTTTGTTTTTATGAAAATGCCTCCCTTATGATGGATATTAACCGTCATTGTATTTAACAGAAAATATCCGTGGTTGTAGATGCTTTCATTATGGCAGGAATCAACTGTTATTTTATTTTACATACAATAACTGTGGTATTTAATAACATATTATGTATGTGGCTTTAAATCACGAATTTTATTCGTCATATTTAATAACATTCTCTTTTTGTCATTTAGAAAAAGTCACACCAAATAAATAACGGTTCGAATAACAAATAAAAACCGTGATTAACCATGGTTTATAACAGACATCATTCGTCATTTGTAGCCCCTTCTGGACTAGTGGTGTCTCTAAAATAATTACCAGGGTATATTTTTCAAGTTAGGGTTACGAAAAGCCGAACCCTAATTCCCACGTGTGCCAATGGAAAATCATGCCATCCACACCAACCGCGACAAAGCATGCCAAACATGCTAGCCGCACCTTTGTGCCAATGGCAAATCATGACAGCCACACCAACCGCGCCAAAGCATGCCAACCATGCTAGACGCACCTCTGTGCCAATGGAAAATCATGCCAGCCACACCAACCGTGCCAAATCATACCAACCATGATAGCCGCACCTCTGTGCCAATGGAAAATCAGCCCAGCCACACCAAACGTGCCAAAGCATGCCAACCAAGCTAGCCGCACCTCTGTGCCAATGGAAAATCATGCCAGCCACACCGACCGAGCCATCCCAAACACATCTCTCCATGGACCCTCTAGCCGCACCACCCTGTTGGCCCTCACTATGTGGCTACCAAAATGAAGGCGTGCAACAATCAACGGTTGCCCTTCAATCCTAGGAGAAAATCCTGGCCGTCTAAGGTCATCTCACGAACTTTGGCCCAAAACCCTAGCTTGGTCACGCACCTGGCCAAAGCTAGCCACGCCGACCGCGCCATGCCAAATACATCTCGCCATGGCCCCTCATGCCGCGCCACCATGCTGGCCTTCCCCACTCGGCTACCAAAGTGAAGGCGTGCAACAATCAACGGTTGACCTTCAATCCCAGGAGCAAATCCTGGCCGTTTAAGATCACCTCACGTCCTTTGTCCCAAAACCCTAGCTTGGTCACGCACCTGGCCAAAGCTAGCCACGCTGACCACGCCATGCCAAACACGTCTCGCCATAGCCCCTCATGCTGCGCCACCATGCTGGCCTTCCCCACGCGGCTGCCAAAGTGAAGGCGTGCAACAATCAACAGTTTCCCTTCAATCCCAGGAGCAAATCATGGCCGTCTAAGGTCCCCTCACGACCTTTGGCTCAAAAATATAGCTTGGTCACACACCTAGACCAAGCTAGTCACGCCATGCACCCATGGATACCCCTTGGCCCCATATGCCAAGCCAAAACCGCACCTATCCCAAGCTAGTCACGCCATGCGCCCATGGCTACCCCTTGGCCCCACATGCCAATCCAAATCCACACCTCGCCCAAGCTAGTCACGCCATGCACCAATGGCTACCCCTTGGACCCATATGCCAAGCCAAAACCACACTTAGCCCAAGCTAGTCACGCCATGCGCCCATGGATACCCATTGGCCCCACATGCGAAGCTAAAACCAAACCTAGCCAAGCTAGTTGCACCATGCCAAACGAACTTTTCCTTGGCCCTAGTCATTTTAGTCACGTCATGCCAAGCCAAATGCCCCTACGTTGTCCCAAGCCATGCCATACGCCCATGGAAAGCCCTTTGTCCCCGCATGCCAAGCCAAACCAAACCTAGCCAAGCTTGTCGCGCCATGCCAAACACACTTTTCCTTGTCCCTATCCATGCTAGTCACATCGTACCAGGCCAAACGCCCCTGCCTTGGACCTAGCCGCGCCACCCTGTTGGCCTTCCCTACACGGCCACCAAAACAAAGGCGTGCAACGCTCAACGGTTGTCCTTTAACCTCAGAAGCAAATCCTAGCCATCCAAGGTTATCAGACAACACATGGTAACCTTTGGCCCGAAAACCTAAGTTTGGCCACGCCAAACCATGTCATGCAAACGGCATGCCAACCTAGCCTCGCCACAATGATTGGCCCTCACTACACAATTACCAAAACGAAGGCGCGCAACGATCAACGGTTTCCCCTCCTCTCAAGATACAAAATATCGACCGTCGAATGTCACCAGGCTGGCAAGTTTCCCGAGCTTGACTTGCCATGCCACAAAAACATGCTACATATTTTCCAGAAATATTCGAGACATCAACACAAACTGGGGGATCCTCTTTGGGTATTGGTTTGGCGGTTTACAGCGTGCGGCGTACACTATGCCCGTCATAAGGAATTTTCATAAGGGTGAGGCGGTTAGTAAATATGGGAAGTTATGTGTGAAATGTTCATGGGACATAAAGCACATGCGTTAACAAATTTATGCGACATCAATTCTATAACGATTTCATGAAAACTAGTTTCATGCGTTAACAACTTTATGGACATCAATTCCATGCATACGGTTACCACCTCCTCCCATTTACTTCCCCACTCCTTAATGAGACCAGGGTACGTTTCTACTCCGACTTGTATAAATAGGTCTTACCTATTTCCATTGAACAACAAGTTCATACGGGAGATACAACACTCAGAAATACTTACTTGCTATCTCACCTTGTTATCTCTCTCACTTTTCTGATAACAAGTCGTAGTAACCCAACTACTCTTCCTGAATCAACTATTCTGGTCTCACCACTTTCCTTGCTTCCCTCCCCAAAACCAACCCATTCTACTCCACTTTGTGACCGAAGCAAGTCCGGAATGACCATTTCTTGGTTTAGGATGGACTTGTACAGATTGATCTCTCGAATTTAAAGTACTCCCTTGCAGTACATTGTTTAGGGTTTAAATTATTTCTCACCCATACACACTCGAAATTACCAAGATCAACGGAAACTATTTTCACTTATAAATAACTGCTTCACTGCAAAGTCGCTCACAAAGTTTGGACTTCGATAACTCCATCTGGAAATTGGGCATGGGTTTTTTCGGATTCTTTCTTTAATCTTGCAAAGGCTTGGTCAAATAATCCTTTCTCCGGCACTGGTAAGATTCTTTGGAAACTTATTCCTGCTGCTGTCACTTGGATTTTATGGAGAGAAAGGAATTGTCGTGTGTTCGAAGAAAACTACACTTACAAGCTTGATGAGGAATTATGCAATGACTCCAAAACTCTAGTCCTTACATGGGCTGCTGCTTATGGTAATTGGGTTCATTTAAATTTGTCTAATACAGTTAAAAATACATATACAGTATTCTTCTTCGGTATTCATATACAATAATTCTTTCGGGTTCATATGACGCACGTATACAGTATTTTTCTTCGGGATTCATATACAATAATTCTTTCGGGTTCATATGAAGCACATATACAGTATTGTTCTTCGGGATTCATATACAGTAATTCTTTCGGGTTCATATGAAGCACATATACAATATTCTTCTTCGGGATTCATATATAGTATTTTTCTTGGTTCAAGAGCATATACGGTATCCTTCCTCGGGTTCAAAATTATATGCGCAGTATATTTTCTGGGTTCAAGAGCATATACAGTATCCTACTTCGGGTTCAAAATTATGTGCACAACATTCTCTATGGATTCAAAATCATATGTGCAGTATTTTCTTCGGGTACATTTGCACAATAGTATGTACCAGAAGCACGCCAACCTACTTTGTTACCGCGAAAACATACTATCTTCGGATTACATCCCCTACCGAGAATTGTTGCCGCTCATTCAGAATTTCACCACAGCAACAACTACTACAAAATGGAAGCATTTAAACCATACTGGAGGATTGATCATATACACGGGATCCCTTCACCGTCAAATCTCACAAGATACATTCAATTTCAGACGAAGCAGTTTCCACTATCCTCGATTCGTGTTCCACCATATAAGGATCAATGATTATTTCTGCCACTTACACTGAATTGGCAATCAATACTTCATAACCTGGACGTGCAAGTGATTTATCATCAAAAACTCCATGGTTTCTCATACTAATGGACCCATGATTCCCAACTTCGTTGTTAAGCACCTAATACGAAGATTACATGGGATTGGGATGGATCGAGCGTGGAAAATCAATACGATCATAAAATCAAGAAAGTAAGTGAGCTAACATCATTTAAGTTCCTTTTTATTCTTCTACGACATGTGAAAGAAGTACCAAAGTCATGAAACGCGTTTTCCAAACAAGCTCAGCTAAGGGAAGTCTACACTTCCCTATGTTCAATTACGAACTGGGAGAAATTGGTCTGGAATCTAGCGTTGGGTTATGTACCATTCTCTTCGTATAGATGTCACCTACATTTTTACAAAATATCACGGCAATCGGATGAGCAAGGGGAGGTGACAAAAACATCAGACAACACGCAACCTGGAAAAGTTCTAAAAACCTCCTGGAAGTTTACTATTTCGCGCTTATCACCCCCTAAACAAGCTCAAAATCCGAAAAGATTGTTTGATAAAGCTTGGAAATTTTCTGGTCTTAAAAATACATATGTGGAGCGTCAAAATCCGAGTTTGTATGAGGATTCTACAGCAATTCCAATGACGGGTGCCAATTAGGGTTTCAGAGTCTTCCCAACCAGCTAGCACAATCCCCTTTGCACCGGTCCCGCCATGCCAGTCTCCTAACTTGCACCAGCTTCCCAGCTTAAGCCGGCGCCACCAATCTAGCATGTAACTTGCGCCAACTCCCAAGGATGCCCAGCTTCCCAGTCTCCCAATTGCACCGGTCCCACCAAACTCGCGCCAATTCCCATCTTCCCGTTTCCCAATACCGCGTATCTTCCCAAGAATACAACAGAGTTTGGTGAATTTTGGAACCCACTAGAGAGACACTGCAGACGAAAGCACGGATCCAAACAAACGACATAAAAACAAAAGAGGGTGGCCAGCGCGCGACTATGAAACCCCGGGCCCGCAACATCCCTCCTGAATTCTACCTGATTTTCTCTTGCGAGACGTTTTAACCAGCTACGCAACCTCAGAACCCAAATATTCCCTCATTTGGGTATGGGAAATTATTTTCCGGTCAGATGGAGGGGAGGACCGCCAAAATCGAAGTTCGTATGCGAATTCTACAACGATTTTACCAAAGGGAACTAATTAGGATTTCAGCGTGTCAAACCCTAAACCGCAAGCTTCCCAACTCGCGCAACTACTCAATGCCGCCCAGCTTTCTGTCTCTCAATGATGCTGACTTCCCAATTGTGCCGGCCTCCCAATTTGTGCGAAATTGCCAGAGGCAAGGATTCCAAATCCTATCTATAAAAAGGTCAGACAAGCCTCCTCAATTCTCTTTACGATTTACTACTGATAGTTTGTCACCATCTTATGCTTACCTCGCACCAAAGCTCCTGTTCCGAGATAAGCAGGGGACTTAATGTTGATGGTGGTTTTTAGACAAAGGGTAAAATCGTAAAACCCCGAATAACCTAATGTCACCTGTGACACATTTATTAGAACATTTAATGCATGTGGTCAATAATTAATAGGGGGTATTTTTTCGAATTAGGGTTACAACGAGCAAAAACCTAATTATCCTCTGTGCCAATGGAAAATCATGCCAGCCACACCTAGCCCAAGCTACCTGTTCCATGCCAAACACACTCTGCCTTGGCCCTAGCTATGCTAGTCACATCAATCGCGCCAAAGCATTCCAACCATGCTAGCCGCACCCCTGTGCCAACGGCAAATCATGCCAGCCACACTAAATGCGCCAAAGCATGCCAACCATGATAGCCGGACCTCCATGCCAATGGCAAATCCTGCGCCACAGCTAGCTCAAGCAAGCCGCGCTATGCCAAACACACTCTGCTTTGGCCCTAGCTATGTTAGTCACACCAAACGCGCCAAAGCATGCCAACCATGCTAGCCGCCGCTCCGTGCTAATGGCAAACCATGCCAGCCACACCTAGCCCAAGATAGCCGCACCTAGCCCAAGATAGCCGCACCTCCGTTCCAATGTCAAATCATGCCAGCCACACCAAATGCGCCAAAGCATGCGAACCATGCTAGCCGCACCTCCGTGCCAATAAAAAATCCTGCCAGCCACACCTAGATCAAGATAGCCGCGCCATGCCAAACACACTCTGCCTTGGCCCTAGCTACACTAGTCACACCAAACGCGCCAAAGCATGCCAGCCATGCTAGCCGCACCTCCGTGCCAAATGGAAAATCATGTCAGCCACACCTAGCTCAAGCTAGCCGCGTCATGCAAAACGCACTCTGCCTTGGCCCTAGCTACGCTGGTCACGCCACGCCAAGCCAAACACCCTTACCTTGGCCCTATCCACGCCATGCCAAAGTAGCACCCGCACCTAGGCTTGCAAACCATGCAACCTAGGCCAAATTGGTCATGCATGCCATTGGCACATGCCAACACGCTCGCTGGTAGCTTTTCTTACCAGGCTGTGTCCCTCATGGCCGAGCATGCCATTGGCACATGCCATTGGCACATGCCAACACGCTCGCTGGTAGATTTTCTTACCAGGTCGTGGCCCTAATGGCCGAGCATGCCATTGGCACATGCCAACACGCTCGCTGGTAGCTTTTCTTACCAAGCCGTGGCCCTAATGGCCGAGCATGCCACTGGCACATGCCAACATGCTCGATGGTAGCTTTCCTTACCAAACGGTGGCCCTAATGGCCGAGCATGCCATTGGCACATGCCAACATATTCGCTGGTAGCTTTCCTTACCAAACCATGGCCCTAATGGCCGAGCGTGTCATTAGCACATGCCAACATGCTCGCTGGTAGCTTTTCTTGCCAAACAGTGGCCCTAATGGCCAAGCATGCCATTGTCACATGCCAACACGCTTGCTGGTAGCTTTTCTTACTAGTCCATGATCCACGTTGGCCACACATGCCATTGGGACATGCCAAAACCCACGCTGATATCCTAAATTGCAAACCGTACAACCTACCTCCAAGGAATTCCATACATGCCATTGGCACATGCCACACACACCACTAGTAGCTCTAGCACTGACACTTACACTCAACATACAACCTACTACCAAGGCATTCCACACATGCCACACACGCCACTAGCAGCTCTGGCACTTCCACTTGCGATTGAGGTGCAACCCGCAACAAAGGCATTCCGCACATGCCATTGGCACATGCCACACACGCCCCTAGCAGGGTCACTTGCATTCAAGGTGCGAACAACACTCGAGACATCAACACAAACTGGGGGATGCTTTCTTAGGGTTTTGGTTTGGCGGTCACAGCGTGCAGCGTACACTACACTCGCAATAAGAACGTCGTGAAAAGGAATAAAAGCGGTCAATTAAATAAGGCAGTAATGGTGAAAAACATTTTCACCATAAACACCTCCGGTTACCACCTCCTCTATTTAATCCGCGACTTTAATCTATTCCTTAAGGGTACGTTCGATCTCACTTGTATAAATAGGTCTCACCTATTTATACCAGACAACAAGTCTTGGTCAGGAAAAAGACAACACTATTAGATAGCCACTTTGCAAGCTTTCTCAAAAGCTTCCATCACTAGCAAGCTTCCTAAGCTTCTACTTTTATGATACAAGTCGAGATACTGCCTTTCCAGAACTCTCTGGTCTCAACACCCTTCTTCGCTATCCTACCCAAATCAACCCTTCTCCTCCACTTTGTGACCGAAGCAAGTCTGGAACGGCCATTTCTTGGTTTAGGCCGGACTTGTACAGATTGATCTCTCGAACCTAAAAGTGGTCAACGTGCAGCACATTTGTTTAGGGTTTGAACCAGTTTCTCACTCACCTACCGAATTTACCGAAATCGGTAGAAACTATTTTTACCCATAAACAGCAGTGAAAATGAGTTTGATATAAATTGTATTTGGTAACTTCCCTCATTGAATATAAAATATTTAAGGAATTAAAACCTTGTTTTAATTATAACAAAAACAGTAGGACTTAAAATATTGTTTTAATTATTTCGTTTAAGAATTAAAACTTCTTTAAATAATCCCTTTAGAAATTTGAAACTTGTTTTTCATTTAATCCGTTTGGAATTAAAACTTGTTTTAATTTTAATCTTGGTTCACTTATGCATGACAAGTGTTTCATGCCCACTCATATTTGTATTTCATTCACTCATAGAAAATGAGTAAGCATCCTTATACCTTTAGGTCATCAGATCAATTCTAACCAAGACCAAAAAATTAAAACATATTAAAAAGATTCATTTTCTCCAACAATCCCCCACATGAATGAAATACCGATAAAAATCAGGAAACGGAAAGCGAGAAATACCACTTAGGCAAGAGGTGTCCATGAGGTCTTGAACCTTTGCTTAGTGAGAAATTGCCGGAACTACTTGATGGACAATGAACGCGATGTCTTGAACTGCCATCGTTTGGTGTAATCCGTGATAATAACCACGCGTGATATCTCTCTAGGTGCTATCAAGTTCATGTCGTTGTGTCCTTTTTGGCCCTAGCCAAATCCCTTTTCTCAGAATGCTCTAGAAAATCAGCTTTATTCTCATAGGAAGTGACCCACTTCCACATTCAGATAGGTGAGTTCCATCAAGAGTGTTTACTTCTACACCCCACTTCAATTAAATTGAAACTATAGAACTCATTAAGACTTAGTTAAAAGTCATCCTTCACATGCAGTCACACTATCATGTCTACACCATAGGGAAGGGGCAAAGAATGAAATTCTCTGATAGTTTTTACCTTGACCCACCACAAATTAGTTGTCTCATTCAAAACCTTGATCTTGGGATCTTCAGTCAGCAAGGTTGATGTATTATTAACTATCTCTTTGGACAAACCTTTCGTCAAAGGTTGAGCGATATTCTCCTTGGACTTTATCCAATCAATGGAAATAACGCCGATTGAGATTAGTAATTTTTAGCTTTATCTATTATATCTTGCCTAACACAATGTATAGATATTGCTGGCATAGGCCTATGCCAGAGAGGAATGTCTTCTAAAAAGTATCTTAGGCACTCGGCCCCCTCTCATGCTTTATCTAATACAATACTCTCAGATTCCATAAAGAATTGAGCAACATATATTTGTTTGTAAATCTTCCAAAAACAAACCCTCATGCTAAAGTGAAAACATATCCACTCGTAGATATGGACTCCTCTGAGTCAACTATCTAGTTTGCATCACAAAGTCCCTCAAGGAAAGCAAGATACCTTTCATAAATCAAACAAAAAGTAATAGAGTATTTTAGGTACCATAATACTCTACTAAGTACATCCCAATGCTCTTTATCTGGACTACAAGTATACCTACTTAACTTACTCACAATATAGGCAATGTGTGGACTCTTATAGTTCATTAAATTCATCAGACATCCTATAACTCTTGAGTAATCAGGTTAAGATACTCCATTACCCTTATTTTTCTCGATTCTACAAGAAGAATCGTATGTAGTACAAGCAGGCTTACAATCAGACTGATTGTATCTCTTAAGCACAAATTCAACATAATGAGAATGACTAAGACTACAAATGTTTGATTATCTTTTAATCCTCATCCCTAAGATTACATCGAAAGGGCCGAAGTCTTTCAAGTCAACGTTCTCATTCATCGCAAGTTTTTAGTGAAACTAATCACATCTATGTTTGTATCAAGTATAATCATATCTCCAACATACAAGCATACAATCACATAGGCATCCTTAACAAGTTACTTGTAAATATCACATGATCAAATTTTCCATATCACCATTTATGTGCTTATTTGGAAACCATACAAAGATTTGTTCAACTTACAAACTTGTCTTCATACCTTTCACTACAAAGTCCTCAGGTTGGTCTATGTAAATTTCTTCATCTAATTCACGGTTTTAGAAAAGTTGTCTTAACATTCATATGAAATATCTCTAAGTAATGTATGGCAGCAATAGCAATTAGTATCCGGACAGAAGTAGTTCTCGTCAAAGGTGAATAAGAATCAAGGAAATCTATAGATTCTTTTATTTTATAGGCTTTAGATACCAACCTAGCCTTGTATTTTTTAACAGTTCCATCTATGTTACGTTCCTCTTGAAGACCCATTTACATCCTATGGCTTTACACCCTAGAGGTAAATCTACCAGCCCCCACTTATCATTCTCTTTGATGGATTCCATTTCACTAATAGTAGACTCTTTCCACCATGGAGGTTCAGAAGAATTCATGGCTTCTCCATAAGTCTGAGGATCAGTCTCGGCTAAGAGTGTTACAAAGTCAGGTCCAAAGGAGGTTTTAGTTCTAGACCTTTTACTTCTCCTTGGCTCAATAACTACTTCATCTTCCTTTAAAGGTAAAGTCTGACTGGTTGAAGGGATATCTAGGGGATCAACACCTCTCTTATGAGAGTCAGATGTCAATGGAAAAACTTTTTCAAAGAACACAGCATCCCTAGATTCCATAATAGTATTCACACTAATTTTAGAAATTTCAGAACTCACAACCATAAATATATATGCAGGAGTATGCTCAGGATACCCTATGAAGACATAGTCAACAGTTTTGGGTCCTATCTTGGTTGTCTTAGGAGGAGGGATGGCAACCTTAGCCAAACACCCCCACACTTTGAAGTATGCAAAAGAAGGTTATATACTTTTCCATAATTCACGTGGAGTTTTATCTGATCCTTTAAAGGGTACTCTATTCAGGATATAACAAGCTGAGAAAAAAACTTCCCCCCACAGTTCGAAGGTAATCTTGAACTAATTTACATGGAATTCATCATCTCCTTAAGGGTACGGTTCTTACGTTCAGCTACACCATTATACTGAGGTAAATAAAGAGGGGTAACCTCGTGTATTATGCCATGTTCTTAACAAAAATCTCCTATCGGAATTTTGTACTCATCACCACGGTCAGACCTTATTGTTTTAATGATAGTATTTAATTGGTTTTCAACTTCTAGTTTATACATCTTAAAGGCTTCTAAGGCATCATCCTTACCTCTAAGCAAATATATATGACAATACTTCGTACAATCGTCTATAAAAGTAACAAACCATTTCTTACCACCTCTAGTTTGAACCGATTTCATGCCAACTAGGTCTGAGTGAATTAATTCTAAGGGTTTAGAATTTCTATGAACATTTTTGCTAAAATATTTTCTAGCATATTTTGATTCTACACAGATTTCACAATTGTGTTCATTATCCAAATTAATTTTTGGCATGTAGCCTACGCTAGCTAGTTTTATGCATTGACCTATAACTTACATGTTCAAGTTTATCATGCCAAATATTCAATGACACACAAAAGAAAATATAAGAATCAACTATATTCACATACAGACCCTAAGTCTTATAACCCTTGCCTAAAAAATCACTGCCCTTAGTTACAAAAAGTTTTCCATATCTAATTACTATCTTAATTAGATCTTTTATCATCTACAATAGAATAAGATACAAGATTCTTGCATAGGTCCGTAACATGAAGAACTTCATTCAACGTGAGAGTCTTTTAATGATATGAGATTCTGCTCGACCTTTCCCTTTCATGCAACCTCTATTGCAGATAAGCTACCCATAGAGAGTTTCTCGACATATCATATCCTCTAATAGGAGGTAAACAGGTCTCTGTTTCTACATACATGCTAGGTGGCTTCAAAGTCCACTCGCTGGTCTCTCACATTGGTTATTCAAATAACTTCTAACACCATTGCAGAAAACTCTTCCTAGTTTTTTAAACTAAATTAACATTAACTTTAAGGTTTTTATGTTTTTTGCAATTTAATTCCAAAAGGATAGGAATTTTACAAACATAAAAATCACTTTTAACTAAAGTATTGGTATATTCATGTTTAAGAAAAATACCTTTCTTGTGAGGACCTCACTCAGAGTTGAGTTTGATATTCTCACCTTTGTCATCTTTCAAAAAAAATTGTTCAACCACATGCGCCTTGTTATCCATGTCACTTGCAGACAACACATCTTTGTCCTCGGTGCAAAAAAATTCTTCCACTTGAATCATAGATCTTACTCGATTCAACCATACTGACCTCACAAGTTTCATGTTACAATCTCCATATGTACTTTGAATAGTAAGATGGTGACCTATGCATCACCTAAACGCTTAAAACTCTGACCAACAACCCAAAAATCATAAGTAGTAAAGTTCTTCTTGCATTCTATGATTACAATGCATCCTCCAAACAATTCAATATATGATTTATATCCATATAATTCAACCTAACCGAATCATACAATTGTTTCCATACAAATTCATCTAAATTATGTTAACCCAGAAACATATCGATCTTAAATTCCTTCCCCTCTAAATTTTTCTGGTCTATCAACATCATTTTCAATTGTTACAGAAAAGTCTGTCGTGTTAAGATTGTTGGAACTGCAACAATAAAATACTGAAAAATGATGTTAAAATTAAATTTCTGAAAATGAAATAAAACACTCAAATATTTAACCGCACACTGAGGATAGAGTCACTTGATCATCAAGCTGTCCTTAACACGATAGTCCACCGGTACGCCTAATACATGAGTGATGCTTATACCCTGTGGTGAAGTCATATCTAGGATAAACTTCCCGTTGAAAGTACTATAAGCACTACAACACTTGCACACTTACGAACTCAACATCAAGGATTGGGAGGAGAAATAAAAACACAATCGCACAACAAAGCGACAAGAGGGGAAATTAGCTATGGATAATAACTTGCTCTAGTACACCTTGAAATGAAGAAATTATTTTTCTTTTATAGGCAGTGAAAATGAATTTGACATAAATTGTATTTGGTAACTTCCCTCATTGAATATAAAATATTTAAGGAATTAAAACCTTGTTTTAATTTAACAAAAACAGTAGGACTTAAAATCTTGTTTTAGTTATTCCGTTTAGGAATTAAAACTTCTTTAAATAATCCCTTTAGAAATTTGAAACTTGTTTTTCATTTAATCCGTTTGGAATTAAAACTTGTTTTAATTTTAATCTTGGTTCACTTATGCATGTGCATACATGCATTAGGCATGACAAGTGTTTCATGCCCACTCATATTTGTATTTCATTCACTCACAGAAAATGAGTAAGCATCCTTAGACCTTTAGGTCATTAGATCAATTCTAACCAAGACCAAAAAATTAAAACATATTAAAAAGACTCATTTTCTCCAACAATTATTTGTTGATAATTATCATTTGATGTTTAAGAAAAATATCAAAATTCTGATCTCAAAAAGATTTGTTATGATTGTAAAAGAAATCCCATAATTCCCAACAAAACAGAATACCTGAAATTATTGTAACAAATGAAAGTATCTTTCATGTATGTCATACTAAATGTAAATATTGAAATGCTACATAATTTTTTGAAGTCCTGAATACCAGAGCTATGGAGGTTGTGGTTTTAACTTGATCAAAATCCAGCACCAAATATATGTTTTAACACATTTTTATACGGATGCTTACAATGTCTGAACGATTTTATGATTCAAAATCCAAAGTCATATCTCTTGTGTAAGTCACTTATTTTCCTGGGGTATTTAGGGGCGATCCCAGGAAAATTAGGGACGACACAAAACGACAAAATATGTCATAATTGGTAGGTTATTTCACAATCGGCAGGTTACTTCCGGGCCATTTTTTTTAATGGCCAAACTACTCTTTACATTGGGTAGGTTATTTCACAATCGGTAGTTAATCAACAATCGGGAGTAAATTTAGTTTGTATAACTTCTAAATATAAAGTATCCCCAAAATAAAATCCTATATCTTTTGAATTTTGATTATCATATAATTGGTAGTAAATAAAGTTATCTTGACTCCCGATTATACAGTAGACCTTTGAAAAAAATGCTACCATAATCGGTAGGGAATTTAGGTTATTTAACTTCTGAATATAGAGTAGCCCCAAAATGAAATTTTGCAAAAATCCTTATTTTTTCTTGAATTTTGGTTGAGCCTATAATCGGTAAGAACGGAAGAGTTATCATGACTTCCGATTATACAGTGGATGTCTTTGTAAATATCCTTCCATAATCGGTAGTCAAGATACTTCTTATAACTACTGAATATAGAGTAGCCCTAAAATCAAATTTCGAAAAAATCCTCTTTTTTTTGAATTTTGGTTGAGCCTATAATCGGTAAGAACGGAAGAGTTATCATGACTTCCGATTATACAGTGGCTCTCTTTGCAAATATCCTACCATAATCGGTAGTCAAGATACTTCGTATAACTACCGAATATAGAGTAGCCCCAAAATCAGAGTTATAATGACTTTCGATAATGAAGAAACCCTATGGGAACAGACACGTTTTGTGAAAATTTCTGGAAAACCTAATAGGTTTTCAAATTCATTAACCGAATAGGTGCTACGCCCCCCCGGACCCCCCCCCCCCCGGATAGCGGAAACCAATCTTGAAAATATCCAACACATATAACTACCGAATATAGAGTTGCCCCAAAATGAGATTTTTCAAAAATCCTCTATTTTTCTAATTTGGTTGAGCCTATAATCGGTAGCAAAAATATTTCATATAACTACCGAACATAGAGTTTCCCCAAACTACCGATTATTGAATAACCTCCCGATTATGAAGGGGCATATAAGTATTTTCAACTTATTTTTTCTTTTGTGTCGCCCCTAATTGTGTTGGGGTCGCCCCTAAATACGCCAGGCTTATTTTTGCATCGCTAGCTAATTTTAGTACATAAGTTTTATCTTAAACAAGTGTTCTTGGTCGTATGTGTAAAGGAAGACGTGCTCTAAGACTTGAGATGTGACAAGTACAGCTGATTTCATCAGCATTTCACGAGGTTTTAAGTGTGCTACAATTTTGAATCAGATAATCCATCGCCATATGAAATTTTTATCTTGAGCTAGTGTGCGGCTTGGTTTAAGCGACCTGGGAAAGCAACACCCAAGAAATGTCAAGGAAGACGTGCTCTCAAACGTAACAAGTAGATCTAATTTCAGGAGGTTTTAAGTGTGCTAAAATTTGTTGACACAAATCTCAATCACAATACCGTTATTAGTTTGGTGATAAATGTAAAGTCAGCTGTACTTGGATCAGTTTCACTTCTTGGTATTCGGTATAACACGATATTTTTCATGCAATGCAATCAATGTGTTTGTCTTATGATTCCCTTCGGGCAGTTGTGAATAAATCTTGATAAATTGAGATTATCCAACTTTATACAGGTGAACACATTGGTCTTGAAACATCTTGCCAAACTTAATATCAAAAAACCATTCTTCATAAACATCTTGCCAGACCCATTTCAGGAGGTTATAAATACCGTGGACCATGGCTCTATAATCTTCGTACTTGGGAAAAAATAATATCAATTGAGATTAGTTTGGAATAATACTCCCTCCGTTCCATTTTAGATAATGTTTTAGGGTTAATTTTTTGTTCCACAATACTTGAAAGTTTTCATATTTTTCCTCAAAACTATCAATAACGCCCTTACATTTTATCTTGGAACTATAAGTTTATTTTTAAATGTACTAATAGAAATTAATGTTTGAAGACTTTTTTCAAGGGTATAGGTGGAAAATCTTCATATCTCTCTCCATTTCTTAATATGGGTGAAAACTCCAAAAAATTCATCTAAAGTGGAACGGAGGGAGTATATTGATTGTGAAGTTGTATATTATATAATGATACTCTGCCAGATGTTAGAAGGTGGCCTCTAACTTCAGATGGAACCTTCTCTGTAAAATCATTATACTCAAGGATGATCTGTGATGCTGGAGTGGATAATTTTCCTAATGAGTTTGTGTGGGTGAATGGAATCCCTCCAAAAGCCAATTTTTTATTATGGTGTGCAGTTCATGGAAGGTTAAATTCTCAAGACATGTTGCAATACAAGGGGATGGATATCTACAGTTCATGCAGCTTATGTGGAGATAGTGATGAATCCCAAGATCATATACTGCTGTTGATGGTGGTTTTTAGCTTAGGGTTAAAATCGTAAAACACTAAACCCTAGCAGACAGTAATGTCACAACATTTAAAGCAACAAGCATTTACTAGGCACATTTACTGAAACCTTTAATGTGTCTCTAAAATAATTACCAGGGTATATTTTTCAAGTTAGGGTTACGACAAGCCGAACCCTAATTCCCACGTGTGCCAATGGCAAATCATGCCATCCAAACCAACCGCGCCAAAGCATGCCAACCATGCTAGCCGCACCTCTGTGCCAATGGCAAATCATGCCAGCCACACCAACCGCGCCAAAGCATGAAAACCATGGTAGACGCACCTCTGTGCCAATGGAAAATCATGCCATCCACACCAACCGCGCCAAATCATGCCAACCACGCTAGCCGCACCTCTGTGCCAATGGAAAATCATGCCAGCCACACCAACCGCGCCAAATCATGAAAACCATGCTAGACGCACCTCTGTGCCAATGGAAAATCATGCCATCCACACCAACCGCGCCAAAGCATGCCAACCATGCTAGCCGCACCTCTGTGCCAATGGAAAATCATGCCAGCCACATCGACCGCGCCATCCCAAACACATCTCGCCATGGCCCCTCTAGCCGCACCACCCTGTTGGCCCTCACTATGTGGCTACCAAAACGAAGGCGTGCAATAATGAACGGTTTCCCTTCAATCCCAGGAGAAAATCCTGGCCGTCTAAGGTCATCTCACGAACTTTGGCCCAAAACCCTAGCTTGGTCATGCACCTGGCCAAAGCTAGCCACGCCGACCGCGCCATGCCAAATAAATCTCCCCATGGCCCCTCATGCCTCGCCACCATGCTGGCCTTCCCCACGCGGCTACCAAAGTGAAGGCGTGCAACAATCAACGGTTGCCCTTCAATCCCAGGAGAAAATCCTGGTCGTCTAAGATCCCCTCACGTCCTTTGTCCCAAAACCCTAGCTTGGTCACGCACCTGGCCAAAGCTAGCCACGCTGACCACGCCATGCCAAACACGTCTCTCCATAGCCCCTCATGCTGCGCCACCATGTTGGCCTTCCCCACGCGGCTGCCAAAGTGAAGGCGTGCAACAATCAACAGTTTCCCTTCAATCCCAGGATCAAATCATGGCCGTCTAAGGTCCCCTCACGACCTTTGGCTCAAAAATCTATCTTGGTCACACACCTAGCCCAAGATAGTCACTCCATGCACCCATGGATACCCCTTGGCCCCATATGCCAAGCCAAAACTGCACCTAGCCCAAGCTAGTCACGCCATGCGCCCATGGCTTCCCCTTGGCCCCACATGTCAAGCCAAAACCACACCTCGCCCAAGCTAGTCACTCCATGCGCCAATGGCTACCCCTTGTCCCCATATGTCAAGCCAAAACCACACCTAGCCCAAGATAGTCACGCCATGCGCCCATGGCTACCCATTGGCCCCACATGCCAAGCTAAAACCAAACCTAGCCAAGATAGTTGCACCATGCCAAACAAACTTTTCCTTGGCCCTAGTCATGCTAGTCACGTCATGCCAAGCCAAATGCCCCTACCTTGTCCCAAGCCATGCCATACGCCCATGGAAAGACCTTTGTCCCCGCATGCCAAGCCAAACCAAACCTAGCCAAGCTTGTCGCGCCATGCCAAACACACTTTTCCTTGGCCCTATCCATGCTAGTCACATCGTACCATGCCAAACGCCCCTGCCTTGGACCTAGCCGCGCTACCCTATTGGCCTTCCCTACATGGCCACCAAAACAAAGGCGTGCAATGATCAACGGTTGTCCTTTAACACATGGTAACATTTGGCCCGAAAACCTAAGTTTGGCCACGCCAAACCATGTCATGCAAACGGCATGCCAACCTAGCCTCGCCACCACGATTGGCCCTCACTACGCAGTTACCAAAACGAAGGCGCGCAACGATCAACGGTTTCCCCTCCTCTCAAGATACAAAATCTCGACCGTCGAATGTCACCAGGCTAGCAAGTTTCCCGAGCTTGACTTGCCAAGCCACAACAACATGCTACATGTTTTCCAGAAATATTCGAGACATCAACACAAACTGGGGGATCCTCTTTGGGTATTAGTTTGGCGGTTTACAGCGTGCGGCGTACACTATGCCCGTCATAAGGAATTGTCATAAGGGTGAGGTGGTTAGTAAATATGGGAAGTTATGTGTGAAATATTCACGGGACATAAAGCACATGTGTTAACAACTTTATGGGACATCAATTCCATAACGATTTCATGAAAACCAGTTTCATGCGTTAACAACTTTATGGACACCAATTCCATGCATACGGTTACCACCTCCTCCCATTTACTTCCCCACTCCTTAATGAGACCAGGGTACGTTTCTACTCCGACTTGTATAAATAGGTCTTACCTATTTCCATTGAACAACAAGTTCATACGGGAGATACAACACTCAGAAATACTTACTTGTTATCTCTCTCACTTTTCTGATAACAAGTCGTAGTAACCCAACTACTCTTCCTGAATCAACTATTCTGGTCTCACCACATTCCTTGCTTCCCTCCCCAAAACCAACCCATTCTACTCCACTTTGTGACCGAAGCAAGTCCGGAACGGCCATTTCTTGGTTTAGGCTGGACTTGTACAGATTGATCTCTCGAATTTAAAGTACTCCTTTGCAGTACATTTTTTAGGGTTTAAATTATTTCTCACCCATACACACTCGAAATTACCAAGATCAACGGAAACTATTTTCACTTATAAATAACTGCTTCACTGCAAAGTCGCTCACAAAGTTTGGACTTCGATAACTCCATCTGGAAACTGGGCATGGGTTTTTCCGGATTCTTTCTTTAATCTTGCAAAGGCTTGGTCAAATAATCCTTTCTCCGGCACTGGTAAGATTGTTTGGAAACTTATTCCTGCTGCTGTCACTTGGATTTTATGGAGAGAAAGGAATTGTCGTGTGTTCGAAGAAAACTAAACTTACAAGCTTGATGAGGAATTATGCAATGACTCCAAAACTCTAGTCCTTACTTGGGCTGCTGCTTTTGGTAATAGGGTTCATTTAAATTTGGCTAATACAGTTCAAAACTGGAATACTATTTTTACTTATATCTGTAATCTGGATACCACTGGTAGTTTCCTATACATTCTTCAAATCTTTATAAAGTCTTCTATTCCTATCAAAAAATAATAATTATATGATGATAAATCTTCAAATTATCCACTAGTTCGAAGAATGTGGCTTCCTGATATGACTATGTCTCATTAGTTATATTAGTAGTCATATTAGTACAACCGTGAACTGACCAACGATCAAAGCAGACATATTCTTTTCTTCTATTACAAAAAAAAAAAAAAAAAAAAAAATCCACCTCGGTCTCTGTTAAATAATAGGAAAATTGGTTCCAATTTTATGCCAGTGAAAAAATCGGTCTAAACCTCTCGTGGGGAAAAAAAACTCCGCATGACCTCTCTTGTGTACTCCATGGTCCAGATTAAATTCCTAGGTCAGATTTTTTTAAGGGCATTTTGGTAAATAATGATCTTGTGTTGTCTATAAAAATAAATAAAAGAGAAACCCTAGAATCTCAGTTGATTTTTTTTTATAACGGAGAGACAGAGTAGGGCGGCGGTGCCGGTGTTAAACAAAATCTAACATCTGCTCATCTGAAATGGGTTGTTGTTACGAATGTAATTTTGGTTTTATATGGGACATTACCTGGTGGAATTACCACTATGATTTTTCCTCTCATGATTTGAATATCTTTCCCTTAATTTCTTGGTGGACTAAGTTCAGCTGCTGTTGGAACCTCTGCTTATGGATTCTAATATGGAATATCTTGGAATCTACGTTCCGTTTAGTCTTGATCTCTATGCAGATTTTTTTATGATAACTTTACAGGTTACTCCTTGAATAGATGCTAAGAAGATGGGTGGGGGAGATGCTAAATATGTGAATAACAAGAGGAAATCTGTTGAAACGAAGCTCACTGTTTACATTAGGTTATTAAATCTGATGCGCTGTTACGTTCTTAATCAAGGTTTTCCCAAAGGTAAATTTGTATTTATATGTTTATGAGGAAATTGATATTGAAAATTGTACGCAGACTGATTTTGATAAATTGATTTCTAGATAATATGCTTTATTTTTAAAAAATAGATAATTTGTATTCATAGTTTTCACCCATGGAAAATATGTGGGGAATTATTGCAACATAGATCTTAATGGCTCAAAATTTCACCACAGATTTATATATATATATATACTGATATTGTAACTCACTCAATTACTACTGTAATACAATGAAACGCCAATTATGAGGTGCTTCATAATTGATTAAGGTCTTGAATACTGAGATAAGCGGTGGTGTTGAGTTGTTCTCAGTAGATGTGGATAGGAGGCTGATACACTGGTGTAGGCTTTGAAGTACACACCTCTGCATAAGGAGTGCAATTGTCTCCGACCTCATAAAAAAATGCATTCATAAAACACACAAAAATTAGAAACTAATCCCGCAATACAAATCTTTAGACTCAACAGATCAAATAGAAGCTTAAATATGGAAATTTCTTTCAAGATGTTAAAATATAGCATGACAACTGACAAGATTGGAATTGAGGGATTGAAATAACGTAGTTAACACTAAACACAACTAAATTGAAATGACACTGTCAATATATAAATATTAAGATTGGAATATACCAGGGACGGACCCAAGAATATTTTTTGGGTAGGGCTATTTTATGAAGTCAAGAGTATGGCGGCCGAAGGCCGGCGATTTTTTTTTTTTTTTTTTTTGCAACTTTTATGTTAGAATGAACATAATACATATAGATACACCGACAGAATGGTCGCCCAACCTGTAAAAAAATATCAAATAGAAGTTTGAGTTTTCCCGTTGGATTGAACTTAATATCCTTATAATGTTCTAACACAAACTTTGATCTTTTTCCTGAAGTAATGAAAACGAAGCTATACTATTGAAAAGAAGTATTTTCTAAATGAGCTCCAATAACTACCCCAACATCAAAATGAGAAGAGAGGATGAGTACTATTTAGAGTCACGCTAAACTCACACCACCCTGAGAATGCCCAAGACTGGCGACGACTGATGGTGGGAAGCAAACTAAAAGAAAACTAAAATTTTCATGGTCCATGAGAACAACAATCAACAAACAACTACTAGGAATCACATGAACCGAACTAATGTTTGACAGCCATGGAAAAGATCAAATGATTTTTCCATCCAGCTGAATTGAATCCTATCCGGCCACCGAAAAGATGAAATGATTGAATCCCATCCGGTTGAATTGAATTTTTCCAACTTGTAAATTTGCTGCAATCTACTCCGTTACTACACTACAGGAAAAATATACATCTACAACTGGAGTTCTGCAACTTTTTCTAAAAGTCGTAGAACATCTCATGTTTTACAACTTTTTTAAAAGGAAGAGTTGTAGAAGGGCATCACTACCCACCCCTAGAACCAAAGGGTTGTGACGAGATAAAAAATGACAACTCTTTAAGAAAAAGAGTTGGCATCAACCATCCTTACACTTCATAAGTTGTGTTAATTTTGTATGAAAATGTACAACAACCTTTATAAGAGTTGTTGAAGACAACCAAAATATGAAAATAAAAAATAGTGTTGAGGGGATTCGAACATGAACCTACTATGTGTTAGTCTACCCATCAACCATGGCTATACTATCACAATTCTGTAAGGTTTATGGGTTTTCTTTTATACTAACTTCATGTCAACCTTTGACGACCTTTATAAGAGTTGTAATAACAAAATATGATGTTCAAAAATAAGGCTCAGTCACCTAAGCCGCAAACAGCGCGAAGCCTTCTCTGTAAACATTCACAGACATTCTACAATGACAATGCGCTTCTGTCAAATTTTTATAACAGATGGTTAAACTTTTTCACTTCTACAAAATTTTATGCACTTCTGCTAATTTTTTTCACTTCTGAAAAATTTTACGACAAAATTTTCCGAGCCAAGTTCAGTATCGAAGTATACTATGTGTTAGTACAAGTCATCAACCATCCTTTCGGATTCATAATATTGGTAGTTTTATGCTTTTTTTCATCACTATTCACAACCTTTATAAGAGTTGTCTTAAAGGTATAAACACTTCTGCTAAGTTTTTCTCACTTATGCTAAATTTTATTCACTTCCGCTAAATTTTTGGTCATCACTATTGACAACCTTTATAAGAGTTTTCGTAGAGGTATAAACACTTCAGCTAAATTTTTCTCACTTCTGCTAAATTTTATTCACTTTTGCTAAATTTTTCTCACTTCAGCTAAATTTTATTCACTTCTGCTAAATTTTTCTCACTTCTGCTAAATTTTTTTGTCATCAATATTCACAACCTTTATAAGAGTTTTCGTAGAGTTATAAACACTTCTGCTAAATTTTTCTCACTTTCGCTAAATTTTATCCACTTCTGCAAAAAAAAATTCTCACTTCTGCTAAAAATTATTTTGGTCTCCGATTTTGCTAATTTTTTCTCACTTTTGCTAAAAACTATTTTCTCTAAATGATTCATATTTACGAGCTTTTATGATATATCCTGCTAAATTTAGAGTGACAACCACTTCGCACATTGAGGGTTGATGGTTCGTATGCCCTTGAACCACATTTAAAGCCAAGTTATGCATACAATATGCCAGAATATGGTTTGTTTAAAATTTTGGGGAATATTCTGAAGGAATCTTACCTGTTAATGGATGGATTCATCGTTCATACCAAGTTTCCGACTTATAGTCGTCCACTCCCGGCTAGGTTTCGACCTCGAAGCTAGGGTATGCATACAATATGCCAGAATAGGGTTTGTTTAAAATTTTTGGGAATATTCCGAAGGAATATTACTTGTAAATGGATGGATTCATCGTTTTTACCAAGTTTCCGGCTTATAATGGTCCACTCAGGGCCATGTTTCAATCTCGGAGCCAGGTTATGCATATAATATACCAAAATAGAGTTTTTTTAAAGTTTCGGAGAATATCCCGAAGGAATCTTACATGTAAATGGATGGATTCATCGTTCTTACCAAGTTTCCGACTTATAGTCGTCCACTCCCGGCTAGGTTTCGACCTCGGAGCCAGGGTATGCATACAATATGCCAGAATATGGTTTGTTTAACTTTTTGGGGAATATTTCGAAGGAATCTTACATGTAAATGGATGGATTCATCATTCTTACCAAGTTTTCGGCTTATAATAGTCCACTCGCAACCGGGTTTCGAGATCGGAGCCGGATTCAGTATCAAAGTTGATGAAAAGGGGTGTGTTTAAACTTTCAGAGAATATTCCGATGGAAACTTACCTGTAGACGGGTGGATTCATCGTTCTTACGAAGTTTTCGATTTATAGTAGTCGACTCATGACCAGGTTTCGATCTAAGAGATGCATTCAGTATCAAAGTTGATGAAAAGGGGTGTGTTTAAGCTTTTGATAAATATTCCGATGGAATATTACCCATAGAAGGGTAGATTCATCATTATTACGAAGTTTCCGGCTTATAATAGTCAACTCGCGGCCAGGTTTCGACCTCGGAGCCAGGGTATGCACACAATATGCAAGAATAAGGTTTGTTTAAATTTTTGGGGAATATTCCGACAGAATCTTACCTGTAAATGGATATATTAATCATTCTTACCAAGTTTCTGGCTTATAATAGTCCACTCGCGACCAGGTTTCGAGCTCGGAGCCGGATTCAGTATGAAAGTTGATGAAAAGGGGTGTGTTTAAGGGTTCGGGGAATATTCCGATGGAATCTTACCTGTAGATGGGTGGATTCATCGTTCTTACGAAGTTTTCGACTTATAATAGTCAACTCCCATCCAGGTTTCGATCTCAGAGCCAGGTTTAGTATCGATGTTAGCGAAAAGGAGTTTGGTTAAGGTTTCTGGGAATAGTACAATGAAATCTTACATGTAGATAGGAAAATTCATCGTTCTTACAAAGTTTCCGAGTTATCGTAGTCCACTCCTGGCCAGGTTTCGATCTCGGAGCCAGGTTCATTACCGAAGTTGATGAAAAATGGGGGTGTTTAAGGTTTTGCGGAATATTCTTATGGAATCTTACTTATATATGGGTGGATTCATCGTTTTTACGATGTTTTCGACTTATAATAGTCCACTCTCGTCCAGTTTCGGTCTCAGAGCCATGTTATGTATCGATGTTAGCGAAAAGAAGTTTGGTTAAGGTTTCAGGGAATAGTACAATGAAATCTTACATGTAGATAGGAAAATTCATCGTTCTTACAAAGTTTCCGAGTTATCGTAGCCCACTCCTGGCCAGGTTTCGATCTCGGAGCCAGGTTCATTATCGAAGTTGATGAAAAGGGGTGTGTTTAAGGTTTCAGGGAATATACCTATAAAATCATGTCAAGTTTGAAGTCAGAATCCTCTCGGAGCTTCATGATTCATAGTTTGTTTGTCGTTATACCGAATTTAAAGTTCGAATCGACACTGAGCTTCATATTTATCGATTTCGATGATGTATCATGCTAAGTTTGATGTCAGGACCCTCCAAAAGCTTCTTGGTTCATAGTTACTATGTCGTTATACCATATCTGAAGTTCGAATCGTCTCTGAGCTTCATATTTATCGATTTTGATGATATATCATGCTAAGTTTGAAGTCAGAACCCTCTCAGAGCTTCTTGATTCATAGTTTCTATGCCGTTATACCATATTTGAAGTTCGAATAAACTCTGAGCTTCATATTTATCGATTTTGATGATATATCATGCTAAGTTTGAAGTCAGAACCCATCCGAATCTTCATGGTCCATCTTTAGTCTAGTAATCTTATAACCTGAGTCTACCAATGCGAACTAAATCTACTTCATGACCTGTATGACTAGTCAAAATTACTTCATGACCAGTGTGATTAGTTGAAATTCAAACCGGAAGAAAAAAAAGAAAGCACAAAAACACAAAGAGAAAGCACAAAGAAATCACAAAGAGCTTCATATATATCTATTTCAATGGTGTATCCTGCTAACCCGAGTTTTCCAGTGTGAACTAAAGGTACTTCATGACCTGCATGACTAGTCGAAATTGCTTCATGACCTATGTGACTAGTCGAAATTCAAACCGAAAGCACAAATAGAAAGCACAAAATCACAAAGAAAACACATATTATTCTCAATCCGTATAAGGCTCTCAAACTAAATCTACGCCATCTAAATATTTCCAAAATCTGGATGACCTTCTTTAGCTTCTTCATCCACCGTCCAAAAATTTATACTACCAAACCTAAAGATTTTTTTCAGCTCACTTTCACTTTCCCTTTCTATTTGTTTTCTCTTTCTTTCTCTAGCTGCGGCTATCTTCTTCCTTCATCCTCCTTCATTCACCAGATCTACAGAATGGCTTTCAGTTTACTCCCAACAACTACGGTTACAACTAAAATTAAGAACGAATTGAAGATGGGTTTGACTTTTATTTTGATGGAAGATGATTGGTGTTACAAATTACAGATCGAGAGATTTAGGGTTTGAAGCCGAGAATCAGTTTGTAGAAGTAATCGGTGGTTGATGTCGGAAGTGAAGAAGATGGTGGTGGTCGTTTATGGTAAGAAATTGAATTAGGGTTTGCTGTGAATATCAGAGGAGGATTTTCTAATTCTTGTTGGTCCTGTGATGGTTAGATTCGAGATGGGTTTTGGTGATTGGTTTCAGCTGTTTTCATCTGATTGTTTAATGAATTTAAGATGGAACTGTTTTTGAAATCTCAAGATTACAGAGTCAAAGTTCAATCTCTGGTAATTATTCAGTTATTGATTTTGATGCGTTTTAGAGCGTAATTGATTTTAAGTTTTAGTGTTTTTTCTCTATTTGATTTACATAGAAACCCTTTCTCTTTTCAGTTTCAGGGTTTCCTTTTCATCTAGTTTTAGTTTTAGGGTTTGATTCTCTTATATTTTGTGTTCAATAATTCAGATCCGGCAGTTTTAAAACAAAAAATTGAGGACAGTCTTTCATCAAACCTAGTATTTGTTCTACATAAGATTTTATTTTCGTTTCCAAATTTTGATTCAGAAAAAGTGTTCCTTATAGATCCGCAAAAACCAAATCGAGCTCTGTAACCCCATTTTTTGAATTTTGAAAACATTGAATGTTAAATTTCCAAACTGATTTGGGGTTTTTTCTATGGAGCAGAAAATATAGTTAATTTAACTTCTCTTCTGATTGTGTATTGAACAGTGAAGAACAACCTTTATCCTCACTCGTAACACACCCAGGCAAATTCAGCTTATGGAGTATATGGAGTAAAGCTTCGGTAGGAATGGCCAATTGGAGTAAAGAGAAGTGAATTCTTTTGTTTGACTTTGGATTTTGCTGATGGTTCGAGCTGGAAGTGCAAGGAGATGGAGTTGGTCCACAGAAATTTGAAGATGATGCTGAATACGATCAACTTCTTTGTTTTCCCTGCTCTTCAATTTGGTCCACATAATCACCAAATTTGTGCTTTGGCTGTTTCTTCAAAGAAAGCTATGAGTCCTGGATTCAAAGCCTATGCTAAAAATGTGAGGGAAAATGCTGTGGCTATTGGAAACTATTTGATGAGCAAGGGCTACAAGCTCGTCACTGGAGGGAATGAGAACCATCTTGTTCTGTGGGACCTTCGTCCTCTTGGCTTGACTGGTAAATTTTTTAATGATAATCATTATTAGTTCTTTGGAAAAAATCTGAGTTTTTTGAATATTAGTTCTTCCATTTATGATTTCTCATGGCACCTTGATTTAGACAATTTAGAGTAACCCCTCTTTCTATGTCGTACTATTTCCGGGATATATTATATGCAGGAAACGAAGTTGGAAAACTTTGCGACTTGTGTAATATCCCACACAATGACTGGACAACATGATATGGAAGTGCAAGGAGATGGATTTCGATTTGCCTATCTAGTTAGATTATTCTGATATTGTGTGCTAAAATTTGAAGCTAATATTCTTGTTTTTGATTTGCAGGGTTCCACAGAAACCACAAGAACGACCACCACCACATGTACAAGGCGTACCTGGACAAACTTCGTGGTATCTACGGTCTATAGTTTGTTCGTCTAATTCGTCTCGTCCTTCTACTCCAGGTGGTGGTAGTTCTTCGTCTAATTTTAATATGCACAAAGGCCTTCTTCGGGTCAACCTCAATCACAATCCCGAACTTAGATTTCTCCTGCTGAAGCTGCATGCATTATTTATCAGTGGAAGGACAAAAGGTTTCAAAGCTTGATTATAACACAAATACAGTTAGTCTTGTTTTTTTTTTATATATAAATGAGATTTTTAACTTAGAGATGCTAATTTTAGTTATTTGTGTTGTTTGCCATGGTTTGAAATATAGTGTTGATGAGTTACGGAGGTTGTTAACTGATAGAGAAGCGGACAATCAATTGTTATTCTCACTTGATCAAGTTGAAGATTCAGAAAAATGTGATGAGTTACGGAGGTTGTTAACTGATAGAGAAGCGGAAAATCAATTGTTATTCTCACTTGATCAAGTTGAAGATTCAGAAAAATGTAAGTAGCAGTTGTTTTTAGTTCGTCGAGAGTTGATAATGAATGATTATGTAGCTTTATTTGTGAGTAATTGAATGCGTACTTCATTGTGAAGGTGCCCTCAACTAGAATCCTGAAGGTGTCTTTGATATTCCCAAAGCTAGGGAATATGTATTTGTTGAATGAACTTTAGACACCAGAATTCATAATATCTTTTTGATCTTGGGATTTAATGGTTTTATAGTATGGAAAGTTGTACATTAATTCTAGTTCCTTCCAAAGGAAGATAACTTTTAGGTACAAGGTTTTTGTACAACTCAAAAGTTGGTTCGTCTCTGTTCACTTCTAGAGACCCAAAATATGTACAGATGGGATTTTGCTTTTAGAGGATAGAATTGTTTAATTCTAAGTCATATTTGCTGTCTATTTTCTATGTTATAGCATCGCAGGGTCATTGTAATGTTTTGTCTAATGTCTATAACTGCCATTGTTATTCCCTTGATGGATGGCTGTTTGAAGCCACGCTTTCTTGAATTGCATTTGTAGAATTATAAGCACTTAAGTGTCATGGCTCATATTTGACAGGTTGCTTAAGTTAGTTTTTGTATATTATCTTAACTGTGAATACTTGCATTCTCCTTTGAGATTGTTGTTTTACCAAATAATTGTACATCGTGGTTAATATTCTTGTCTTTATTTTTCAGGTACTAACACCTGGGGTCGTTTTGGCACAAGAAAGTTATCGATCTTGTCAATTCATCTTAGGTGGTGAAACTGATCTCTTCGATTACTATTGAACCCGGTGTTGAGGTTGAGGTCACCATTGCTGACCCATGAAGCATCTAGTAAATGGTTATTTGCAAAATCTCCCTTTTATGTTGGTTTCTCCAAGTGTTTCTGTATCATAGGTCTTTTACTTTGAATTTCATATTTTGGGTGAATGTAAATGGGTTACACTGGCAGGTTAATGTGAATGTGAATTACTTTTGGAAATTCGGTTTCAGCGCTAATTTTTTTTTCAAAATAGTTTTATGCACACAACTCTAAACAAAAGTTGTAGTTACATATTCATCTACAGTAAACAGAAGTTGTTACTTCAAATATTACAACCTTTAAGGATGTTGTGTTAGAGATTATGACTACACTAGACAAAGGTCGTGAAATAAGGTATAACAATTCAAATAAGAGTTGTGCGAGATTTTTCAACTACTCTAACAAGTGTAGTAATCATGCTATTTACAACTATTAGGGAAGTTGTGTTGTAGAATTTTACTACACAGATTAAATATTGTGAAACCAAGTTTTACAATATAAATAAGAGTTGTGTTAGGATAACAAAATAAAATTGAAATAGAATCACAACTGAACCACAACCACGTTTACGACTCTTAGCTCGAAGTCGTAGAAAATCGGGGACCTTCCACAACCCCCCATTCCACAACCCATAGAATAGAGTCGTTGTAGGTCTACTACAACACCTGTGGGGGGTTGTCAAAGTATGTTTTTCCCGTAGTGCTAGTTAAAGGCTAATGGGCTAATCTTATTAAGCTACTGGGCTAAGCTAAAAATCAGCTCAATATGTGTACTTCAAAATTTTCTAGCCTTATTAAGGGACGGGCTATAGCCTCCTTTAGCCCCTTGCTAGGCCCGTCCCTGGAATATACTAGAAAATAGTAGTACAAACAGACAACAACAATTGAAGAAAATTTTGAAAATGGGTCATTTGTCCAAGTATTTTTAAAACATGGTTCAAATTGGCGAAACTGTTTACAAGAATGGAACTGGATGCAACCTGATGTAAACTAAAAATAAGAAAAAAAAAATTGAAAATGGGTAGGATGAAACTGTTTACATGGTGACTATTTTAAGAAATTTGTCCTTTTAAGCAGTATCAAAATTTAAATGTCTTTTTCACCCAGGAATTCTTGATTTTAATCTTTTTAACCAATTTGGTGAAGAAAATAGTAGGATTAAAAATAATAACGCACTATGGTCGCCTTCAAGAAAATGGTATCATATCCAAACATTTAACTACGAAAGTCTCTACAAGCAATCAACCCAGCAAATTTCAAACATATCCCCAATGTGTACAAAATAAAGAGATAGTGGAAATGTGCTAATAGTCAAGGAAGATAGATTAACGATAATTGATGTTGAAACCTATAATCAAGAGTCTAATTAGTTAACTCTTGATTCAGTATCAAAGTCATATCTTTGTTTAAAGTCGCATACATTTCCATCATTATTAAGGCTAGGTGAAGCCTGTTAATGCAATGTCAAGTACATTATGTGCTACTACAGCAATCAAACATTCAGATTCTTCAATTATAATTACTGGGATATATACAACTCAGCTATTCTTATTTAAATGTCGAAATTTGGCTTTCCTACGTCAGATTTTATCTTAAGCTGGTTGTCAACGTCTATAATTGGGTTGCTAACCTCATGTTCATAGCTGACACAGCTTTTTGCTTTTTTCCCTTTTGTGTAGCTCGTGTCAGCAACTACCATTACAGCTAGAATCTTAGCGTTATTACTCCAAATTTCAATTTCAGAATTCTTTAAGTAACTATCATTATGAACCCCAATTACCGTTTTAACTGTTCTACTCAAAAGTTAAGGTCTAGTATTGCTTTGGTGCTTTTCTACAGTTTTTAAATTTAACCGGTAAGAGTTTTGAATTACATTTTTACCTATTATGTATCATACTTTTTTATTTTTGATTCATCAATGTCTGACGGTCTTTTAATGAAAATTTGAGCAGTCGACTTCGGAAGCTTGAAACCCAGAAGCGTTATGGGGAAGCTGCATCCAAGAAAAGTCAAGAAAGACATGCTCTCAACGTAACAAGTAGATGTTTAAAGTAAAATTCGTTCAAACAAGTCTTAAACCGAATCATCTCTTTTGTTGTCACAATAGCATTGTTTTAGTATCCTTTTAGTATTTGTATTCATTTAGTTTGTAAGACACTGTTTCCTGATAAATAATTTCAAAACATACCTCATGCTCGATTTGTTTCCAGAACACCGTTCTTTGTAAACAAGTTTTTTGTTATTAAGGAGTTCTATCAAGAATGATGGTCGGAGAACTTTGAATGTCTGTCGCTCTGGAAAGCTGAGATCTAGGTTGCTTGTAAAATCTCACCTGGAGACATTGCAGTCCATTTATCCCTTGCACAATTACGGGTCCATCACTAACTAATCAGCCATGTTTGGTTATGTACTCAAGGCCCAGGCCAAAACCCAAGAAAAGGTTACATATATAAAGGATATTTTGGTAAATCTGATTTTTTGTTGTTGTGTATATAAGTTGGAAACCCTAGTCTAGATTTCCTCATTTGATGTTTTAGAAAGAAAGAGAGGTGTTAAACCAAACAAACAAATCACAAAAATCTTCAAGATCTGATAGGAAATGGAATATTTTGGATCCGAAATGTATTTCCTACACATACCCTGGTGGAGATCACCATAATAGATGGCAGCGCAATGATTTTTCCTCTCATGGTTTTAGTATTTTCTGCATTGTAGCATGGTTGGATTCTATGGATTCTTCGAATGCACGTTGGAGATTCTGCAGTCTCTTGTATTTTTTATTGCATGAAATCTGGGGTATTTTGTATTCAAGATTTTCTAAAGAAAAAGTCGTATGTTTATTAGGAAATGCATCTGCTCACTGTTTACAATAGGGTAGGTATTAAAGCTATGTGTAAAAAATCTAGATCTTCAGAAGGAAAATTTGTATGCATACGAGGAAATGGCTCTCTAACAAATCAATAAGAATGTATTAGGAAATTTCTTCTGTATTGATTTATATAGCGAACATGATGATCATTTTCTCTTGTAAGATTCATGTACTAAGAGCAACCACAGTCATGGACCATCGACCAAAATTTGGTCGAAAACAGAGACACTACGGAGCGAGTAAAGAGAAAAAACCAGAGTAAATTTGATCTTTGGTTTAGTCTTTGATCGGGCGTAGATTGGGGTTACGCCTGATGGGGCGTAGATTAAAGTTACGCCCGAAGACAAAAAAAAATTTGGGACGCAAAATACAGTTACGCCTGATTGGGGCGTAACTTTGAGTTACGCCCCAAATAAAAAAAAAAGGAAGAGGCGGAATTGATTACCCCCGTCTGATGAAACAAAAAATAATAAACACATATATGGGGCGGAATTGATTGGGTTCGCCCCACCAAATTTTGTTTTCCCACCGTAGCGTCGCACACGGAGTAAAACCAAATTTTTCAAATTTTTTTGCTCTTTACTCTTTGGTAATAGTCGTATGACTGCAGTTGCTCTAAGGTGACTGTATTTAACTAAAAGCAAGTCTAAGTTCTTGTATCAGTGTTAGATTTGAATTCTTAAATGAACATTGCTTAAAATTCATGTATTGCCATCAAAAAAAGAAAATGAAAGTAAATTTCATGATTTGCTAGATAGAAAGGATAAGGCCGAATATGTACACTTGTAATCAAACTAAATCTCCATTCATTTAAACATTTATCCCTAACATCATCAGAAATGAACAACGATATTTTTCATCACCTTTTAATTCACATTCTGGAAGTGTAGAGGCATCAACAGAAGTACTAAAATTAGATCTGATTTTTTTTTGATTTGGATTTGAATCTGAACCAGATTCATTTTCCAATCGGTTTTGTTGAAATCCGATCGCTGGAATTTTTGTTGAAATCGGTTTGGTGGTTTTGTTTTTACCACCAATCGTTGGATTTTTTCTGAAAAACAATATGAATTTATGAAAAAAAGCATTGAAAACGGAAAAAAAAAAAGAGAAAGTAAATGACCGAGTCGATCACCGATTTGCAAGGATTCTCTCACCTGTTTATAAAAGAATAATCATTCCTGATTTTTTTCTACTAGTTAAAAAATCAACCCTACAATTTGGAACAATTACTAAATTGTTCATTGTATTCTGCGGTTGCTAATCTCAACCACAGTTACAGACTTATAGTTGCACCCTATCAACCATTTTACATGCTGTCTGCATTTTAACATTAGGTCATCAACCACAGTTATAATTTCACACAAGAACACTTGCTCAAGCTAAATTCACGCACTACCACTACCAGAATGTAGATGCATTTTACTACAAACTACATCCAAAGGATATAAATCTTCTACTTATGCTAGTGAAAGTAAGAACTTAACAATAGACACAAGGATATACGTGGTTCGATATGATTACCTACGTCCACGGGGGTGAAAGGATAAATCTTATTGCTTCAAGGTGTTACAATGGTGTCACTCTCCAATCTCAACTCTCTTCCTTACAAGATGAACTAGTTCCCAACTCTCTTTCTCTCTAGTGCGATCTCAACTCTCTCTCTCTCTTTCCCAATTACCACCTCCCTCTCTTGGATACAAGTTTTTCTATTTATATGGGAGACTACATACAACCAAACTATAGTGTTGGTCACAATATATCTATCTTGAAGTTCTGTGTCGTGCCCGCTCGTATCATCTCTCCTTCTGTAAACATGGCCGATGTGATTTGGTTCTTTAGCAGTCTCTTGTCCGAGCCGATCCTTTTATGTGTTCTCTTGGTGCGATGTCGGCCTTCCAATCCTGTCCCCCTTTCAGTTGGCCGATATGGAACGTATATTTTTATCCCCTTGACTAACGCTCCTTTTTTTACCGAATATGTCTCGTCTATCAGCTTTGTCAGAAGTCTGGAGTCAAGTCTTGTCCGACAAATGTAGAGTGGTCATGTCCGACCCACGTGGTTCCTTAATACTCGCGCCTTCCAGTCTCTATCGCATGATTCTCGCTTCTTCCTCCTTGGGTACATCATAGCTTAAGATGTTGCCACCTAATCCTGTGGATAATCTACACCTACATTTATGCCCCTTCTTTCGCTTGTGTGGTAGACACGAGTGGAAGAAAATCGTTCCACCTTCCCATGCCCCGATTTCCACCATGCAGTCCCCCATTAACTTCCTTTTATGACTGGTAACCGTCGGTGTCGGTCACGCTTCTTTCTTCCCTAAAATACTTCATTTTCCTAGTATCTTTCTTCTATTTCACCATTTTCTCAATCTCCAGCCGCTGCAACTATTTCCTCTGAGATTTTTCTTCATCACTTTCTGCTTCTGTGAACCCTTAACCTTTTGATTCCCTTCCTTCACGTCCTCATCATAGATCTTTATAGCAGTTGTGGTTGCGTTTCCGTCGTCCCAACCTTCTTCACCAGCTTCTGATTTTTGTTGTATTCACGTACATGGCTTCTTCTCCCTCAATGATTGAGAAAAGGTGTGTTGATGATTTTTTTTCCGAGATTGATGCCTTCCCACTTGCTTCCCTATTTTCGTTTGATAGTCCCTTTGAGTACGATGATCGCGCCATAAAATATATTTTCCTGACGGTTCTCCTTCTATTTCGTGTAGGTCCGAGAAAAGGGTGAAAGATCTCTCTGATGAATAATTCATTGAGCAGCTGAAAGAGAAGTACCATCTTCAAGACTACGAAGTTATCCTGCTCTCGGGACAAAACAGCGCCTTGAAGAAGTCCGACATGGAGAAGTATGAGCAGTCGGCTGAGTGCGTGGTCATCACTCTTGGCCAGCTAGATCTAGGTCTCCGTCTCCCATTGTACAATCCTGATAGACCTTTATACTACGAGATTCTCTCCCAGCTCAAGCCTTATCGTTCTCTGGCTCAATGGACTGGCAACACTTTTCGGATTATGGATGAATATAAAAGTGGCTCCACTGCCGACTGGTCGACCTATAAGTCCAAGGACGCTCCAGAATATACCGCTGCCAATTTCTTTGCCAACTATCGAGCCGGTACTTCAACCAACGGTGACCTTGCCGGTTTTGCTACTAGTCCTCATCGTTACAGAACTATGCCTAAGAATATTGAAAGGATGATGCTAGATGCCGATCCCATCGGACAAGGTTCTAACAGGCGACCCTGTCATACCAATGACCCAATTTATCCCCGAGTTCCACTTCTTGTTCGAGGGCCCATTTTACATGGTAGCTTCCCGTCGCCTCCATTTCCCGCCGAGCCCTATACTTTCTAGGTGGTTAATGACGACAAGGCTGATAAGGTATGTGTCTCCTTCTGCCTTCCTCAATTTCTAGCTTGTTAGTTTTGACACCAATTGGTTATTTATTGTCATCAAATCCTCTGGGAGATTCTACCAAGGCCGCCGCGTCGTCGAGGAAAATGGGTGCTAGCACAAGGGTTGAGGAATACTAGGGGAAGGTAACAAACAAAGTGATTTTATTATAAGTACATGTACTTGCCCCTGTTTTTTGCCTTCACATGTTCTGACAAGAACCCTTATGCAGAAACTTCCTAGGCACGATGATGATGAATCCGGTGGGTCCGATATGCATGAGGTTGATGCTCAACCTCTTAGGAGTAATCCTGCTATAGGCAAGAATGTTGTTTCTATGTCGCAGCCGAAGATGAAGACAATCATCGAGATTCCTGATGAAGATGACATATTCGGCGAGGATTTCTCGGATGACAAGGTCAATGGGAAGGAGATGGGCGAGAAGGGTGGTCCTGAGGTGGTCGTTTCAGCTGATTTAGTAGGCGACAAACAAGAGCCTTTGAAGACGCCCGAGTTGGAAAGGGTTGTTAATGCTGGACCGAGAGGGCTTCCTCGTCTGCCCCTGATCACTGATGGGTTTACGTCTAGTGTTGAAACCTCCTTTACCGTCTCTGGCCCTATCCTGAACTCCCTTGGAGCGCTCACTTCCCCCGACTTTAGAGCGTATACTGATGAACAAATTCTCGGTGCAGTGCCCCTTTATAACGACATAGCTCAGACTCTTGATATGGTGGTGAGTGACTCTTTATGTCTGGGTGATGTCCCACTTCTTAATATCTTCCTAATTTTCGCTTGCCATTCTAACTTGCGTACTTGTATCAGATCCTTAATCCGGTAGGATGGATGCCGCCAATCGTCATAGGGAAAGGCAGTTGGTGGAATCTCTCCAACTTCAATTGCAGAACCAGAAGAGTTGTGCGCGCGAGAAAGAAATTAAACCCGTCTATGCTCAAGGTGTGTTATAATTCTACAAACCTTAACTTGTGTTGATTGAGTTTATTGTGCCAGTATCCTGAGTCGGGTGTCCTACTGCTAGCCTATATAGCTAGTATAGGTTTAGATGCTTATTCGGAGTTCAGGATCATGAAGAGGAAGTGGGATATTGAAAAGGATTTAGTGGAGAATCTTCGTCGGCGAATGGAAAACAAGGATGGGAAGATATATCGCCAAGCTGATGAGATCGAAAAACTTCAAGGTGAATTAGACCGATATCGACAATTTGAGTATGCCCCTGAAAAAATAGACAATTTGCGAGCTCATTTGGGTTCTTCTCAATGTATTTCTGCTGAGAAAACTACTTTGTCAACGGACCTCGGACAGGAAGTAGACTCTTTACAATTGCATAACCGAGACCTTCACGAGGATCGCCGACGAATTTTGAGGGATAAAGATGAAGTGGAGTGAGCTAATAGGGATCTGCTGGGAAAAGTGGGTGAATTTGACAAAATGGTGCGTGAACTAGAATGGATTAGGTCGCAGCTTTCAGTGCTCCAAGTATCGCGCAATCGTTTGATGGCCGAGTGGAATGAACATAAAAAGTACTGCCCCAGTAATGAATTTAATGAGTAATGCTATAACGAGCTAACCGTGAAATTATCCAAGGCTGAGGATGAGCTGTCCAATTCGGTATAATCGCTTCAGTGTTACCAGCCCTTTCAGGTCTCTTAGGAAATGTGTTGAGGTAGTTCCTTAGGATTAGATTATTTTCTGTTACTAGTGAAATTTCTAAACCATATTTAATGAATAATCTCGTGTTGTTGTGATCTTGTAGACGAGCAAAAACGTTATCACGAATTGGATCTGGAGGTCCGACGGTTGAAGCGGGTCAAGGCTGATCTTGGTACCAAGTTGACCGATGCTGAGGCAGCCAACTTGCATCTTATCCAACAGGTTGAGGATGAACGCGTCTCCCATGAAGAGGAGATAGACGAGAAGGTCCAAGAGGGTATTGCTGAGTATGTGGAGAATAAGAGGCGCGAGATCGCCCAAAGAAGGGCCGACATTGTTCCCTCCAAGGCTTGAATTCTCCTTTTGTAGTGTTATGTCACTAAATTTCCCTTTGTCCTGGGTTGTAAATCGCTTTGAACACATCTTCCCTTTTTACTTCTAATACACTGCTTGTTTGTTTAGAGGGGCTGCTGCATCTCCGATACTGTTCTTTTTATTCCTGTTATACTTTTTACTTCGTGGAGTTTCATGATGCTTTTCGCGTTTCCTTAATTGGCGTATGACGCTGTCGCTTTAAGTTTTGTTTCTTATGTCACTCCTGCAATTGTTTAAAATGTATGTTAGTATTTTAACCTTTTCTGTCGAACACACCCAACAAGGAGGGTCATCAGGCCCAATGACATTCCCTTATTGGGGTATCTCATCACTAACTCTTGGATTCAGTGGAAGGGTATTAGTCAACCTAATTCTAGGTTCGATTTCACCGAGCGGCTATCGATCAACCAATCTCGGGCAAGTGGTCACAGCCACTTGCGATGGGGGCGACCTTTCAAATGTAAGTAGGCCACCTAGCTGAGAAGACGTCGTGTCTTATCAGCCTGTGGAACTGGTTTACAACCACCAGAACCCTTAGGATACCTCGGCACTTGCACACTACCACTGCCCCGAGTACGAATAGCCAGGCGACTGTAAGGCACCTCGGCACTTCCACACTGCCTTTTCCCATAGTACGAATGCCCATTCGAGTGTTAGTCACCTCGGCACTTCCACACTGGATTTTCCCCGTGTACGAATGACCATTCTAGTGTAAGTCACCTCGTTACTTCCTCACTGGTGTTGCCCCGAGTACAATTGACCATTAGTCGCTCATGCCCTATCTCATACCCCTCACGGTTTTATATAGATAGAAGACAAGTATGCTCACTTTTTATTCGCACTTCCCTTCAGGGGTGGTAGAGTTTCAGATACTTGACATTCCAAGGTTTGGGCTCTTTTGTTCCATATAGTCCCAGTAGTCAATACGATCCTTCGCCTGCCTTAGACGCAATTATATACGGCCCACCCCACTTTGGTGCTAGCTTTCTGCCCTTTTTGTCTCGCTCCCAGTCGACCAGAAACTTCAGCACTTGCTCCCCGGGTTGGAATTCTCTTGGGTGAACACGCTTGTTGTACTCTCGCTATAACCTCCTTTGATAGTTTTATATTTTTTATAGCGCCATCTCCCTTATTTCTTCCAAATCTTCGAGTTTTGCTAAGATTAGATCGGACGAGATGTTCCACCTACATGCTTCTGTCCTGGTAGTATGGATCATTCCTTCCGTTGGTAGAATCGCATCGGTTCCGTAAGTAAGCATGAACGGCGAGAACCCTGTAGCTTCCCTCCGTGTGGTTCTATATGCCCATAAAACGTTGTATAGATCCTCGTACCAGTTACCATATTCCCCATCCAATTTCTTCTTCATGTTGTCGGCGATTATTTTGTTGGTGATCTCGGCCTGCCCATTACTCTGAGGGTAAATGGGGGTACCTTTACTCTTCCTGATATTGTACGTGTTGAACAAAATATCAATATTTTCTCCTTGGAGTTGTTTTCCATTATCGGAGATGATAGCTGCTGGGACCGCAAAGCGGCAAATGATATGCTCCCAGATGAACTTGAAGACATCTTTGTCTCGAATGTGCCTTAGTGGTGCTTCCTATACCCATTTGTTAAAGTAATCCGTGGCCACGATAAATTATTTCCTCTGCCCTGTTCCTATATTTAACGGTCCGACAATGTATATCCCCCATTTGGAAAAGGGCCAAGGGATTATAACATAGTTTAAATGCACTCCTGATGCCTTTATCTTCTTGCCAAATCTTTGACATTCCTCGCAATCTTTCGCTATTTCCTTTGCATCTTCGTGCATGTATATCTAAAAATAGCCCATTGTCTTTGCCTTGGCCGATAAGCTTCTCCCCGAGCTGTGGTTTCCGGCGGCTCCATAGTGTAATTCATGCAAGATTGTGTGTCCTTCTTATCTATTTAGGCATCGTAAAAGTGGCCCTATGTATGATTTCCTATATAAGATCCCTTCCCTTAGCTCGTAGGCGCCCGAATTACTTTTGATTTTATTTATCTCGGGATGACCCTTGAGTAGCTCGCCTGTTTCCAGGTATTGGTGTATCGTATTTCTCCAATCGCCCTTTTTATATCGATCGGCTGTGTTAATGGAAACATCGATCCGTACGTTCGGCGTTCCTGGGATTGAGGAGTAAGGAGCCTCATAACTCGAATGCCCTTTATGCTTGGGTCTACTAGATGTGAGGCGATGTAAGATAGGGCGTCCGAGTGCCTGTTATCTTTTCTACAAATGTGACGGAACTTAATGCTTGGTATTTGGTTGATGTAAAATTGGGCGAGCTCCCAATACTTTTGAAACACGGGGTCGTATGTCACATATTTACCCGTAATCTGCTGAATCACCAACTGGGAATCACTAGTTAAACGAACCTCCTGTAGCCCCATCTCTACAATTATCCGTAAGGCGTGGATTGTTGCTTCGTACTCGGTGACATTGTTTGTTGCTTTGAATTCCATCCTGAACGAGTGCACTGTAGTGAACTCACTACAAATTGGGTAATCAGTGACAGAGTGAATCTCTAAGGATAGAGATGATTTTGGATAGGTAGAAGAAATTAGAGAATTAGGGAGAAAACTAGAAGAATTAGGGGAGTAATAGGAAGCCATTGATAGAGAAAGAAGTTACAGAAGCAATTAGGAAGAAGATAGGTTTTCACATTTTTCATTAGCTAGTTCTCAAAGAAGTACAATAGTCCATATATAAGTTGGACATACAACCCTCGTGCAAAGAACGAGCCACTCACATGATTAACAATATATCACCGTCTCATAGCTAGATAAGACATGTACATAACCTAGGTGGTCTGCCTCATGTAGGTTCATGAGAACTACCGAACTCTCCAAATCAACCTTGTCCTCAAGGATGGAGGGTAAAAAATATCGGTGGAAGGGACACATTATTGCTGCAGCTTCTGAACACGGTAGGAGATGGGCCTTTCTAGACTTCAACACCAAAGCCCATAAAGATTGAACTGATGGGCTTTTCTAGACTTCAACATCAAGGCCCATAAAAGACTGAACTCATTCCTGGACTGGAATTTTTAGTTAGCAAACACAACTTTATCTTCATCTTCACCGCTTGGTAAATACAGTTTAGGAGAGAATTGGTATCTTCTTCTTTTTGATTAGCTTGCATATAGAGTTGTAGACCCCGAGAGACCACCACTTCTAATACAGAAAACTCCTCCTTCCCGGAAAAGATAACTTCTTTATTGCTGACATGAGGTTCAAGAGTCTTACCTTCCTCCACAGAGAAGGCTTTCGGCTGTGGGAAGTTAATTGTCACATGGTTCACCAAGTTCAAATCCAAAACATTGTCAGCACCCACTAAACTCATTCGCAAGAATGTAGTAACGAGAATTACTGTAGAAAAAATACAGTCAGTTGCACTTCCACAATTAGCTATGTAGACTGAAGTTGTGTGACTGAACAATAAGAAATGGAAATACTGGCCATTTGTAATACAATATCCCTCCAAGGTATTTAAGCCCTCGACACTAACCACTTCCATATGCATTTGACTGAATAACTTATATAATTTGTCTTCGCTAATCAGATCATCCAAGACTGCCCAATTAATTGTGGTGTGCCCTCTCTTGATTTCCACTCTTCTAAAACCCCTCTTTGGTACATACGACAAACTCCAAGTTGTTCTCGCGACTGTGCACAACTCACCTTCAGCTGCTAACAAAATGAATGCCCTAAACATTTCAATAATACCCAGATTGTGATGTAATTCAGTCGCTTCACTATGCTGCACAAGGCTTCCTCTAGTGTTGGCCCAATGATACTTAACAAAATGTATGAGACTTGTTTCTACGCTTCCAACAAGGTTATGGAGGAAAATTTCCACTATTACTCTCTGATGGATTAGTGTCTTGATTACTGAACATGCAACAACCAAATTCTTCTCATATAGTGCATCCCTAAGCTGTAATGAATAATGATCCCAGCTTAAACTCCATTCACTATTACCACTCATGATAAGATCAAATAATCCATGTGAAAGTCCCCAAGGTATGGATAATTCAATATCTACTAAGAAAACCCATGGATACAGATGCACAAAGTTTAACATCCTTACTAGTAGCATTGTGTGGTTAGCTGAGAGTATGCCTTTCCCCATGAACACCTTACAAGCCTCTTCCCTCTGTGTAGAAGAACTGTCATCCTTAACAAGCACTTGACTGAACATTGCTGGGGAATTTCCGTGCTCGTGTACCCTTATCTTTAGGAGTATAAATCGATCCAAAACAGTTCAAGTATTACTGCCTTGTTGCGGCCTTCCATAAAAAATCTTGCTAGAATCACAATAATCACCATTCTTATCATACAAAAACATGTTCAGAGACTTGAATAAGAATGCAAAACAGAGCCCAAGTTCCAGAGCTAGCTCATATACTGAATACCCACTTCTAAGTACGTAGAAATCTTTACCACGATCAAAAATGAATCGACAATATTCAGCAGTCCCCAAGGTCTCGCAAAGGCTATCATTAAAGGTTACAGATGGTGCCTAAGGAATGGTTATGCGTACAAACCTACCTTTAACTGCTTGGGGAATATGCAATATTGATGCATCTTTACTTAATTCATTTTAGTTACCAATATTAGTCAACCTTTTATGCGTACCAGTTGGTAACTGGATTTTAGCCTGACATTTGTGTTCTTACGCAATTTTGGTTGCACTATATATGTGCAATTACGACTCCACATCGTACTATGATGGGTCTTCAAAAATGTTAAGTAGTTATGTTGGAAATGAGTCCCCAACAATTATCCGCATTTTAAAACCTTTGGCAGGAAATCTCTTACCGTTAGATTTGCGGGTTGTCATTTTAATGAGACAGTCTTCCCGTCGTTAGGGGGAGATAAGAAAAAGTATTTTCTAAGGAAATGACATGAATTGTCGTGGTGTGTTCCAACTGTGTCTCATATTGATTCTTGTACTCCACAACTGAATGTGAAGTGACAAAGAATAATCAATTTTCAGAATGTACACTGATGTCACTAAAGTGACAAGATCACACATACCAGCTGCAAATATTCTTGCAAGGTTAGAAATCCTCAGTATGGGGTACACCATAGACTAAGGTGTTCCAATTACACTTGGTGGAAGTGTAGTTGAGGCCGTGGCTCCATAAAGGAAGATGGAGAAACCACCAGGTTCGATCAATGCTCACCTAGAAAGGAAGTAGTTGAGTAAGGCACAACCTAATTTGTATCATTAATGAAATCATCTCATTTTATTATCTCTGACTATGTCCATGAATCAATCCTGGAGGACGCTCCGAAGTTTTAAATGATTCTAGAAAACAATGAAATCCTAACGGATTATGAGAATGCACATGAGTCAATGGAAGGATCATGCTTTCACAGTGATGATATAATCTATAAATAGTTGCTCCAAAAATAGAGCATAATGAGATTGAACCATGCTTTATTTTGATTAATTTCAAATAAACAACATATTTGGCCTACACAATCCAGGTAGAACTTAGTTCTTTGGCAAATATATGGGTATTTGGTGTGGTAGTGCTAACCAACCAAGTGTAAAGCCTATTGGACATACATAATTAATTTTTCATAAAACATAATTAGAAGAAAGTCGTCTTAAAGTAAAATGACTCTCCTTGTAACGCGAGGTTTCTCACAAAGCCCTGGAATTGTTCTCTTGTAATGAACGTTATAGAGTTCCGCTGCTTAGTTAGATTGGTAATTTCAAAAGGACTTGAAATGCAGCATATGTATGTGGTTGTTACGTATCTCTGAAATAATCAAGAGATAGAAGATATTTACAAAAGTAATTGATAGATTTTTGTTTCCCAAATCAAATGACTCTAAACCACAGAGTGCGTTTACGATTAGATAAAACGCTCACTTATAAATTCAAGAAATCATGCGGATGTGGTATACCCGTCTAAGTGACTATTTAATTTGGAGGGGATAGACAAGTAAGTTAGTTATCCGTGCGTATTCACAAGAAAGTTCCTGATTTGGAATTATAGCTATCTATGTCGTTGGTACAAACATGATGGGTACTCTTGATGTAATAAGAGATCTTAAAAGATATTTGAAATCCAAATTTGAGATGAAAAATCTGGGGAAAGCTCGACCGAATACTGAGCTTGTGATATATTATCCCACCAGTTTCCATTTGTCTAAAATTGTCAGGAAATTTAACAAAGACATGCATCCTGATAGCACTCCCATGATTAGTTGAGGTTCAAATGTGAGTAAGTGACCATTTCGTCTAAAGGAAGATGACGAAGATGTGTTGGGAGATGAAATTCCCATATCTAAGTACAATAGACACATTGTTGTACATAGTCTAATAATGTATTCGATAAAATTTTGCATCCTCAAGGAACTTGTTAGCTAGATATAGCTCAGCGCCAACGCAAGGTCATTGGAATGGTATAGTGAATATAATCATGTACTTAAAAGTAACCATTGACATAAATTTGTTTTATCCCTACAAAGACATTAGAAGGAATGCTAATGAAAGTGCAATCCAAAAGTTGTTGATTAAAAAGTAACAATGATCTCTTCTCCAACGAAACTAATCAAAGGGAGATATGGTGGATTATTTTCTAAGTCATTACCAATATTCAGTTTGGAAAAATACATGACTAAAGGAACAGTCTGGAACAACTCTGAAATTAATCAGAGGGAGATGCCGACATCAGGGGGAGGATCCAAGGATATGATGTCGACATATTTTACTTCGAAATCGAAGCTGTGTTGTACTCTTTTTCCCTTCGATCGAGAATAGTTTTTCCCAAAGGGTTTTGTTAATCGACAAGGTTTTTAGCGAGAAAACACTTAAAACATCAAGTATGTTGAACGTTGAAGACATAAAGATCGTGTTGATATTACTGAAAATATCTGAATCAAAGAAATGAAATACGATAGTTTTTTAAGCAACGTAACTTCTAGAATCAACAATAGGGTGGTTTTATAAACGTTCAAGTCACCAAAGTAAAATGTGATAATATACTCCTTTTGACTGCATTAGACTAATGAAAATTATCTGATATCAGGGGGAGCATCTAATGGTGTGTTGAACTATTTTCCTTCACCGAAGTTTCTTTTTCCCACAAGGTTTTGTTACTCGGCAAGGTTTTTAATGAGACAACAACAAACACCGGGAATGTAATTTCCTAGCTAAGGCTATTGTCTTTCCCACGAGGATTTTCAGTCTTAAGAGTTGTAAGCAACCAGTAAACTTCAATGGAGCAAAGTGATCATCTGCAACGGATCACTTTCACTTCCATCTATCATGTTATACTCTTTTCCCTTCGTCAAGGTTTTATCCCACTGGGTTTTCCTTGTCAAGGTTTTAATGAGGCAACATATTTGAGTCCATATATGTTCTAAGTTTGCTTGATATTGTACTCCTTTTATTTAGTTCAGGTTTTGTCCCTATGGGTTTTTCCGGACGAAGTTTTTACGAGGCAATTAACTTAGACTCGTCGATCTTTTAAGATCGTATTGCATTTGACGAATTACATGTAAAGTACGAGACAACATGTGAAGTAATACATGTGAAGAGTTATACCAAGGTTTTGTCCCACTGGATTTTTTCCTTATCAAAGTTTTAATGAGGAAATTGATTTCGGCACAAGTCATCAAGGAGGGAACGACATTTGAAGAATAACATTCAAAGAACTATATGTGAAGCACTATGTATAAAGTTTTGTTATTGAACCGCACAAGGGGGAGTGTTATAGGGCCTATGGACCATGGATGTGCGGTCCATCTAGTTACCTAGAGTTTACCTTTACATATATATAAAGGATATTGTATCCATGTAACCCAATTATCCTGATCAATAGAAACCTCTCTTTGTCTCTTTACTTTCTCCATATTTTCCACTGCAACAGAGAATGATTTTTATGGTAACAGAAATTCAAGGACAACCGACTTAAGAAAACAAAACAAAAAAAAGAAAATCAAGGAGAAGTGTTTGAATGATAACAAAAAAAAAAAAAAAAAAAAAAATCAAGGAGAAGTGTTTTAATGATAACAAACCAGGGCCGAACATGGCCATTATTAAGCTCATGATTAACTGTACGTAGTATGGTGTAACCAGAGAGAGACCTCAAGCAAATATTAAACACAAGCAAAATATACATCTGATATTTGTACGCATCTTTCAAATACATATGTAAAACACCTTCTTCTATATATCTTGTTATCAATCTCTTGTAGCAATCTTTTGTGTACTTTTAGAAAATGATCCAAAATCGAAATTTCAGAGAGCAGAAGGCAAAGAGGAGCATATAATTTCATCATTTCATGAACCTCATTAATTAAATGCAAATTATGTTGATATATATATGGAATATCCCTTTTTTTAACGCATTTAGTTATAACCCATGTTGACGTATATATATAATATCCCTTTTTTAACGCATTCAATTATAACCCTACAATGTCGCTCTTAACTGCTAGATTACATGGGATAATTAACCCATTTTTTATGCACCATAACGTTCATAACTAACATGTCGACATATTAGTTGCATTATTAATTTTTTTAATAATTTTTAATTTGTAAAGGTTAATTTAGTCTCATGCAAAATATGGAAACTTAAATTCAATGTAATACTAATAATCTCAACTGTTCATCTTGTTCTTTGGGCTACAAATATAAAAAATCTTAATGATGGGTTTCTAAAAGAGAGAGGAACCAAACATGGGTTCCTCAGAAATTTTCACAGTGAAAAATATTTTAAAATACCTACATAACGAATATAAACATGAATATCAAATTATATAAAATTAGCTATTAATAAGACAAAATCTAAAAATAAATAGGTCAATTAATAGTGGGACGGAGTGAGTATAACCACTAGTGGATAATGGGTTTTAAACCACTTCCTGGGATTTAAGAAAACGACTTTCTTGAACTGGTAGTAATTATATGAGCTGTGAGACACACTAGTTTTCATGATAAAAATTAAACTTGTTTCTGCGACAGTCGTTCTGTAAAGGGGTATATTTGTAATAAACCATAGTTTTTTTATCGAGTAAAAGAACAACTGTGGGAGGAACTACTTCCTATAGCACTGGTTCCAGGAGTTTATACCGGATATACACGTTTCTCTCTTCAGTATCTCTTTACTCATTCCCATAATGAGATCCCCTTCTTCCACAAATAATATTCTCTTCTTCTTCATCCCCAAATCATGAAATCTTTGCATTCATCACCATCAACTGTTCAATTTTAACAAGGTTTATTATTATTTCATTCTCATACTCAAATTCAATAAATCCTCCGAGAAATAAAAACCCATTTTCTTTCTCATTAATTAGAATTCCAAGATTGATATCGAAAATGAACTTCAATTAAACATCACAGATCGAAACTCACTATCACAGATCATAGCTTTATCATAATCCCTATCTCAAAATCAAGACGCATATATCGGAAAAAATTAATACCAAACTTTGTTACCCTAGATTTAGTTTCTTTACTCCTGAAAACATTAGGGTAATATCAATAATGTTCGTATTTGATAAGTTTGATAGACTTTGGATAAGCTGAAATGGAGCTTCTCTCTATTAATTTTTTTAGTTCACCAAATCCCCCAACCAAACCCCAACTTGCACTCTTTCATTTCCATGACATATTTAGTAAAGAAGAGATGTATTAGCAACAGTGGAAAACAAATAGTATATTGAGTGTTTTGTTACTTTTTTAAAACCAAATTGCTGCTTTTGCCTACAACGTACCCTTTTTTTGTTTGTTTCTTTTACACTGCACATTCACTTTGAGGACTAGCTAGCGCAATCCGATTTATTTACCATCAAATAAGAGTTTTACATTATCAATAGCCCGATAGACTAGTTAGACTCATTGTCGTTGAGTCTTTGGAGAACTTTTCATTTCCCAAAATTAAGGTTTAGAAAACATTAAGGAATGAGCTCGGAACTGTAAGGGAATCAACCAAGTTATAACAATTCGACATGTACGAGGTTCGATTTCTTTTGGAATCCTGTTATACTGAAAGAGTGAGAAGACCTTCTGGATTACAAAATTCTAAATGTCAAATGACATCCTTGTCTTTACGTGACCCCTGAACATTCCGGTCCATCCACCCATTGCACAATTATAAAATTCTAAACCTCTTCTAAAGCAAAACAAGACTCCATGTGACCAATTTCTCTTCCAAAAATGATTCAAACCCAAAAGGTACCTATCATTTATGTTTGGTTTCCACGATGATGCTTTCTCTAAACTTAGCTTGAACTACGTTGGCTTGATCCCACTCGGGTACATAGGCAATCACTTAGGTGATGCAACCACTTCAGTTTTAAATTTTTTTATTCCTTATTTTGGTTTTTTGAAAATAAGGGGAGAATGTTAGATATTTTCAACAAACCCTTGGAAATTTTATGTTCTAGGTTTTATATTGTCAGTTAGAAAACTGAACATAAATCTTGTTTCACCAATGGATGCATTGAAGGAAGAGACGTGCCCGTTCACTCTGAAAAGATGGTTGTAGAGATGAAGAGTCATCTCCAAAGGGTGTGATTTCCTCTTTAAATATGAGACTTGTTTTCATTCAAAACACATCTCCACTCTCTCTGTTTTCCTTCTTACAAGCATCATCAGAAACAAAACCAGCGTACTCTTGGTTGGATCAAGGTCGTACAAGCTTTGAATCCAACACTGTTGTGGGGCATCAAGTATCATGACGGTGATATTCATTGACTTGTTTGTACTCGCCAATTCAATTGGGAAAGGGTCGAATAATTGTCGAAAAGAATCTTTCATTAGAGCCTTAAACCCTATTACAACATTTTTTTCTTCACCCTGTTTTACTGTTAATTTTCCAACAATTGACATTCACCCCAACAGACTTACAACTCAAAAATGATCAACCAGGAGTGTAACTTATGGCCCGACATAAAAACCTAATGAAGGTTACACTTAAAAGGACATTTTGGTAAATTCGTATCCTTTTGTTATCTATAAACAAAGCCCTAGCTCCAAGAATCTCAATCGATGTTATTGACGAAAGAGAGAAAAATCAAAAGAAACTATTGAGGACAGCGGTGTTAAACAAAGATCTCTAAGATCTGACTGGAAATTGATTGTTATGAGTGTAATTTTGGGTTTGTAGGGAACCTTTTCACATAGCCTGGAAGATTAACAGAGATCACCACTCCATGGACAGCACAATGATCTCTCCTCTCATGGTTTAGATATTCCAATGCTTGATTTTCCTCGTAGTCTTCAGTAGATGTCGCAACATCTGCATAAGGATTCTAAGAATGAAGCTGAGAGTGAGATTCTGTTGACTTGTTTGATTTTCGAATCTATGGTTTTTGAACAGCATTTGTTGGGTATGTTGTCTCTCCATACAGATATTTCTACTAGGATGAACTTTTTATCGTTAATTTGAGCTTACCTTTGATGGATTCCCTTTTGATTTAGAGGTGAATTTTGCTTCTGTTCTTGAGGCGACGCCAATTACGCAAACAGGAATAGGATATCTATCATGAGCTGATCACTGTTCACATTAGGGTATTAAATTTATAAAGCTTGGACATGTTTTTAAATTAGGTATTAATTCTAATTTCTGATATTTTAAATCAAGATCTTCCCATCATGAGGAAATTGTTATATAAAATAATTTTATGTGGATGATTTATATTCTGAATTGATTTGTAGTTTTCAAAAGATATTTAATGAAATTCTTTGGAAAATCTTAATACAAAGATATCGTGGTGTTTCCAAATTCCAACCATGGAAAATATGTGAAATTATTGCAAATTAGAGCTGGCTCGAGATTCAACACCAAATACACACAAAAATTACTAAATAAATTCAATGAAACATCACTACATGTTCGTCAAAACAAGTGAGGTGGTGAATTTTTTGTACATTGGAGACCGTATTTATTAGCTAAGAAATAAATTGTCAGCGTATGATGCTCTAAGTATGGAGCTAAGTTTTTAAATTGGATCTGGAAGATGTTTGTGGGAGCTGCACCATGAGATCGATCATCTTTGGCCTTAAGGATCATGCCATGTTTTACCCTCCCATTCAAGATCTCTCCCTCAATGTCATGATCGAGCTTGGAAGTCAATGTCTCAGTCATTTGAATGTGACTTCCTTGGAACCCTGAACTTTCTGGCAAAGCACAGCGAAGAGGAGGATCTTGAGTTCAGATGCCTATTGAATTGCAATAGCAAAGTGAATCTAGTGGAGAGGGTCTAATGTTTCATAATGATACATTTGTTTTGAAAACGTATTCTTTCAAATTCCAACAAAATGTCAATACAACGGTAGGCTTGTGAAGCAGAGGTTTGTACACCAGCTTAGGGAATGCAATTGTTTTTCTCATTTGTGTCACTGATTGGACAGTTGCCTTTGATCAGTAAATCATGGTGAATAAAGATTGTTCAATAATGCCGGTGGGAAATTTTTGAAAAGATGAAGACCCCGAAAGCTGAAATCCATCCTTTCTTTGTTGAGTGTCGAAAATCTTTTGGATTTCAAATTCTAGAGGTCACTCAGCAACCTCGTCTTTCTTTGTGTGACCTGTAGACATTGCAGGCCATCTCTGCCTTGCACAAATTAAGGGGAAAAACTTTTCTTGGAGCCAAAAAAAAATTCGTGACAACACCTCTCTGCTCAAAATTGATAGAACGATGTGTTTGTTCATATCCTCCATTTTTAGCGGTTACGGTTGTTTACTCCCGACGCCCAGGCCAAACCCAAGGAGGAAGGTTCGATTTAAAGGAAAATTTGGTAAATCACAATTTTGTTGTCTTTAAAAGAATGCCCTAGCTAGTTCTTCATATTATTGTTTCAGAAAGAGAGAACAGTGAGAAAGTGGAAGTAGAGAGAGAGTCAAGTTAGGCCGTCGGTGTTCCTCGAAAATCTCAAAGATCTGATCAGAAAATGGGTTTGAATTATGGGTTTCTATGGGAAGCATTAGGCATACCATGGTGGAGATCAAACAATAGAACATAGCACTATGATTTCTCCTGTCCTGGATTTCATATACCAGTTCCGGATTACCTTGTCACCTTCGTCTTTAAATTTCCGAAATTTCCATTTTCGCCCTTGAGATCAGATCCACAATATCAAATTTCTTTCGATTTTCTTCAATCTAGCACAATGAGCTCAGTTGTGATGAATTTTGTAGGTCACCCTTGAATTACAAGCAAATCTACCTGAAACCATCATACCATGGGATTGAATGCTGTGAAATATGGGAAGGGGAATATGTAAACGAGATCCACAATTTTCATTATTAGGGATTTAAATCTAATGTGCTCAATCGAAATCTACCCAATGGAGTATGTGTATGTTTATGAGGAAATGGCTCTCCGAAAATTCATTCATAAGATCTCGTTAATTGATTTGTAGGATATACTATATGATAATTTGTTTCTTTTGTAAAACACCAATGAGAATTATTTTGTTGAAAATGATTTAATTATCTTATTAATTTTGAATTGATTTATAGGATATGTAATAATTTGGTTCTTTTGTAAAAAACCAAGCAAAGTTGAGATTTGACTTCTGTATTGGGATTTCAAAATCATAATGTCAAATATCAATCTTTTATGTGAGATCTATCCCCAACATTAACTCGCGATGAAATAATCCGTACTTTCTCTATAAAGGAATCTTCTCTTTTTTTATAATTTTGAATGTTGAGTTAATCTCACTTGAAACTGGTTTATATTTAGGTGGAAGTGCTTATATTGATGAAGTAAGAAGAGGAAGAGGAGAATCGTTGATCTAACGGAGAAATATCAAGCTTGATGACTTTCTAGTTTGCAGTATTGTCCTAAGCTCTCGAAACTCTATGCTCACCTCGTCTTGTATGATCTTTTGAGGGTGCCAATTAATTTGACCTTTCCCTTTATGAAAAGAAAAATATGATCTCCATCGTTGGACATAGTTTATTCAAAATCCGATTGAATTGGAATGCAATTGATAGTTCTTTATAAAAATCGATACGTCAATTCGATCTAAACACATTGAATTGGAGGAAATAAGAATTGAAAACGTGTGGTGTAACCAAATACTTTCAAATTTATTCAATCAGATCGAATTCGATCACTATTGTTTTCCAATATTGATCTCATAAAATCAAAGAGTCACAGTCCCAAAGCAACGCATACACAAACTTTAAAGAAAATGACCATGAGCTCGTACATATTGATGGACCAAGTACCATAAGGTGGTTTCACTTCACCATGTATAGTGCTTGATAATCAATACATATATAACCTCAAAATGATCTTATTAGTGAGCACAAAATGATCTTATTGTTGAGCAACTTATGGATCAGGAACGTAACAGGTTCCCTAGAAAATATTATCGCAGTTTAACCCAGGACAACAAGAGTGGAAAAATCCTTATGGTTGTAGCTTTAAGAAAGAAGTAAGTGAGTTTGTAGCTTTAACCAAAAAACAAGACTTACAAAACAAGACTCCCTGTAACCAATTTCTCTTCCGAAAATGATAAAACAGTTGCATGTGTAGCGTTTTCAGTCTTAATTTTCCGTAGTAATCAGCATTCACCTCAACAGACTTACAACTCAAAAATGATCAACCAGGTGTGTAACTTATGGCCCGGCCTAAAAACCTAATGAAGCATACACTTAAAGGACATATTGGTCAAATGGCATTCTTCTGTTGTCTATAAACAAAGCCCTAGTTCCTAGAATCTCAATCGATGCTATTGATGAATGAGATAAAACTCAAGAGAGACCAGTGACGCCGGGCGGTGTTAAAGAAAGATATCTAAGATCTGATAGGAAATGGATTGTTATGAGTGTAATTTTGGGTTTTTATGGGAATCTTTTTACATAGCTTGGAAGAAGATTAACAGAGATCACCACTCAATGGATAGCACAATGATATCTCTTCTCATAGTTTAGATATTTGACGGTTTGATTTTCAGTAAATGTTGCAACATCTGCCTATGGATTCTAAGAGGTTTGAGATTCTGTTACCTTGATTCTCGGCTCTATGATGACGTCAACTGCATTTGTTTGGGTATGTTTTCTGTCTATACATAGAGATATTTCTACTAGGATACACTTTTTGTACGTTAATTTGAGATTACTAGTGATGAAATTTACAGGTTCCCCAGAGAATTAGATGTGGGTTTTTTACCTCCGTTCAGGAGACGATGCAAAAAAGGTGAACAGGAAGAGGATATCTATCATCAGGAAGCTGATGATTGTTTACATTAGGGTATTAAATCTATAAAGCGAAAAATTAATCATGTTTTCAAATTAGGTATTAATTCTAATTTCTTCTATTGTAAATCAAGATCTTCCCATATTGAGGAAATTGCTATCTTAAATAATTTTATGTAGATGATTTATATGCTGAATTGATTTGTAGTTTTGAAAAGATTTTCAAATTCTTTAGAAAATCTTAATACAAAGATATCATAGTGTTTCCAAATTCCAACCATGGAAAATATGTAAAATCAATTGTGAGTGCAAACATTGCTCATCTGATAGTTTTTTCCAGTAGTTGCTCTCAAATACTAAATCACTTGGATAAAAATTCCCTTATGATGCTCTAAGGATGTTGCTAAGTTTGTAAATTAGATCTGGAAGATGTCTGTGGGAACTGCACCATGAGATCGATCATATTTGGCCTTAAGGAACATGCCAAGTTTTACCCTTCCATTCAAGTTATATCCCACAATCTCATGGAGCTTGGAAGTCAATGTCTCGATCATTTCAATGTGACTTCCTGGACACAATATAGTGGAACCCTAAACTTTCTGGAAAAGCACAGCAAAGAGGAGGATCTGGAGTTCAGATGCCTATAATATTGCAGTAGCAAAGGGAATTTGTTTTGAAAACTTATTCGTTCAAATTCCAACTGTTAATACAACGGTAGGCTTGTGAAGCCGAGCAGCTTAGGGAGTGCAATTGTTTTTTCCATTTTTAACACTGATTGGACAGTTGCCTTTGATCAGTAAATCATGGTGAATTAAGATTGTCCAACTTTATGGATGTCGTCAACACACTGGTTCCATAACAGCTTGCCGGACTTGTTTTTGGTACAAAACTGTTCATATACATGTTTTGTCTCCAATAATGCCGGTGGGAAAACTTTGAAAGTATGAAGACCCTGGAATCTGAAATCCATCCTTTCTTTGTTGAGTGTGGAAAAACTTTTGGATTTCGAAATTCTACATGTCACGCAGCAACCTCATCTTTGTTTGTATGACCTGGAGACATTGCAGGCCACAAATTAACGGGAAAAAAATTTCTTGGAGCCAAAAAAAAAGCTCCTTTCAACCCCTCTCTGCTCAAAATTGATAGAATGATGTGTTGTTCCTATCCTCCATTTTTCTAGCAATTCCGATTCACCTGGACTGATTTATCACTTAAAACGGACAATTTAGTAAATCCCAATTTTATGTTGTCTTTAAAAGCCCTGGCTAGAACAGAGAAAAGTGAGAAAGTGGAGGGAGAGAGAGAGAGTCAAGTTTGGCCGCTGGTGTTCAAAGAAAATCTCAAAGATCAGATCACAAAATGGGTTTGAATTTTCCGTTTGTATGGGAAGTGTTACACATACCTTGGTGGAGATCAAACAATAGATGATAGCACAATGATTTTTCCTCTCATGGTTTTCATATCGGGGTTCCAAATCACCTGGGTGACCTGGGTATTTATGCTTACTGATCCTAAGAATAAAGCTTTGAGGTATGTTTTTGAATCTATACAGATTTCTTTTACTTTTAAGATACACTTTTTGAGGAATGTTAAGTTGAGCTCAGTTGTGATGAATTTTGTAGGTCTACAATGGGATTGAACGCTGTGAAATATGGAAAGGGGCAGATGTAAAAGAGATCCACGATTTTCATTATTAGGGTGTTAAATCTAATGTGCTCAATCGAAATCTTCCCAAAGGAGTATGTGTATGTTTATGAGGAAATGGCTCTCTGTTAATTCATTCATAAGATCTCGTTAATTGATTTATAGGATATATGATAATTTGTTTCTTTTGTAAAACACCATTGAGAATGATTTTGTTGAAGATGATTTAATTATCTTATTAATTTTGAATTGATTTATAGGATATGTAATAATTAATTTGGTTGTTTTGTAAAAAACCAAGCAAAGTTGAGATTTGACTTCTCTATTGGGATTTCAAAATCATAATGTCAAGTATCAATCTTTTGTGTGAGATCTAGCCCCAACATTAACTACGGATGGACTATTCCGTACTCTTTCCACTCCTAGAATCTGCAATTGAAACACAACTGTCTATGGATTCAAAGAGAGGAAGACCTGAGATTTTATTTCCCAGTTGTTCACTTGAGAAGGTATCTTGTTTCTCTATAAAGGAATCTTCTTCTTTTTTATAATTTTGAATGTTGAGTTAATCTCACTTGTTATGAATGTTACATGCTCCCATTGAGAAAGACTGCTATAAACTGGTAGAAGTGCTTAGATTGATGAAGTAAGAAAAGGAAGAGGAGACTCGTTGATCATACGAAGCTCAGTGAATGTTAGGAGGAAAAAGATTTATCCTTTCAAGCTCAATAAAAATTGTAACATTCGAATGAATCTAACAGAGAGCTTCTCTATCAATGTTGTTTCCTTCAAAAATATCAAGCTTGATGACTTTCTAGTTTGCAGCATTTTCCTAAGCTCTCGAAACTCTATGCTCAACTCTTATTGTATGATCTTTTGAGGGTGCCAATTAATTTGACATTTGCATTTTTGAAAAGAAAAATATGATCTCCATTGTTGGACATAGTTTGTTCAAAATTCGATTGAATTGGAAGGTGTAGTGTATGAGTCTTGAATACGTTTTAGTATTCAGTTGGGTCGACTCATTTGCCCGACCTGTTTTTCCGTTTACCTTTTGTGCAAGAGAAGGCAAGTGTAGACAAGTTTTCTTTTGTGCAAGAGAAGGCATGTATTTTGTACAAGGGAAGGAATACCTTTTGTGCAAGAGAAGGAATATCTTTGTACAAGGGAAGGCATACCTTTTGTGCAAGAGAAGATATCAGAAGATATAAGTACTCTTCACATCTTATTGTTTTAGTAAGAGAAACATATGTAACTAAGAGAGAGTGTAAGGGAGTGAATCATACTCTTGTAATCTCGTTTGAATGATAATGAAATCATTATCGTCGTCTTCCAAAGTGGATGTAGATCATTTTGATCGAACCACTATAAATCCTTGTGTTGTGTGTGCTTCTTTTACTTTTGATTTCATTTCTATTTCAATTCTTGATTGATTGTGCTTGGAAGAGCCATTAATTATAACAAATTGGTATCAGAGCTCCGGGTAGAAGCGGTCTATGATGGCGGCAAAGTATGAGATTGAGAAATTTGATGGAAGGAATGATTTCAATTTATGGAGGCTAAAGATGAGGGTTGTTTTGGTGCAACAAGGTTTGGTGAAAACTTTGAAGGGGAAAATGTCTCTAGTAACAACATTGTCGGATGCAGCAAAGGAAGAACTCATGGAGAAAGCTCATGGAACAATTTTATTGTGTTTGAGCAATGAGGTCTTAAGAGAAGTGGCGACGAAAACGACACCGGACGGGCTATGGAACAAGTTGGAGAAGAGGTATATGACTAAATCCGTAAATAATCGTTTATATCTTAAGAAGAAATTACATACTCTTAGAATGCATGAAGGAATGTCTATTATAGATCATATTGATGATTATAATAAAATTCTCTTGCATTTGGAAAATATTGATGTTAAAATTGAAGATGAAGACCAAGCTTTGGGTTTGCTTTGTTCCTTACCACCATCTTATGATAATTTTGTTGATACCGTGATGTATGAAAAAACCACAATTTCTATGGAAGACGTTAAAGAGGCTTTGAACTCTAAGGTGTTAAAGAAGACGGGTATTGATGGTAAAGATAATTCGAGAGATTGTTTGTTAGAGGAAGAGGAAACCAAAAGGGCGGATTTGATAGGAGTAGATCAAAGTCAAGGTCTAAATCAAAATCCGGTAAATTCTATTGCTTTCATTGTAAGGAAAAGGGGAATTTCAAGAAGGATTGTCCAAAATTTAAGAGTGTTGAGAAGAATACTAACCAAGGCACCGCAGCAAATGTTGAAGCAGAAAGTGATGATTGAACGGTTCTCACGGGTAATACCGAAAGCTCAGAAAAGGGGTGGATTCTTGATTCGGGGTGTACTTTTCACATGTGTCCTCATAGAGAGTGGTTTACTATTTATCAAGCTAGAGAAGGTGGTAAAGTTATTATGGGAAACAATGTCACTTGTAAAGTGGTGGGTGTAGGTATAATTCAAATTAAGATGTATGACGGTATGTTGAGGACTTTAATTAAGGTTAGGCATTTTCCGGACCTGAGAAGAAATCTGATTTCTTTGGGTACACTTGATTCAAATGGCTGCAAGTATCAAGGTGAAGGTGGAGTTATTCGTGTCTCAAGAGGAAGTCTTACAATTATGAAGGGCGAGATAGTTAATGGTCTTTATACGCTGCAAGGTACTACTGTGACGGGTGATGCAGCTGTATGTTCTTCAAGTTCTGAAGATGATACTACCAAGTTGTGGCATATGTGGCTAGGGCATATGAGCGAGAGGGGATTGGCTTTTTTGAGCAAGCAGGGATTGCTTTGTGGTCACAAAACAAGTAAGCTTGATTTATGTGAACATTGTTTCTTTGGAAAGAAGTGTAGAGTTAAGTTTAGTATATCTATTCATAACACCAAGGGTATTCTGGATTATATTCATTCTGATCTTTGGGGTCCTTCTCGGGTTGATTCACATGGTGGTGGTAGATATATGCTAACATTCATTGATGATTTCTCAAGGAAAGTATGGGTATTCATACTTAAACACAAATATGAAAATTTTGTGAAGTTCAAGCAATGGAAGACTATGGTTGAGAAGCAAACCGGAAGAAAAATTAAGTGCTTGAGGACAGACAATGGTTTGGAATTTTGTGGGGGTGAGTTCAATGAGTTCTGCAAGGAGCAAGGGATTGTGAGACACCGCACAGTCAGAAAAACACCACAGCAAAATGGTGTTGCAGAAAGGATGAATAGAACCATAATGGAGAAGGCACGGTGCATGTTCTCCAATACCGGGTTACCAAAGTAGTTTTGGGCAGAAGCAGCAAACACATCAGCTTATTTAGTGAACAGATCTTCATCGACTGCTATTGAGTGTAAGACTCCAAATGAAGTTTGGACAGGTTCACATGCTAACTATGAAGACTTGAAGATATTTGGATGTCCAGCCTATGCTCATGTGAATGAGGGAAAGCTAGATCCTAGAGCAAAGAAGTGTATATTTCTTGGGTATGCAAAGGGCGTGAAAGGCTATAGGTTATGGTGTCCTGTAGAAAGATCAAACAAGTTTCTTATCAGCAGAGATGTGAAATTTGATGAGCAATCGATGTTGAAGCCAAAGAATGAAGAACTAGACGGAAGAGCTGAAGAGTGTGTTAGTGATAAGGTGGAGCTTGGTAACAAGATGGAACTTGAGGCGCAAGTTCAAGGAAGCAATGATACTATTTTTTCTGATGATGATCAAGATATTGTGCAAGAACCTGCCTAGGAAGAAGAAGCACAAGGTCATCAGTACAATATTGTAAGAGACAGAGATAGGAGGCAAGTTAGACCACCTCAGAGATAAGTCCATGCTGACTTGGTTGCGTATGCTCTTGTAGTAGGTGAGATCATAGATAGGGATGATCCAAGAACCTATGAAGAAGCAATTGGTGGTGAAGAATCAGCAGAATGGGGAGCATCTACAATTGAATAAATTAAGTCTCTTGACAAAAATGGCACTTGGGAGATAGTTGCAAGACCAAGAGGATAGAAGATTATTGGAAGAAAATGGGTCTTCAAGAAGAAACAAGGTACTTCAGATGGTGAAGTAATAAGGTACAAGGCAAGGCTTGTGGCAAAGGGGTTTACACAAAGAGAAGGCATTGACTACAATGAGGTATTATTTCTTGTGTTAAACATAGTTCTATTAGAACATTACTTTCTATAGTTGCTTTGAAAGATCTAGAATTGGAACAACTAGATGTTAAGACGGCTTTCCTTATGGTGATTTGGAAGAGCGTACTTATATGCAACAACCAAAAGGGTTTGAAGTTCGTGGAAAATAAGACCATGTATGTTTGTTGAAGAAATATTTGTATGGTTTGAAGCAATCTCCAAGGAAGTGGTATAAACATTTTGATACGTTTATGTTGGCAAATGGATACAGTAGGAGTAAGGATGACAGTTGTGTATATCACAGGAAACTCCAAGATGGTTCATTTGTGTATTACTCTTGTATGTTGATGATATGTTGATCGCTTGCACATACATGTCAGAGATACAGAAGTTGAAGGTGCAGTTGAGTAGTGAGTTTGAGATGAAAGACTTGGGTGCAGCAAAGAAGATATTTGGCATGGAGATTCATAGAAACCGAGCTGAAGGCAAATTTCATTTGTCCTAGAAGGCTTACATCAAGAAGTTGTTGGAGCGGTTTCGTATGAAAGATACAAAACCTATAAGTACTCCTTTGGCAGCTCATTTTAAACTTTCTAGGAGGCAATCACCTCAAACTGCAGATGAGGCAGAGTATATGTCTCGAGTTCCATATGCAAGCGAAGTTGGTAGCATCATGTATGCTATTGTTTGTACAAGGACATATATCACACAAGCTGTGAGTGTGTTAAGTAGATACATGGGAAGTCCTGGGAAGGCTCATTGGAAAGATGTAAAGTGGATTTTGAGGTATCTAAGGGGAAGTAAAAATGTTGGTTTAGTGTTTGATAAACACTTTGGTGATTCGACGAATGTTGTGGGTTATGTTGATTCTGATTATGCAAGTGATCTTGGTAGAAGAAGGTCATTGACATGTTATACTTTTACATTGTTTGGTAGTACTATCAGTTGGAGGTCGATTTTTCAAGGCACACTAGCATTTTCTACAACTGAGGCAAAGCACATGGCAGCCGCGGAAGCAGTGAAGGAAGGTATATGGTTGATGGGTTTGGTTGGTGACTTGGGTTTCAAGCAAGAGAGTGCAACTTTGTTCTGTGACAGTCAAAGTGCCATTCACTTGACCAAGAACCAGATGTATCATGAGAGAACGAAACACATCGATGTCAGGTATCATTTTATCAAGGATGCAGTTGAGGAAGGTAGGATAACGATGCTAAAGGTTCCTACAGCAGATAACCCTGTGGACATGTTGACGAAGCCGGTTCCAAATATCAAGTTCAAGCACTTCTTGGACTTGGTTGGTATCAACAGGTGTTGAGAGCCCTTGAGGGGCTGAGCGAAGACGATGATGATGAGTGGTGATGGTATTAAAGTCAAGGTGGAGATTTGTAGTGTATGTGTCTTGAATACGGTTTAGTATTCAGTTGGGTCGATCCATTTTCCCGACCCGTTTGCCCGTTTACCTTTTGTGCAAGAGAAGGCAAGTGTAGAAAAGTCTTCTTTTGTGCAAGAGAAGGCATATCTTTTGTACAATGGAAGGAATACCTTTTGTGCAAGAGAAGGCATATCTTTGTACAAGGGAAGGAATACCTTTTGTGCAAGAGAAGATATCAGAAGATATAAGTATTCTTCACATCCTCTTGTTTTAGTAAGAGAAACATATGTAACTAAGAGAGAGTGTAAGGGAGTGAATCATACTCTTGTAATCTCGTTTGAATCATAGTGAAATCATTATCGTCGTCTTCCAAAGTGGATGTAGATCATCTTGATCGAACCATTATAAATCCTTGTGTTGTGTGTGATTCTTTTACTTTTGATTTCATTTCTATTTCAATTCTTGATTGATTGTGCTTGGAAGATCCATTGGTTATAACAGAAGGCAATTGATAGTTCTTTATAAAAATCGATATGTCAATTCGATCTAAACACATTGAATTGGAGGAAATAAGAATTGAAAAGGTGTGGTGTAATCAAATACTTTCAATTTCATTCAATCAGATCGAATTTGATCTTCTTTTTTTTCTTCAATATTGATCTGATAAAATCAAAGATTCACGGTCCCAAAGCAACGCATACACAAACTTTAAAGAAAATGACCATGAGCTCGTACATATTGATGGATCAAGTACCATAAGGTGGTTTCACTTGACCATGTATAGTTCTTGATAATCAATACATATATAACCTCAAAATGATCTTATTAGTGAGCACAAAATAACATAAAACAAAAAATAACTAAATCGCAACTTAGATAGATTTATGTAATTTGCACCATGTAGATAGATTTATGTAATTTGCAGATAGATTTATGTAATTTGCAGACATAATGATGGTGCTCTTCATCCTTAAAACCTGGTGGTTGTTCCATGTAGACTGGTTCTTCCAAATTACCATGTAGGAAAGCATTGGAGATATCAAGTTGAGAGATAGGCCAGTTAAAATTAACAGCAAGTGACAAGATGAGTCTGATGGTAGTAGGCTTAGCTATAGGGCTAAAGGTCTCTGCAAAATCAATGCCATATTGCTGATGATAGCCTTTGGCAACAAGTCTGGCTTTATATTTATCAATTGTCCCATCTTCCTTGTATTTAATTCTAAATACCCATTTACACCCCACTAAATTCTGTCCTGGAATAGGTGGTGCTAAACACCAAGTACCTGCCTCCATTAGAGCTCCATGTTCATCTGATAAAGCAGTTCTCTATTGAGGAATTTTAATGGCTTGAGAAAAACAAGTTGGCACTGGCTGATAAGAATCAGCAAGTAATACAGCAGTCAACTTGTGTGATGTAGCTAGTAAAGTTTTAGGCCTAAAAATTCCATTGTTACCCCTGGTGATCATATTATGAGCATTTGAAGTGGGGGGAATGAAAGAAGAGGTGGAAGTACAATTTGTTGTTGATAGTTCGTCACCATCTTATGCTTACCTCGCAACAAAGCTCCTGTTCCGAGCTAATCAGGGGACTTAATGTTGATGGTGGTTTTTTAAACAAAGGGTAAAATTGTAAAACCCCAAATAACCTAATGTCACCGGTGACATATTTATTAGGACATTTAATGCATGTAGTCGGTAATTAATAGGGTTATTTTTTCAAATTAGGGTTACAACGCACAAAACCTTAATTCCCCTCCGTGCCAATGGAAAATCATGCCAGCCACACCTAGCCTGAGCTAGTTGCACCTCTGTGGCAATGGAAAATCATGCCATCCACACCAAACGCGCCAAAGCGTGCCAACTATGCTAGCCGCACCTCCGTGCCAATGGAAAATCATGCCAAACGCACTTTTCCTTGGACCTGGCTATCCTAGTCACACCAAACGCGCCAAAGCATGACAACCATGATAGCCTCACCTCCGTGCCAATGGAAAATCATGCCAGCCACACCAAACGCGCCAAAACAAGGAGTACACCTGCTAAAAAATTGTTGTGTTTTTTACTTTTTTGTCATTGATTTGAACAGTAAAAATATTGTTTTTCACACTGAATTGAGATTGGGTAACTTTGTGGATGTATATACATCGGTTCTGAATTCTCGTGGATGTATATATTGTTCTCGTGAAAGCAAATATTTGTTGATAATTATTAATCAACAAGAAGGAAGTTGTGAGTTTCTGAATTCTTGTTTGATCCTTGAACTGCACCTACATATCCCTTAGAAATGTAAGCTCTGATCAAAATATGCTTAGGTGCTTTTTAGATTAGTAGTGATCGGAGAGACGCCAAATTTGCGATTATGAAGAGGAGAACCATCAACGAAGCTCATTGCTCATTGTTCATAAGGAATATTTGTATGTTCTCAAGGAATGATTTTGTTGAGCATGATTTTTCTTCTAAATGGATTTAACGCAAATATGAAGGATATTTTCGTAATTCACCTTCTTATGATGTCTTATAAATATAAAACCCTAGAATTCAACTGTTGTAATAGAGATTGCAAATGGTGGATAAGAGAGAAGCAGAGTGTAGTTGCAGGAAATCCTACAACTACACCCTAATGAAAATACACAAATAATTCCTTAAATCTCAAGAACAATAATTATAGTTTTATTAATTTTTGTTATGGATTGTACAAGGATTAGAAAAGTATCAAGAAATTAGAATTGCTCTAGACTTTCTCTCTCCTATTGGTTTTCTCACCACTATTCAAAAAGATTTCTCCTCTTTCAAGTCTACTTGGCTCTTTATATAGGGTATTACATAGTGGATGACAGCTAAGCCATCATTTATTTTCGGATCTGACCTGCGATATTATCGCAGGCTTACAAGGATTCTATTCGCAATTCTTCTTAAATCTCGCAGGGTCTTCACACTTTTCTCGTGCTTATACTGACGTCACATGCTACGTCATTCTTCCAGTAACCTGCGAGGTCTTCGCATACACTCACTGGTTATAATTTCGCTAGCACGTAGTTTTTGCGAGATTCTGCTCCTACATCTTGCCTCTTCTCATGTCTTCTCTGCGAAGAAGAGAATGATATGAGAAACTCTTTACTCCGAAATGTCGTAACTGCTCATCTCTCCATATTCTTCTCTACTGATATGATTATGTGATTTACGTAGAATTTATTACGCGTGTTTCTTCCTCCATCCATTTCTTGACACGTCTTTCATAATTTTTGTTGAGCATGATTTGTCTTCTAAATGGATTTAACGCAAATATGATCATCATTTTCTTTTGAAAATTTCTTTATTCATATTGTAACAATAGTGTAAATAGGAAGTTCATAATTTCCGACCTTAAAATATTTTTGAAATTGTTGCAACCTAGAGCTTCAATAACTTGAGATTAGACAAATTAATAATAAAATACAATGAAACATCTCAACGTGTCTACATGGAGACGCTACATAGTTTGTTGAGGTCCTGAAAACTAGAGTGGGTGAAGGTGGTGGATTTTAACTTGTAAACTAGGTACAAGGTGGTGATGGTTAGTGTTTGTGGACAAGGTTAAATAGTGGTGATGATCTGTAAAATTCTAATGCTTGCTTGTCCCCTGCAGGCTCAGTTATTTATTTTCTTGTTCAAGCATTTTAATTTTAATTTATTCGGCTTGATTTATAATTGGATACTCATGTTTCAATATTTTCCATATAGGTAGGTGATATGGAATCCATCAAGGGTACCTAGAGTCAGCGCTGAAGTGAAGATAGGTTATGAGAATTATAGAGAAAAGAATAAGAACACAAAGTAAAACACAATGGATCCTGCTAACTTCTTCTTCTTCTATTGCTTAACTTCTTCTTCTTTAAACTGTGAAAGAAAAACTCTATTACAAACCAAAAATATGGCTGCACTCTCTCTCGTTTTCCTCCCTCTTTCTAGCCTAAAAATCTCCTCCTTTTATAGGAGTGTAAACTTTCTCAAAAAGAAAATAAAGCTATGAGTTTTTTTAGAACTCATCTAAACTAGGAATCCTAATCTAAGTAAGGAAACCTCAAGTATTGTTGATCAAAGAAACTAGTCGACCAACATCTAGTATCTTCTAGATACTTTCTATCCGTAACATGGATCAACTAAATCTAGGCAAATGGTTAGCCTCGTCTGGCATCCTTAACTGTCCTTCTTCTTCTGTTATTTACTTGTCGAATATAATCTTCACACCAAACGCGCCAAAACATGCCAACTATGCTAGCCGAACCTCCGTGCCAATGGAAAATCATGCCAGCCACACCTAGACCAAGCTATCCGTACCTCCGTGCCAATGGAAAATCATGCCATCCATACCAAACGCGCCAAAGCATGCCAACCATGCTAGCCGCACCTCCGTGCGAATGGCATATCATGCCAGCCACACCTAGCTCAAGCTATCCGTGCCATGACAAACACACTCTGCCTTGGCCCTAGCTACGCTGGGAACGCCACGCCAAGCCAAACACCCTTAACTTGGCCCTAGCCACGCCATGACAAAGTAGCTCCCAAACCTAAGCTTGCAAACCATGCAACCTAGGCCAAATTGGCCACGCATGCCATTGGCACATGCCAAAATGCTCGCTGGTAGCTTTTCTTACCAATCCGTGGCCCTAATGGCATCGCTGGTAGATTTTCTTACCAAGCCGTGGCCCTAATGGCCAAGCATGCCATTGGCACATGCCAACACGCGTCGCTGGTAGCTTTTCTTACCAAGTCGTGGCCCTAATGGCCAAGCATGCCATTGGCACATGCCAACACGCGTCGCTGGTAGCTTTTCTTACCAAGTCGTGGCCCTAATGGCCTAGCATGCCATTGGCACATGCCAACACGCATTGCTGGTAGCTTTTCTTACCAGGACGTGGCCCTAATGGATGAGCATGCCATTGGCACATGCCAACACGCTCGCTGGTATCTTTTCTTACCAAGCTGTGGTCCTAATGGCCACGCATGCCATTGGCACATGCCAACACGTATCGCTGGTAGCTTTTCTTACCAGGCCAAGATCCAAGTTTGCCACGCATGCCATTGGAACATGCCAAACACGCACGCTGGTATCCCAACTTACAAGCCGTGCAACCAAGGCCATTCTGGACGTACGCGCCATTGGCACATGCCAAAACCCACGCTGGTAGCCTAACTTGCAAACCGTACAACCTACCACCAAGGCATTCCACACATGACATACACGCCATTAGCATCTCTGGCACTTCCACTTGCGCTCGAGGTGCAACCCGCAATAAAGGCATTCCGTTCATGCCATTGGCACATGCCAAACGCGCCCCTAGCAGCGCCACTTGCACTCAATGTGCAACCAAAACTCGAGACATCAACACAAACTGGGGGATGCTTTTTAGGGTCGCGGTCAAATAAATGAGGAAATAATGGTGAAAACGTTTTCACCCATAAACACCTTGCGGTTACCACCTCCTCCCATTATTTCACCCTTTACTCTCTTCCTTCATGAGGCCAGGGTATGTTTCAATCTCGACTTGTATAAATAGGTCTTACCTATTTTCACCAGACACAAGTCTCGGTCAGGAGAAAAATACAACAATCTTAAAGTTAAAGTTAAGATATCTTTTTAGCCTTTCGAAAAAATATTTATTTAATTTCTTACAAAAATGTAACATAAACAATAGAAATTAAATGAATTAATGCAACATACAGCTTCATTGGGCCCGAAATTACACACCGTTGAAATGGGTTCTGAAACATGCCACGACAGTGGGAACCCTAGAGGAATAGTTGAGATCCAGCTTCAACATAAAAACCTCAAGAAATAGTTAAGGGGGTGGAAAAACCTCTATATGTGACATCTTCAATAAGTAGATCATAAAACATTGCAGTCCATCCCCTACACAAATAAGTAAATTGAAAACTATCACCAATATGAACCGATACATACCTTGCACAACTAAGGTGGAAAATCTCCCCTTATCGTGTCTTTCTTCTCTTCAAAAATGATTGAACAATCGCATTATAAGGTATTTCAGATTACCAATTTCTAACATTTCCCATCCAGCTAAGTCAAAAGTGATTAGCCATGGTATGGTGGGATATCTACTCTGAAGGCCCTAAATATTCGTTTGATCTTTCAGATAGAGATAAATGTGTATGAGGTGAGAGAGTGATTAGCGAGGCTGACAGTGTCGAACAAATAAGAAAATATCTCGCGAAGATCTTATCACAAAATGGAGTGTAATTATGGGAATTCATACACATATATGGTGGAGATCATCACAGAGACGATCACACAAAAGATTATTTCAATTTAACATTTTTCGATTTGTCGCTCACATAGATCTTCCTCAGTAGGAACCTGTCTGTGGTTTATAATAGCCAGCTCTCTTGCACGCAAAGCAGGTATGTTGTATCTCTGTACAAATCTATGTCTTTTACAATTTGAATGTTAAGTTGAGCGTACTTTTGATGAATTTTATAGGTTCTCCTTGAATTAGAACCAATCTTCCTGTAAATGACTAAAAGATTGGGTACAAATGCCTCCAAATATGGAAAGGGTAAGGGCATAGGGAGGCGAGATCCATCTCACAGTTTACATTAGGTTGTTAAATGTAGTGATGTTGTAGACCAAGATCATCTGAAGGAATATTTGAATGCTTATGAGGAAATGGCTCTCTAAAATTTCACTAGAATGATTCTGTTGAAGATGATTTCATTATGTCCTTGAGAGAGTTGGCATCTTCATGTGAAGTTTTTGATTGAACAATTGTTAATTAGTTATACATTATAATGAGGCTAGAGGTTTTATCTCCTCTTTCTGTGATGGGATTTTATTGCTAGCCATATTTGTGTTGTTTTGGTTGATTGATGTTTTTACGACAATTATTATAGCTAGTTTCCAAGTCCAAAGATTGTTGCAAATGAATAACTATCGACTAACTATCATTCTACTACAGTACAATTGTAGAATCATTGAATTCGGACAGTACAAATATTGCATTTCACACCAGATTTTACTAATAAATCATGGTTAATTAAGATAAACTAGGCCCAGTTTGGTCAAGCTGAACCACATCATAGTGTAATTCTGTCCTAAACTGGGTTTAAAATTTTGGAATAGGAATTAATAATATGTGAAAATTGTACTCGGAATGGTTTTGATGAAGTTGAAGTTTATATTTGTATTCGAAAATTCTTAGTGTCACGTAACAACCTCATCTTCGGGTGATCCGTAGGCATTACAATCAATCCATCCCTTGCGCAACAAAAAACATGATACTTATGTGTGGCTTTATAGCATATTCATTTTTCTAGCAACTCATCACAACATATTTATCACTCCAAACAAAAAATTGATTGGATATTTACCTCAAGGGATTAATGAGTTAAAAGTCATCCGGGTTCCCACACGAGGGCATCCACCTCAAGGAATAAGGTTAGATTTAAAGGACATTTAAGTAAATTACAGTTTTGTGTTGTCTATAAAAAGAAGCCCTAGATTTTGATTTCATCTTTTGTAGAGAGAGAAAAGTGAGGGAAGTGAAAGTGGAAGATAGACCAATTGAGGCCGCCGCTGTTGAACAAACAAGATCCTTACAAAAATCTTAAGATCTGATAATCAGAAATGAGTAGATGTTGTTATGAATGTAAATTTGGGTTTGTATGGGAAGTATTACACATACCATGGTGGAAATCACATATCGATACCACCACAAGCACACACCGATTTCTCCTCTCATGATATTAATATTTTCCTGTGAAATTAGTCTACTGCACCTGAGGTATGATGTATAGATTTTTTATTTTTATTTTCTTGTGACATTAGTCTACTGCACCTTATTTTTCCAATCACTTATGATTGTTAGACTGTTAGTAGAACTCACTTGTGATGAATTTTACAGATTCCCACTCTTTTTAAGAAATCGGGAGTCTGATGACTGGATGGGAAATCCTGAGTTGGTTGATAGGAGGTATAAGAGAGACTATACAGACAAGCTCACAGGTTCACAATTACTTGTTATATTGTTATGTTATCTGTGACGCATAAAATTACTTTCTAAGTTTGATTATTTACTATGTTAAGAATCAATTGCAAAGATAAACTGCATCCATTTCGAACTTTACTAAACTAATACTTTTTCCTACAGGCGGCGGCAATGGAAGAAATTATCCAGTAGTTGCTTACAGGGACGGACCCAAGAATATTTTTTTGGGTAGGGCTATTTTATGAAGTCAAGAGTATGGCGGCCGAAGGCCGGCAATTTTTTTTTTTTTTTTTTTTTTGCAACTTGTATGTTAGAATGAACATAATACATATAGATACACCGATAGAATGGTCGCCCAACCTGTAAAAAAATATTAAATAGAAGTTTGAGTTTTCCCGTTGGATTGAACTTAATATCCTTATAAGGTTCTAACACAAACTTTGATCTTTTTCCTGAAGTAATGAAAACGAAGCTATACTATTGAAAAGAAGTATTTTCTAAATGAGCTCCAATAACTACCCCAACATCAAAATGAGAAGAGAGGATGAGTACTATTTAGAGTCACGCTAAACTCACACCACCCTGCGAATGCCCAAGACTGGCGACGACTGATGGTGGGAAGAAAACTAAAATTTTCATGGTCTATGAGAACAACAATCAACAAACAACTACTAGGAATCACATGAACCGAACTAATGTTTGACAGCCATGGAAAAGATCAAATGATTTTTCCATCCAGCTGAATTGAATCCTATCCGGCCACCGAAAAGATGAAATGATTGAATCCCATCCGGTTGAATTGAATTTTGCCAACTTGTAAATTTGCTGCAATCTACTCCGTTACTACACTACATGAATAATATACATCTACAACTGGAGTTCTGCAACTTTTTTCTAAAAGTCGTAGAACATCTCATGTTTTACAACTTTTTTAAAAGGAAGAGTTGTAGAAGGGAATCACTACCCACCCTTAGAACCAAAGGGTTGTGACGAGATAAAAAACGACAACTCTTTAAGAAAAATAGTTGGCATCAACCATCCTTACACTTCATAAGTTGTGTTAATTTTGTATGAAAATGTACAACAACCTTTATAAGAGTTGTTGAAGACAACCAAAATCTGAAAATAAAAAATAGTGTTGAGGGGATTCGAACATGAACCTACTATGTGTTAGTCTACCCATCAACCATGGATATACTATCACAATTCTGTAAGGTTTATGGGTTTTCTTTTATACTAACTTCATGTCAACCTTTGACGACCTTTATAAGAGTTGTAATAACAAAATATGATGTTCAAAAATAAGGCTCAGTCACCTAAGCCGCAAACAGCGCGAAGCCTTCTCTATAAACATTCACAGACATTCTACAATGACAATGCGCTTCTGTCAAATTTTTATAACAGATGGTTAAACTTTTTCACTTCTACAAAATTGTATGCACTTCTGCTAATTTTTTTCACTTCTGAAAAATTTTACGACAAAATTTTCCGAGCCAAGTTCAGTATCGAAGTATAATATGTGTTAGTACAAGTCATCAACCATCCTTTCGGATTCATAATATTGGTAGTTTTATGCTTTTTTTTTATCACTATTCACAACCTTTATAAGAGTTGTCGTAAAGGTATAAACACTTCTGCTAAGTTTTTCTCACTTATGCTAAATTTTATTCACTTCCGCTAAATTTTTGGTCATCACTATTGACAACCTTTATAAGAGTTGTCGTAGAGGTATAAACACTTCAGCTAAATTTTTCTCACTTCTGCTAAATTTTATTCATTTTTGCTAAATTTTTCTCACTTCAGCTAAATTTTATTCACTTCTGCTAAATTTTTCTCACTTCTGCTAAATTTTTTTGTCATCAATATTCACAACCTTTATAAGAGTTGTCGTAGAGTTATAAACACTTCTGATAAATTTTTCTCACTTCAGCTAAATTTTATCCACTTCTGCAAAAAAAATTATCACTTCTGCTAAATTTTTCACACTTCTGCTAAAAATTATTTTGGTCTCCGATTTTGCTAATTTTTTCTCACTTTTGCTAAAAACTATTTTCTCTAAATGGTTCATATTTACGAGCTTTTATGATATATCCTGCTAAATTTAGAGTGACAACCACTTCGCACATTGAGGGTTGATGGTTTGTATGCCCTTGAACCACATTTAAAGCCAAGTTATGCATACAATATGCCAGAATATGGTTTGTTTAAAATTTTGGAGAATATTCTAAAGGAATCTTGCCTGTAAATGGATGGATTCATCGTTCTTACCAAGTTTCCGACTTATAGTCGTCCACTCCCGGCTAGGTTTCGACCTCGAAGCCAAGGTATGCATACAATATGCCAGAATAGGGTTTGTTTAAAATTTTTGGGAATATTCCGAAGGAATCTTACTTGTAAATGGATGGATTCATCGTTCTTACCAAGTTTCCGGCTTATAATGGTCCACTCAGGGCCATGTTTCAATCTCGGAGCCAGGTTATGCATATAATATACCAAAATAGAGTTTTTTTAAAGTTTCGGAGAATATTCCGAAGGAATCTTACATGTAAATGGATGGATTCATCGTTCTTACCAAGTTTCCGACTTATAGTCATCCACTCCCGGCTAGGTTTCGACCTCGCAGCCAGGGTATGCATACAATATGCTAGAATATGGTTTGTTTAACTTTTTGGGGAATATTTCGAAGGAATCTTACATGTAAATGGATGGATTCATCATTCTTACCAAGTTTTCGGCTTATAATAGTCCACTCGCAACCGGGTTTCGAGCTCGGAGCCGGATTCAGTATCAAAGTTGATGAAAAGGGGTGTGTTTAAACTTTCAGAGAATATTCCGATGGAAACTTACCTGTAGACGGGTGGATTCATCGTTCTTACGAAGTTTTCGATTTATAGTAGTCGACTCATGATGATGGTTTCGATCTAAGAGATGCATTCAGATATCAAAGTTGATGAAAAGGGGTGTGTTTAAGCTTTTGATAAATATTCGATGGAATATTACCCATAGAAGAAGGGTAGATTCATCATTATTACGAAGTTTCCGGCTTATAATAGTCAACTCGCGGCCAGGTTTCGACCTCGGAGCCAGGGTATGCACACAATATGCAAGAATAAGGTTTGTTTAAATTTTTGGGGAATATTCCGACAGAATCTTACCTGTAAATGGATGGATTAATCATTCTTACCAAGTTTCTGGCTTATAATAGTCCACTCGCGACCAGGTTTCGAGCTCGGTGCCGGATTCAGTATGAAAGTTGATGATAAGGGGTGTGTTTAAGGGTTCGGGGATTATTCCGATGGAATCTTACCTGTAGATGGGTGGATTCATCGTTCTTACGAAGTTTTCGACTTATAATAGTCAACTCCCGTCCAGGTTTCGATCTCAGAGCCAGGTTTAGTATCAATCTTAGCGAAAAGGAGTTTGGTTAAGGTTTCTGGGAATAGTACAATGAAATCTTACATGTAGATAGGAAAATTCATCGTTCTTACAAAGTTTCCGAGTTATCGTAGTCCACTCCTGGCCAGGTTTCGATCTCGGAGCCAGGTTCATTACCGAAGTTGATGAAAAAGGGGGGTGTTTAAGGTTTTGCGGAATATTCTTATGGAATCTTACTTATATATGGGTGGATTCATCGTTTTTACGATGTTTTCGACTTATAATAGTCCACTCTCGTCCAGGTTTCGGTCTCAGAGCCAGGTTATGTATCGATGTTAGCGAAAAGGAGTTTGGTTAAGGTTTCAGGGAATAGTACAATGAAATCTTACATGTAGATAGGAAAATTCATCGTTCTTACAAAGTTTCCGAGTTATCGTAGTCCACTCCTGGCCAGGTTTCGATCTCGGATCCAGGTTCATTATCGAAGTTGATGAAAAGGGGTGTGTTTAAGGTTTCAGGGAATATACCTATAAAATCATGTCAAGTTTGAAGTCAGAATCCTCCCGGAGCTTCATGATTCATAGTTTGTTTGTCGTTATACCGAATTTGAAGTTCGAATCGACACTGAGCTTCATATTTATCGATTTCGATGATGTATCATGCTAAGTTTGATGTCAGAACCCTCCAAAAGCTTCTTGGTTCATAGTTACTATGTCGTTATACCATATTTGAAGTTCGAATCGACCCTGAGCTTCATATTTATAGATTTTGATGATATATCATGCTAAGTTTGAAGTCAGAACCCTCTCAGAGCTTCTTGTTTCATAGTTTCTATGCCGTTATACCATATTTGAAGTTCGAATCAACTCTGAGCTTCATATTTATCGATTTTGATGATATATCATGCTAAGTTTGAAGTCAGAACCCATCCGAATCTTCATGGTCCATCTTTAGTCTAGTAATCTTATAACTTGAGTCTACCAATGCGAACTAAATCTACTTCATGACCTGTATGACTAGTCAAAATTACTTCATGACCAGTGTGATTAGTTGAAATTCAAACCGGAAGAAAAAAAAGAAAGCACAAAAACACAAAGAGAAAGCACAAAGAAATCACAAAGAGCTTCATATATATCGATTTCAATGGTGTATCCTGCTAACCCGAGTCTTCCAGTGTGAACTAAAGGTACTTCATGACCTGCATGACTAGTCGAAATTGCTTCATGACCTATGTGACTAGTCGAAATTCAAACCGAAAGCACAAATAGAAAGCACAAAATCACAAAGAAAACACATATTATTCTCAATCCGTATGAGGCTCTCAAACTAAATCTACGCCATCTAAATATTTCCACAATATGGATGACCTTCTTTAGCTTCTTCATCCACCGTCCAAAAATTTATACTACCAAACCTAAAGATTTTTTTCAGCTCACTTTCACTTTCCCTTTCTATTTTTTTTTCTCTTTCTTTCTCTAGTTGCGGCTATCTTCTTCCTTCATCCTCCTTCATTCACCAGATCTACAGAGTGGCTTTCAGTTTACTCCCAACAACTACGGTTACAACTAAAATTAAGAACGAATTGAAGATGGGTTTGACTTTTATTTTGATGGAAGATGATTGGTGTTGCAAATTAAAGATCGAGAGAGTTAGGGTTTGAAGACGAGAATCAGTTTGTAGAAGTAATCGGTGGTTGATGTCGGCAGTGAAGAAGATGGTGGTGGTCGTTTATGGTAAGAAATTGAATTAGGGTTTGCTGTGAATATCATAGTAGGATTTTCTGATTCTTGTTGGTCCTGTGATGGTTAGATTCGAGATGGGTTTTGGTGATTGGTTTCAGCTATTTTCATCTGATTGTTTAATGAATTTAAGATGGAACTGTTTTTGAAATCTCAAGATTACAGAGTCAAAGTTCAATCTCTGGTAATTATTCAGTTATTGATTTTGATGCGTTTTAGAGCGTAATTGATTTTAAGTTTTAGTGTTTTTCTCTATTTGATTTACATAGAAACCCTTTTCTCTTTCGGTTTGTGGTTTCCTTTTCATCTAGTTTTAGTTTTAGGGTTTGATTCTCTTATATTTTGTGTTCAATAATTCAGATCCGGCAGTTTTAAAACAAAAAATTGAGGACAGTCTTTCATCAAACCTAGTATTTGTTCTACATAAGATTTTATTTTCGTTTCCAAATTTTGATTCAGAAAAAGTGTTCCTTATAGATCCGCAACAACCAAATCGAGCTCTGTAACCCCATTTTTTGAATTTTGAAAATATTGAATGTTAAATTTCCAAACTGATTTGGGGTTTTTTCTATGGAGCGAAAAATATAGTTAATTTAACTTCTCTTCTGATTGTGTATTGAACAGTGAAGAACAACCTTTATCCTCACTCGTAACACACCCAGGCAAATTCAGCTTATGGAGTATATGGAGTAAAGCTTTGGTATGAATGGCCAATTGGAGTAAAGCGAAGTGAATTCTTTTGTTTGACTTTGGATTTTGCTGATGGTTTGAGCTGGAATTGCAAGGAGATGGAGTTGGTCCACAGAAATTTGAAGATGATGCTGAATACGATCAACTTCTTTGTTTTCCCTGCTCTTCAAGTTGGTCCACATAATCACCAAATTGGTGCTTTGGCTATTTCTTCAAAGAAAGCTATGAGTCCTGGATTCAAAGCCTATGCTAAAAATGTGAGGGAAAATGATGTGGCTATTGGAAACTATTTGATGAGCAAGGGCTACAAGCTCGTCACTGGATGGACTGAGAACCATCTTGTTCTGTGGGACCTTCGTCCTCTTGGCTTGACTGGTAAATTTGTTAATGATAATCATTATTAGTTCTTTGGAAAAAATATGAGTTTTTTGAATATTAGTTCTTCCATTTATGAGTTCTCATGGCACCTTGATTTAGACAATTTAGAGTAACCCCTCTTTCTATGTCGTACTCTTTCCGGGATATATTATATGCAGGAAACGAAGTTGGAAAACTTTGCGACTTGTGTAATATCCCACACAATGACTGGACAACATGAGCTGGAAGTGCAAGGAGATGGATTTCGATTTGCCTATCTAGTTAGATTATTCTAATACTGTGTGCTAAAATTTGAAGCTAATATTCTTGTTTTTGATTTGCAGGGGTCCACAGAAACCACAAGAACGACCACCACCACATGTACAAGGCGTACCTGGACAAACTTCGTGGTATCTACGGTCTGTAGTTTGTTCGTCTAATTCGTCTCGTCCTTCTACTCCAGGTGGTGGTAGTTCTTCGTCTAATTTTAATATGCACAAAGGCCTTCTTCGGGTCAACCTCAATCACAATCCCGAACTTAGATTTCTCCTGCTGAAGCTGCATGCATTATTTATCAGTGGAAGGACAAAAGGTTTCAAAGCTTGATTATAACACAAATACAGTTAGTCTTGTTTTTTATTTTTTATATAAATGAGATTTTTAACTTAGAGATGCTAATTTTAGTTATTTGTCTTGTTTGCCATGGTTTGAAATATAGTTTTGATGAGTTACGGAGGTTGTTAATTGATAGAGAAGCGGACAATCAATTGTTATTCTCACTTGATCAAATTGAAGATTCAGAAAAATGTGATGAGTTACGGAGGTTGTTAACTGATAGAGAAGCGGAAAATCAATTGTTATTCTCACTTGATCAAGTTGAAGATTCAGAAAAATGTAAGTAGAAGTTGTTTTTAGTTCGTTGAGAGTTGATAATGAATGATTATGTAGCTTCATTTGTGAGTAATTGAATGTGTACTTCATTGTGAAGGTGCCCTCAACTAGAATCCTGAAGGTGTCTTTGATATTCCCAAAGCTAGGGAATATGTATTTGTTGAATGAACTTTAGACACCAGAATTCATAATATCTTTTTGATCTTGGGATTTAATGGTTTTATAGTATGGAAAGTTGTACATTAATTCTAGGTCCTTCCAAAGGAAGATAAATTTTAGGTACAAGGTTTTTGTACAACTCAAAAGTTGGTTCGTCTCTGTTCACTTCTAGAGACCCAAAATATGTACAGATGGGATTTTTCTTTTAGAGGATAGAATTGTTTAATTCTAAGTCATATTTGCTGTCTATTTTCTATGTTATAGCATCGCAGGGTCATTGTAATGTTTTGTCTAATGTCTATAACTGCCATTGTTATTCCCTGGATGGATGGCTATTTGAAGCCACGCTTTCTTGAATTGCATTTGTAGAATTATAAGCACTTAAGTGTCATGGCTCATATTTGACAGGTTTCTTAAGTTAGTTTTTGTATATTATCTTAACTGTGAATACTTGCATTCTCCTTTGAGATTGTTGTTTTACCAAATCATTGTACATCGTGGTTAATATTCTTGTCTTTATTTTTCAGGTACTAACACCTGGGGTCGTTTTGGCACAAGAAAGTTATCGATCTTGTCAATTCATCTTAGGTGGTGAAACTGATCTCTTCGATTACTATTGAACCCGGTGTTGAGGTTGAGGTCACCATTGCTGACCCATGAAGCATCTGGTAAATGGTTATTTGCAAAATCTCCCTTTTATGTTGGTTTCTCCAAGTGTTTCTGTATCATAGGTCTTTTACTTTGAATTTCATATTTTGGGTGAATGTAAATGGGTTACACTGGCAGGTTAATGTGAATGTGAATTACTTTTGGAAATTCGGTTTCAGCGCTAATTTTTTTTCCAAAATAGTTTTATGCACACAACTCTAAACAAAAGTTGTAGTTACATATTCATCTACAGAAAACAGAAGTTGTTACTTCAAATATTACAACCTTTAAGGATGTTGTGTTAGAGATTATGACTGCACTTGACAAAGGTCGTGAAATAAGGTATAACAATTCAAATAAGAGTTGTGCGAGATTTTTCAAATACTCTAACAAGTGTAGTAATCATGCTATTTACAACTATTAGGGAAGTTGTGTTGTAGAATTTTACTACACAGATTAAATATTATGAAACCAAGTCTTACAATATAAATAAGAGTTGTGTTAGGATAACAAATTAAAATTTAAATAGAATAACAACTGAACCACAACCACGTTTACGACTCTTAGCTCGAAGTCGTAGAAAATCGGGGACCTTCCACAACCCATAGAATAGAGTCGTTGTAGGTCTACTACAACACCTGTGGGGGGTTGTCAAAGTATGTTTTTCCCGTAGTGCTAGTTAAAGGCTAATGGGCTAATCTTATTAAGCTACTGGGCTAAGCTAAAAATCAGCTCAATATGTGTACTTCAAAATTTTCTAGCCTTATTAAGGGACGGGCTATAGCCTCCTTTAGCCCCTTGCTAGGCCCGTCCCTGGAATATACTAGAAAATAGTAGTACAAACAGACAACAACAATTGAAGAAAATATTGAAAATGGGTCATTTGTCCAAGTATTTTTAAAACATGGTTCAAATTGGCGAAAATGTTTACAAGAATGGAACTGGATGCATCGTGATGTAAACTAAAAATAAGAAGAAAAAAAATTGAAAATGGGTAGGATGAAACTGTTTACATGGTGACTATTTCAAGAAATTTGTCCTTTTAAGCAGTATCAAAATTTAAGTGTCCTTTTCACCCAGGAATTCTTGATTTTGATCTTTTTAATCAATTTGGTGAAGAAAATAGTAGGATTAAAAATAATAACGCACTATGGTCGCCTTCAAGAAAATGGTATCATATCCAAACATTTAACTACGAAAGTCTTTACAAGCAATCAACCCAGCAAATTTCAAACATATCCCCAATGTGTACAAAATAAAGAGATAGTGGAAATGTGCTAATAGTCAAGGAAGATAGATTAACGATAATTGATGTTGAAACCTATAATCAAGAGTCTAATTAGTTAACTCTTGATTCAGTATCAAAGTCATATCTTTGTTTAAAGTCGCATACATTTCCATCATTATTAAGGCTAGGTGAAGCCTGTTAATGCAATGTCAAGTACATTATGTGCTACTACAGCAATCAAACATTCAGATTCTTCAATTATAATTACTGGGATATATCCAACTCAGCTATTCTTATTTAAATATCGAAATTTGGCTTTCCTACGTCAGATTTTATCTTGAGCTGGTTGTCAACGTCTATAATTTGGTTGCTAACCTCATGTTCATAGCTGACACAGCTTTTTGCTTTTTTCCCTTTTGTGTAGCTCGTGTCAGCAACTACCATTACAGCTAGAATCTTAGCGTCATTACTCCAAATTTCAATTTCAGAATTCTTTAAGTAACTATCATTATGAACCCCAATTACCGTTTTAACTGTTCTACTCAAAAGTTAAGGTCTAGTATTGCTTTGGTGCTTTTCTACAGTTTTTACATTTAACCGTAATTCAACCGGTAAGAGTTTTGAATTACATTTTCACCCATTATGTATCATACTTTTTTATTTTTGATCCAGCAACGTCTGACAGTCTTTTAATGCAAATTTGAGCAGTCGACTTTGGAAGTTTGAAACGCAAAAGGGTTATGGGGAAGCTGCATCCAAGAAAAGTCAAGGAAGACATGCTCTCAACGTAACAAGTAGATGTTTAAAGTAAAATTCGTTCAAACAAGTCTCAAACCGAATCATCTCTTTTGTTGTCACAATAGCATTGTTATAGTTTCCTTTTAGTAGTTGTATGCATTTAGTTTGTAAGATATTGTTTACTGATAAATGCTTTCGAAACATACCTCATGGTCGATTTGTTTCCAGAACACCGTTCTTTGTAAACAAGTTTTCTGTTATTAAGGAGTTCTATCAAGAATGATGGTGGGAGAAATTTGAATGTCTGTAGACTCTGGAAAGCTGAGATCTAGGTTGCTTGTACAACCTCACCATCCCTTGCACAATTACGGGTCCATCGCTAAGTAATCAGCCATGTTTGGTTATGAACTCAAGGCCCAGGCCAAAACCCAAGAAAAGATTACATATATAAAGGATATTTTGGTAAATCTTATTTTTTTAGTTGCGTATATAAGGAGGAAACCCTAGATTTCCTCATTTGATGTTTTAGAAAGAAAGAGAGAAAAGTGATTGAGGCGGCGGTGTTAAACCAAACAAAAACTTAACAAAAATCTTCAAGATCTGATCGGAAATTGCCTATTTTGGATCGGAAATGCATTTCCTACACATACCCTGGGGGAGATCACAGAGACGACCGCACAATCGATGGCATCGCAATAATTTCTCCTCTCATGGTTTTAGTATTTTCTGCATTATAGCATTGTTGGATTCTATGGATTCTTCGAATGCATGTAGGAGATTCTGCAGTTTCTTGTATTTTTTATTGCATGAAATCTGGGGTATTTTGTATTCTAAGATTTTCTAAAGGAAAAGTTGCATGTTTATTAGGATATGTACCTGCTCACTGTTTACAATAGGGTAGGTACTAAAGCTATTTGTTTTAGTTTCCTTTTAGTAGTTGTATGCATTTAGTTTGTAAGACACTGTTTCCTGATAAATGCTTTCAAAACATACCTCATGCTCGATTTGTTTCCAGAACACCGTTCTTTGTAAACCAGTTTTCTGTTACTAAGGAGTTCTATCAAGAATGATGGTGGGAGAACTTTGAATGTCTGTAGACTCTGGAAAGCTGAGATCTAGGGTGGCGGAACTGGAAATGCTTCTAACCCCTGGCTAGACCAAAATATTACCCCTGGCTTAAGCCAATTATTACCATAGATTATTTGGCTCAACATCAATTAGGTAACAAAAAAATTGGCTTTTACATATTTAGGGGTGGCTTCAGCCAGGTGAAGCCTGGCTGTAGTTCCGCCTAGGGCTTGTACAACCTCACCCGGACACATTGCAGTCCATTTATCCCTTGCACAATTACGGGTCCATCGCTAAGTAAGTAATCATCCATGTTTGGTTATGTACTCAAGGCCCAGGCCAAAAGCCCTAATTGTGGGTTTCTTTCATAGAAAAGTAGAATTCCTAATTATGGTTTGAACAGGTACTCTGACTGAATTTTTCTTGATTGGAAAATTTCTTTCACCTCATTACGTTCACCAATCAATACTTGATTATCATCATCATGGTAAATTGTCCTGAATCCAAATGAAAACTTTAAGTATATGCATCGCATCCCCACAAATGAAAGATACGCGATCAAAATTAATTTATATAGTAATTGAATAACGGTCAAGAAAAACTATGCAATCAATGGACCAAGCGAGAGTAGGAAGAAGAAATAGAAAAAGTTATCAATATCGTGATGGATAATTGGGGAAAATGACTAACCGACTAAAGTCACTAAACTACTTGACCTAAAAACGTGGGAAGATATACTTTGTTTTCTTTGGCTCGGCTTGGCTGGAGCCATATATTTATTTGGGAAAAAAACATATGCCACCTCATTAAACTTGACAGCCATCAAATGAACTGTAATGAACGGTTAGATGTTTGTGTCAAAACCATGCGTCAAATTTCTGAGTCCCATGATCCGGAGAATCTCAGTTGATTTTTAACAAGTCAATACGAGGAAATGGCTCTTTAACAAGTCAATAAGAATATATTAGGATATTTCTTCTGTATTGATTTACATAGCAAACATGATGATCATTTTCTCTTGTTTATTTCAAATTCTAAAAGAATGTATATACAAGTCTCATCATATCTCTAGGCCAAGAATCATGTACTAAGGTGACTGTATTTAACTAAAATCAAGTCTAAGTTCTTGTATCAGTATCACCGTTAGATTTGAATTCTTAAATGAACATTGCTTAAGATTCATGTATTACCATCAAAAAAATAAATTGAAAGTAAATTCCATGATTTGCTAGATAGAAAGGATAAGTCCGAATATGTACACTTGTAATTAAACTAAATCTCCATTCATTTAAACTTTCATCCCTAACATCATCAGGAATGAACAAAGATATTTTTCATCAACTTTGAATTCACATTCTGGAAGTGTAGAGGCATCAACAGAAGTTCTAAAAAAAGACCTGATTTATTTTTTGGATTTGAATCTAAACCAGATTCATTTTCCAATCGGTTTTGTTGAAATCCGAATCGTTGGATTTTTTGTTGAAATCGGTTTGGTGGTTTTGTTTTTACCACCAATCGTTGGCTTTTTTTCTGAAAAACAATCTGAATTAACAAAAAAAAACATTTAAAACGGAAAAAAAAGAGAGAAAGTAAATGACGGAGTCGATCACCGATTTGCAGAGCTTCTCTCACCGGTATATAAAAGCATAATCATTCCTAACACATCAATCAAGTTACTTATTAGTCAGGTAGACAGGTAGCATTCCCAAACTCAATATTTTACGCACCATGATGATGAGAAGGATGGGGGAATCGCCAAACCCATCACAGCGAGGACAATGATTTCTCCATTATGGTTTCTTTATCTCTGGTCATCAACCTCTGCCTATAGATTCTATGAAAGGTGTGAAATTCTAACTTCTTTTTTTTTTACGGAAAATGGGTCATTTGTCCAAATATTTTTAAAACATGGTTCAAATGGAGGAGTAAAAAATTTTATGGGTGAAATGGACAAAAACAATTAGCAAGGATGAAACTGGATTCATCCTGGCTTAAACTTAAAAAATAGCTAGGATGAAACTGGATACATCCTGATGTAAATTAAAAATAAGAAAAAATATTTGAAAATGGGTAGGATGAAACTGGTTACATCCTGCCTATTTTTATATTTTTTTCCAGTTAAACACTATCAAAATCTAGATGTCTTTTTCATCTAGGAATTGTTGATTTTGGTCATTTTCACTCAGGAATTGTTGATTTTGGTCTTTTTCACCCAGGAATTGTTGATAGCATCGCTCTTGGTTTTTCTTTTTGTTAAAGATCGATAAATCTTTCTCAAAATGACTCTGATCTAAACAATGTCTGTGCGTCCTTAATCGTCCTAACCTATGCCTATCCATCCATAAAACCCCTCCATTCTTCCATGACGAGAGAAGTGAAATGTAATATCACCATTGCTTCTCTAGTTTTCTCATTTTCCCTTCATTAGATGAGGTTTTCCGGCAGGAATACACTTGAGGTACCTAAGGAAATGAAATTACTGAAAGTGAAAGGAGAAATCACTGTTGGGTTGTCTACTCAAGGCCCAGATTAAAACCCTAGTTAAGGTCAGATTTTTTAAAGGGTATTTTGGTATATAAGGATCTTGTGTAGTCTGTAAAAAAAGATATTAAAAGAGGAACCCTAGAATCTCAGTTGATTCTTTTGAAACGGAGAGAGACAAACTAGTTAGGGGCGGCGGTTTTGAACAAAATCTCTGATCATCTTAAATGGTAGTTGTTGTTATGAATGTAATTTTGGTTTTGTATGGGAAGCATTCACATATCCCGGTGGAGATCAAACAACGATTAGCACTATGATTTCTCCTCTCATGATTTGAATATTTCATCCTTTCGGTTGACTTGGATCTGTTAGTGTGGGAGCCTCTGCTAATGGATTCTAATCTGGATCTCTTAGAATCTCGGTTCCATTTAGTCTTGATGTATGTTGTCTCTATGCAGCTTTTTTTTTTGTTGTTGTGTTTTTCAACTTTTAAATATAAGTTACACTCAATTGTGATGAACTTTACAGGTTCCTCCTTGAATCAGATGCTAATAAGATGGGTGGAAATGGTTATAGATTGATCACGTAATTGGGAGATGCTAAATATGTGAATAACAGGAGGAAATATGTGGAAACAAAGTTCACTGTTTACATTAGAGTATTAAATCTAATTTTCTATTACATTGTTAATCAATATCTTCCCCAAGGTATATATATATATATATATTTTTTTTTTTATATTCAATCAAATTCTTTGAAAAATATTTAATCCAAAGATATCATAGTTTCCACCCATGCAAACTGGGTGAAATTATTGCAAAATAGATCTTAAACAGCTTTTTTTATGCTTTACATATAATGAGTAGCTTCGTAATTGCTCAAGGTCTTGAATACTAGGAAATGGGTGGTGTAGGATTTGAAGGCTACACCTCTGCTAATGAAATGCAATGTGTTGTTTTCTTCTTTGTCAGTGATTTGAACAGTAAAAATATTTCCCTTCACACCTGTTTGGATTGATTACTCGGTTCTGTAATGTGTTATTTTCTTTTTTGTCATGATATATGGAGATAATCCAACATTACTCGGTTCTGTAACATCTTGCAGGACTTGTTTCATATGTTTAAAGGACATTTTTGTAATTCACTTTGTTGTGCTCCGTATAAAAATAAAACCCTAGAATTCAGTTGTTGAAATAGAGGGTGAAGTGGAGAAGAGAGAACAGGGAGGCCACCGATTTTTGTCTATAAACTCTAAAACCCTAGAGTTTTGTTGGTTGGTATCAAAGAAAATCCTTACGAATATCTCTGAAACAAGATCCTTACAAAAATATCTTAGATCTGATCACAAAACGGGTTGTTGTGAAAAATCTCAAAGACCTGGATGGAAAATGAGTTGTTGTCGTCGTTGTTTTGAGTGTAATTCTGGGTGGAATTACACATACCCTGGTGGAGATCACAGATCGATATAGATCGCAGCAAAATGATTTCTCCTCTCATGGTTTTAATTTAATGTGTTCAGTTTGGATTTTCTCCTCACCTGTTTAGCCTCTCATGGTGGAGATCACTGATCGGGTTGTACAAAACGGAGATTCTGCATAGATGATAGAGTGGAAAATGCTTGGATTGATGAAGTAGGAAGATCAAGGAGGAAAGATTTGATCATTCCAACCCCAGTAAATCTTAATAGCAGAATGGATCTCAAATGGAGAGTGTCTCGACAATGTTTTCTATGGTAAATCAAGATCTTACTAGAGGAATATTTGTATGCTTATGAGGAATAATGTACTTTGAATTATCGTGATGAAAATGATTAACTTTCTGAATTAATGCAAATATGATAATCAGAGAATGTATGTGATTGCAACAAATGTTTTAAAATTACAAATACACACACTGGTCTTCTTAAATAAATGTTGCAACAAATGTCTTAAAATTACAATAAAGTGGATCTCCAATGGATGCTTTATTAAAGTCGGTTCTTTAAAAATAATGTGGGGGGAGGTGGTGATTGAAGATGGTAGGATGGTTTATCAACTGAGGTAAGTGTGGTAGGCTTATCCATTGGATACTGGCTTATACACTGGTATAGGCTTGTAAAATGTGCTGCGCTTGCTAAGAGTAAAACTGCTTAGGGAGTGCAACCTTATATTTTTGGTCATTGATTAGAACACTAAAAACATTGCTCTCTGCAGTTTCCATGCATGATTTAAGTTATGGTAAATTGAGATAATTTAACTTGTGGATGTGAACATTATGTTCTGTAAAATCTAGCGGGACTTGTTTTGCCTTACAATACACATAAAGCATGGTGAATTAAGATCATCCAACTGTATGGAACAAATGGGTTCTGTAACAGCGTACCTTTCATAAACATGTTTTTCCATAATGAGAAAGAATGCCTTAAATAATGATGGGGATGGAAAAAATTTTGGATTTCAAAATTCTAGATGTCATGCTGCAACCTCATATTTGTTTGTGTGACCCGAAGACGTTGCAGGCCATCGATAGCTTGCACAATTATGGGAGAAAAACTTCTCTTGGTGGCAATAAATAAATAAATAAATAACTCCCCAATACCTCTCTCTCCTCAAAATTGAGAGAACACTTGCATATGGAACAACTACATCTATGTAGAGTTCGGATTCTCCATTTTTGTGGCAATTCCTATTCAGCTCGACATATTTATCACTATATCACTCAAAAGTGATTAGCATTCGGTAGTGATTATACTTCCAAGGCCAGGCTAAATCAAAAGAAGCAAAATTTTGATTTAAAGGACAATTTGGTAAATTACAATTTTGTGTTGCCTTTAAAAGAATACCCTAGCTAGAATTTCTTCATATTGTCATCTGTGCATAACTTCCACGAACGTTTAGATAACAAAGCTCTATTGAACAAGGATAAATCTCTGAATCCCAAACCTCCCTCCTCCTTTGGCTTATTAACATTTGACCATGAAATATGATGTTTGCCTCTGTTTGTTTTCTTATTTCTCCAATACTTTTGCTGCAAAGAGTTTAGTTTACCTATTGTTTCATCTGGTAATTTGAAGATTATCATATGATGAACGGGTATGGAATTAGTGACATTCTTGATCATTACAGAACGTCCCGATTCAGATATATTCGAGCCACTCCATCTTGTTAATCTTATCTCCATCTTTTCCGCAATTGTTGAGAATGGAATTTTTTTTTTCTACCCACAAAAATTGGCAACCCTAAATACTTCTCTTGGTTGATATCTAGCTGTCTTACCTGAAAAACTCCACTGATTAGTTGGCATTGATGTGGCAGAACATTTTTACTTAAGAAGACTGCCGACTTATGGAAATTTATTAGTTGACCTGAGCATGAACTGAAAGCTTCAATGAGTTTGAGAATTTTGTTAACTTGCACTTGATTAGCCTTGCAAAAAAGGATACAATCATCAGCGAAGAGTAGGTGATTTATCTTCGGTGTGGACCTAGATATTTTCATACCCGTGAGCTGGTTTGTTTGGTCACAGTGATTAAGTTTTCTCAAGAATGCTTCCATCGCAATAATAAAAAGATAAGGGGAGAGAGGGTCCCCCTGTCTAATTCCTCTTGTCGGCTTAAATTTTTTTGAAGGTGTCCCAATGATTGTAATCTGAACATGAGTTGTACTTATGCACTGGTGAATTAAGTGACAGAGTTTATCGCAGAAACCAAACTTCTTTAACACTTTTATTAGAAAAACCCATTCCAGCCTGTCGAACGCTTTGGACATGTCAATTTTTAATGCTAAAAAACCACTTCTCCCCCCTTTTCTCTTCATTGCCTTTACTAACTCTTGAACCATACAGATGTTTTCAGAGATCAATCTTCCAGGAACATACGCCGACTGCATAGGAGATATTATTTTGTTCATGTGCTTCTTCAACCTAAGAGCGATTATTTTGGAAATCAACTTGTAGACGGCGTTGCTAAGAGCGATTGCCCTGAAGTCCTCTGGCTTATGAGATGAGTTTGTTTTCGGAATTAGAGTAACCCTAGTGTGATTTAGTTTGTTGAGAAGAAAACCCGAGTCGAAGAAGGACTGAACCACTCTGACAGCTTCTTCGTTAACCACTTGCCATTGTGTTTGATAGAATCCCGGCGGAAAAACTATCCGGACCCGGAGATGTCAACGGTTCCATTGACATTAAAGCTGAGTGCATCTCTTGTTCATTTGGGATTGAAATAAACAGATCATTGTCTTCACTTGAAATACATGTGGGTATGTGTTGCAGAAAAACCTGACTGTCATCCGGTGATGACGTTGAACTGATGCTTTCAAAGTGCCTTACAAGAAGATATTCAATGGAGTTTCTATCTTTACACCATGAACCATCAGGAGCCTATTAGGAATCTATGTTTTTTCTGATTCTTCTTTAATTTGCTCTTATATGGAAGTACTTCGAATTCCTATCCATGTCATTGTAGAAATGGTCTATAGACTTTTGCCTGTTGGAGCTGGTTTGGATTTCATTTAGCCTATCTATTTCTTTTTCCACCTTCATTGCTTCTGCTATGTTGGTTACATTTGTATCACAAGCTTGCAATTGTGATAAATGTTGTTGAAGAGAAGTGATTCTAGATTGGATATGACCAATATTATTCTTGCTCCATTTCGAAAGACAATGTCTACTATTTGCTAACTTGTCAGAAAAAACAAAAGATGCAGAGCCAAAGACATTAGATTTCCAAGCATTTAAAATTTCATCTTTACAAGAGTCATTGGTTAACCAATGTTCAAAAAACTTCCAGTTCCTTCCCGAAATAGAAGTATTAGAGTAAAGAGATAGTAAAATTGGGGAGTGATCCGAGCTCATTTGAGGGAGATGATCTAATTTAGCGTCCGGGTAAGCAATGATCCATTCACTATTTGTTAAAGCTCTATCTAACCTGGATTTAATCCTTCCCGTGCCATGACTATTGCTAGTCCAGGTGTATGGGTTCCCGCTAAAACCCATGTCTTGATGGTCTGAATCTCTTATGTACTCTAGGAATTTTACAGGAGTATGAGAAGTACTAGTATTTCTTTCAGAAACATCAAGGGTGATGTTAAGATTGCCTATAAGAACCCAAGGGATATGTACTGTGGTACTAAGTTCTTTAATGTATTTCCATTGGCTAGGTTGTTCATTAATATAAGGGGTTCCATAAAGGCAAGAAAGAAACCACTCTCCTATGGCAGGGTCGTTGTCGATAATAGCATGTATCATTTTACTAGAGGAATGGAGAATATCTATTGAAAATACGTCTTTCCAGATTAAGATAAGACCACCTGCTTGACCTATGCTAGGAACAAAGCATCTGTTAGGTAAATTTAGGAAACTAGTTAATCCCAGATTACGATCATCATTTATCTTTGTTTCTGAGATGAAGATAATGTCGGGGGAATGAATTATGTTCAAATGAAAAAGATGATCCCTTGTATTTTTACCTAGAAAACCATGACAGTTCCAACTCAAGAGCTTCATACTTAAAACTCTGTGTAAACAAAGAGACTTGATACTCAAATTAGGATGCAACAGAGTTATGTAGGAAAAATTAATTGATAATAGCGAGCAAGAGGAAAACCGATGAAAAAGAGGAAAGAAGCACTGCGAGATGACTGAATTATGTAAAAAAGGTTTTTGATCAGAGAAAATGAGTATTACCGGATTAATATGGGTCTCCTTCAGCTCATGAGGATTCTCCTTTGTTTCTGCAACCCCTTCTTCCACCAGATCATGTTCCATTTCATCAGCATCAGTTGATGGATTCCTATTTTCAGTATTATCTTCCCTGGCTTCTTTGAGGACTAGCTGCAATTGGATTTATTTATCATCGAAGAAAACTTCTACATTATCAGTAGATCGATATCCAAGTTAGACTCATTTTCGTTGACTCTCCGGCGAACTTTTCATTGCTCACAGTTAAGGAATAAGCTTTGAACTATAAGGGAATCAATAACAATTCGACATGTATGAGGATTGATTTTATTTGGAATCCTTGGCTTTGCAAAAATATTGCCAGACTTGTTTTTTGTACAATACTGTTCATAAACATGTTTTTTAATACCGAGAAAGGATACAATCAAGAGTGATGATAAGAGAACTTTGTAATAATGGAGACTTTGGAAAAAACATGAGGTTTTTGCGTGACCTTTTGGATTACAAATTCTAGATGTCAAACGACATCCTTGTCTTTGCATGACCCCTGAACATTCCAGTCCATCTACCCATTGCACAATTAAGGGTAAAAACCTCTTCTAAAACAAAACAAGACTCCGTGTGACCAATTTCTCTTTCGAAAATAATAAAACAGTTGCATGTGTGGTGTTTTTAGTATTAATTTCCGGTAGTAATTGGCACTCACCTCAATAGACTTACAACTCAAAAATGATCAACTAGCTGTGTAACTTATGGCCTGGTCTAAAAACCTAACGAAGCATACACTTAAAGGACATATTGGTCAAATTGCATTCTTTTATTGTCTATAAACAAAGCCCTAGTCACTAGTATCTCAATCGATGCTATTCATGAAAGAGAGAAAATCAAGAGAGACTAGTGAGGCCGGCGGTGTTAAAGAAAGATCTCTAAGATCTGATAGGAAATGGATTGTTATGTGTGTAATTCTGGGTTTGTATGGGAATCTTTTCACATAGCCTGGAAGATTAACAGAGATCACCACTCAATGGATAGCACAATGATCTCTCCTCTCATAGTTTAGATATTGGAGGGATTGATTTTCAGTAAATGTTGCAACATCTACCTATGGATTCTAAGAGCTTTGAGATTTTGTTACCTTGATTCTCGTCTCTATGATAACGTCAACTGCATTTGTTTGGGTATGTTGTCTCTCTATACATAGAGATATTTCTACTACGATACACTTTTTGTACGTTATTTTGGGATTACTAGTGATGAATTTTACAGGTTCCCCCGTGAATTAGATATGGGTTTCTTATCTCCATTCAGGAGACGATACAAAAAAGGTGAACAGGAAGAGGATATCTATTATCAGGAAGCTGATGATGGTTTACATTAGGGTATTAAATCTATAATGAACTATTAATCTATTATTACGAGTTCATTATACAATATGAACACCTATCACCGGTTCATTCTACAATATGAACACTTGTCACGGGTTCACTCTATAAAATGAACTACCATAATGAACAACTATAACTATTACGAGTTCATTCTACAATATGAACTATCATTGTTAATTACTATTACAAGTTCATTTTACAATATGAACAACTATTATGAGTTCATTCAAAGTTAATAATATCTCTCACGAGTTCATTCTTCAATATGAACTATAATAATGAACTACCATTGCGACTTCATTCTTCAAATTGAACAATTATTATGAGTTTACTCTACCAAATAAATTGCTAGTGTATACGAGTTCATTCTACGAAATGAACTGCTAGAACTAGAATGAACTACCATGTTACAAAGTAGTGTTCATTCTCGGAATGAACTACAATTATACCGATTTTTTTTTAAAAGCTCCGAAACATAGTGATAATGGTACTCGTTGGAAAGCTATCGTCGAGGGCTTTCCGAATATATAAAATTTATTAATTTTTGACATATATTTTGAGATATTTAATTTTTAAACTTTTAAATATTATAAGGTTAGAAAGAGAGAGAAATTAGTAAAGAAAATAAACAAGAGTGATAAACCATTCATCTGAGAGGAAAAAATAAGAGAGAGAAGGGGTACTTTAGATATTTTAATAATTATGGACCAAACAGTAAAGACGTTTGACCAAAGAACTAAACAAACATGGGCCCACCTAAAAAAGGACCAAACGATAATTTTACCAAAAATTAATCATGTTGTTAAATTAGGTATTAATTCAAATTTCTTATATTGTAAATCAAGATCTTCCCGTCATAAGGAAATTGCTATCTAAAATAATTCTATGTGGATGATTTATATTCTGAATTGATTTGTAGTTTTCAAAAGATATTTAATCAAATTCCTTGGAAAATCTTAATACAATGATATCATAGTGTTTCCAAATTCTAACCATGGAAAATATGTGAAATCAATTGTCAGTGGAAACATTGCTCACTTAATAGATTTTACCAGTAGGTGGTTCTTGAAGTGATGGTTTAGTAGTTGCTTGGTTAAGTGTTATTCCTGAACACATCCGTCTTGTGCAATTAGGTGTTAAGCTTGCTTTCAAATACTAAATCAATTGGATCTGGAAGATATCTGTGGGAACTACACCATGAGATCGATCATCTTGGGCCTTAAGGATCATGCCAAGTTTTACCCTCCCATTCAAGGATCATGCAAAGCTTGCTTTCTAATATTGCTGTATTCCAATGTCTAAATGATGGTATCAATTTTTCCACCATTAAACTTGTCCGTCATATAAACAAAGGTAGGGAATATTGGACGCAAAGAATACACTATTGATACTCACATAGCTTACAAGGTCTCGAGCAACATCTGATTTGTGAAAACCGCTGTTATGTCCACGTACAAGATACCACGCTTGCTGGCCCATGGGTGCTGATCCCTTCATTAATGCGATGTTGCACCTAGATGCGGCTAGTTTCCAGATTAGTTCCAAAATTGGCTCACAAACTCAACAGAAAGGACGACGAAATTACACGATTTATATGGGATTACGAATTCACAAAATTTTATTTATGCAAAACACAAATAGGCAAATCCAGTGGTAAGGATTGTTGTTGTTGTGAATGTAATTTATATCGAAGATATGCCTCCATAAAAATTTGTTATACAAAGACCAATTTTATTGTCAAGGATTTGAAAAGTAAAGATATTTCCCTTCACATCTTGCTGGACTTGTTTTCAGTAGACCACTGTCTGTTTGAAGGCATGTTTTCTGTTACCATCAAGAGTGATGTGGGAGAACTTTGAAAACATGGAGCTTTTGTATTAAAAGAGTGAAAAACTTCTATTCGAATTTAAAAATTCTAAATGTCATGCCATGAAGCTTGTCGGTGCGTGACCGGAGACATTACAGTTCATCCATCCAGCACAATTAAGGGGGATAACCTTCTAGAGACAACAAAACTCCGTATGGCCGTTTTCTCTTCAAAAAAAAAATACTAGCACAATTGCATGTATGTGGCGCTTTTCATACTCCATTTCCCTACCATTAATTCACATCAAGAGATTTGCCCCTCTAAAAATTGACTAGACGTGTTAAGTTTTCTCCTCAAAGGTAGGTCAAATTTAAAGGTTATTGTGGTCGATCACAATCTTGTGGTATCTATAAAAACAAAAGAAAAAGCCCTAGAGAAGCAATAGAAAGAGAGAAAAGTTAGATTGTGAGAGTGGAAATATATTAGAGAGGCCGCCGGTGTTAAAATCTCAGATCTAATCAGAAAATGGATTGTTGTTGTTATGATTGTAATTTTGGGTTTATCTGGGAAGCATTACACATCGCAGCACAATGATTTCTCCTCTCATGGTTTCAATATGTTGTTTTTGATTTCCAGCTCAACAGAATTTGAACAAGTGCCTGGTTCCAGATTTTGAGATTGAGGCTGCGAGATTCTCGTTTCTAACTGATCTCCATCAGGTATCTCCGGTTTAGCAGAGATACAAGATCCGATTAGGAATCCTGAAGATCACACAAAGACCACGACACAATTTGGAAGCGCTGTAATTATTCCTCTCATTGTTTTAATTAGTATTAGGAAATTGATGGTCTGTAATTCAATCAGAATGATTTTATTGAAGATGATTTATCTGCTTTATTTTTATTTTATAGAAAATATTGTATCTCTTAGTTTTAGAAAAAGTGTTTCATTCAAATTGTAAACACAAAATGTCTGCTCATCATAATCTGCAACAGTCGAATACATCATTCTTCAGAAACATAAAAGAATATCAATCACCATGAATGATGATGCAAAAACTTCGAATGTCTAGAGACTTACATAGAGTTTACATCTGATTTCTCTATTGGGATTTCAAAATCATAGATTCATAATGCCAAATATCAATCTTTTGTGTGAGATCTAGGCCCACCATTTGACCTCAAGGCCAAAAGTTTCTCTGGGGCCAATAAGACACCTATGACCTTGTTGGATATCGGTGTATCCTACTTAGTTTCCAACCTAAATTATGTATCTTCCTGGAAGCCTGTTGAAAAATGTAAAATGAAGATCATATAAAACTAAGAATCAATTGTCAATCTATACGGCAGTTCGAGCTTTATTAGGTTCTCCATCTGGCATCTGTTGAAGAAATGGTCGAGTAGTTTCTTGATTATGTGTTATTCCTGAACACGAATTCCTTATAACTAGTTCAAGGCAGTGCAATTAGGTGTTGAGCCTGCTCTCAAGTTGAAAATTAGTTGGATGAAAAGTTCATTGATAATATGAGGATGTTGCTTAGTTTGTACATTGTGGTTGAAGACCTGATGTACAAAATGCAGAGTGCAAGTACGTTGGCTAACAAATCTTGGTGCTTTTTGCTCTTTTGTGTGTAGAATGTGTCAGCAGACAGCAGCTACTACTATATTAGACCCTGAATACCAGTGTTACGTTTCTGAATTTCAATTAAGAATTGTGAAAGTAATTATCCGTATATATGGATCTCAATGTCGTTTTAAGTGTTACATTAAGGTCTAGTGTGGATTTGCTGGGTTTCTGATTTGTCTTTATATCAAACCGTATGCTAAAACTGAACACATTCATCATGATTCAACCATAATAGTTTTGAATTTATTACATTTTTGCGCATAATGTGTCATAATCTTTTATTTTCGTGTTTAGCAATGTCTGACAGTAGGATTTTAGTGCAATTTTTTGTAAACGGCTATCTATCGAAGCCTGAAATGGGACAGGTGATGAGGGAAAGCTGCACTCCAGAAAGTTCTAAGGAAGACGTGCCCTCAAACGTAACAAGTAGATATTTCAATGTAAAATTTGTTCCAAAAAAGTCTTAAATCTAAGATCTGTTTTGAAGTCACATTTATTAATAGCAGATGTATGCGGAAAATTTAAACTCGGGATAAATATCTGTTACACCTTCTTCTATTCTCACTTTTACTCGCATGTAATTACTAAGATTCTAACAGAACGTTGGTCATCAAAAATTCAAAGAAATGAGAAAGAAAAAAAATGTTATTCTGCACCGCGCCATTAGCTTATCCTGCACCACTACGATCAGCTGTCCTAAAAATTTCATAGTCAGTAAAACCAATCTTATTTAGACAAAGCAATTTATTCGTGTTTTTTTTTTCATCGACTAAAGCTCTAAATATTCTACTTTTTGCAACTGATTTGAGGACTAAATCATGGTACATTGAGATAATCCTATTTCAGGATACTCCTATTTCATGGACCTCCCCAAAGTGTGGCAATTGTCTTGTCACCAATCTTCATCTAGCGTTTTTCTATTGAAATTGAAATCCTCAATATTGGAATTTCATAATTTTAGATGTCACATGACAACCTTGTTTTAGCGTGAGCCATAAACATTAAAATCCATCCATCTCTTGCGGAATTAATGAGGGAAAATCTATCATAGAGCCAACAAGATACTCTTATGGGAGTAAATTTTTGATGGGGGCAAATTTGGATGGGGGGTGGGGTACAAGTAGTAAGTCGACATGTGTCACCAGTATTTTGGCGTTTTTTTCACAAATAAATGCTATGATCCTACACTACCAAATTTTCCCTTCTTCACATTCTCGCAACTTTGGTAACTGTTTATAATCATTTCCTAAATTAATGGTAACTTTCCAACACCAGATACTGTTTAAAAAGGAAAAATCTATTACATATAATTATGTAAGAATATTATGTTTTGAGTTTTCAATTTAATTTCAAAATTAGAGTTTTAAAATAAAATAAAATAAAATAATAATCATGTCCAATGCCTACCAAAGGAGATACCCCGGTGAGGTCAACACATGTGTGTTTCCCATTAGCCCATCCAAAAATAAGAACATCAGCTGGTCTTAGTGTCGATCTCCCTTCAAGTGGGTCTGTCAGGAAATGCACAGGTGCTTCTTTCTTTGCCGAAATGCCAGACCTCCACAGTACATCATACAAGATATCCCTCACATGATCATGTCTATATTTATAACCAGGGTCTACTTTACAATGAACTGCATGTTCACCATATGAATCCAAGCAACCTATGATGCAAGCAGGGCAGCGAGAGTCATAGGGATAAAGTGGGATCATTAACCTATATTTGAGGATAAACCGGTACTCCAAAGGAGACATATTCTTCCCCAGCCCCTCAATCGGAATAGCCAGAAGAAAATCTTGGGCATGTGCTGCTTGCAAACAACCAAAAACCGCTTTCTGTCTCTCCGTTAGCATGTAAACTCTATCAATGTCCTTAACCACTTTACAAAAAAGAGCACTTGCCAGGATGCTTTGTGCTTTAGGGGGGGCGTTGTCTTTATTGGTGAAGTTGTTAAGATCAAAATCAGGAAGAGTCACTTGTAACGTTTCCAAAACCTTATTAAAATTATCATCCATACCGTCCACACCACTACTCCTCAATATGTGATCCTGTAATCCCCAAGATTGCACACGTGAAGCCACAAAAACATACTCAGACGCCTCCCTAGCAGTGTAAAGTCCAAGACCTCCATATATGATAGGTAGAGTAGATAGTATCCACTGTAGCTCTCCAAAGAACGGTCCCCCACACACCACGATGCCTTCCACCACTTCTCGCAAGCCTCTATCAAATATATCTACCGCCTCCATAATACAGTCTGGGTGACAAATACGAAGGCCAAAAAGCATCTTAGATATACCCATACACGTTCGTAAAAGCAGCAATTCACTTTGAGGATCATGGAGCTTGGATAAAATATGCATCAAATCCACTGCTTTTTCAGCCCTCTTAATGGCAAGGCCCTTCACAAAACCATCGTCGAGGCTAACTGCACCACCTAATAGTTTGACTCCCTTATCTGGTCTTGAGATTTCGATAGGAAACATCCCATCACTTATCCTTCGTCCATCACAAGAGGGCCAAAATATTTCAGTTTTCTTAATATTCAGTATAAGCCCCAGCGCAGGCCCTTATGTTTTGATAATAGTGAGTGCTTTTTCCACTTCTTCGGTGTCTCCAATAACAGTGCCATCATCAAGATACCAGTAATGTAGGGATAATATGCAGTGCTCATTTATCTTAGCTATAAGCTGATGAAGTACCAGAGAAAATAACAAAGGCCCTAAAGGGTCACCTTGTTGTACTCCTGTGGATGAGTAGATAAAGGAGTCCCCTACATAGAGCCGTGCAGGTTGACCATACAAGTATTCTACCCAAGGAGATATAGATGGACAAAGCTTACGTACCTCATAAAGCATAGCCGTTCGGTCGACTAGGTTAAAAGCATTGGTAAAGTCAACCATTAGCACAGAGAGGCTAGCGTCTACATGATGTTTACTGACAAACCTATTCACAACATGTAGGATTGCCTCAGCACCACCAGAAACACCTACACCAAATTGGAAATCCTATATATACGCTGCCATGTCCTTACCAACCCCTTTCATCGCCGCTTTGGACACCGGTCGATGCCAAATTGTCCCAACAGCAATGGGACGAATTCTCTTATCCTGTTTAAGGAGGGGTGTTAGGGGAGCCGATGAAATGAACTCCTCTAGGTTAAGAGGGCATCTCCCGCCAATCCAAAGATTAACAACCCTAGTTATGGCCGTGACCATATCAGCAACCACACATGTGCTGACCTCACCGGGGTATATCCTTTGGTAGGCATTGGACATGGCACCTTTACAGTCGGACGAGCAGCGCTAAAGGCTGCCTCAGGTAAGATATCGAAGCATGAGAAAGCATGTGTTGACAATGGGCATGATTTCGTCCCTTTTTCTTTTGATACTTTTGGCTATTTGGCTCCAGAAGCAGTTGGACTACTCAAGAGGGTCCAGAAAGTCATGCGCAGCAATGTAATGACCCCTGGCTCACGAGATTTTATTTTAATAGGATAGGTTTTGCTATTCAAAAAGGGCTAGCGGCACAGCTTGTCGCTCGCTTACCTAGTATGTAATTTTTAACTTTGTAAGATTTTGATTAAGTTACTATTAACTATAATCCTTAGAGCAAATAATAATTATCCTCATGAATATTCTGAGAACGAAGATAGCTTGCACCTGCACAGTTCAAAAGTTAAGATTCAATCTTAAATTTGATCTCATATTTCTAATATCTAAAAAGTGACCTATATCGCAAAATCGTGCAGTCTCAGTTGGATTACTAATGAAGATTTAATTAGGTATAACCTAAAGTTCCAAGACCAAAGATTTGTAGCATATGAAGAACAGTAAACAATAGAGGAAAGAAGAGATCATGTAATGTTACTAAACTCAACCTACTAATTAAGTGGTGAGGGAATCAAATACCAGTACAACACTATTTAGGTAAAGGTCGAAACGACTAGTTAGTAATTAGTGGTCTTAAAGCTACAGGGTAAGTATTTGTGTGGAAGAGATGAAGAAAATGGATCTCTTTTAATTACAATGAAAACAGGTATTTATAGACTAGGATTGCATGTTCAAGAAGAATACCAAAATGACAAGTGAGATGAAATGTGTCATCTTGGGAATCAGTTGGGATACCCTAACTAATTCTCATCTCATTTCTGGGATAATCCTGTTGATATTTATCTTTTGGCGGCGAGAAACTTTTGGAATAATTGAGAGAGGTCATAGGATATGTCATGCTTACGTTCCATCGTTATTTCCCTTTGTTTGCGATTGCCATCTGCTGATTAAACAATAAATTACGCTAGTTAGTATCTAATAAGATTTGTGTTAATTTGTGGAGGGCTAAATTTGGTAGTGTAGGATCATAGCATTTATTTGTGAAAAAAATGCCAAAATAATGGTGACACATGTCGACTTACTACTTGTCCCCCACATCAAAAATTTACTCCTCTTATGGACATTTCGGTAAATCATAGTTTTGTGTTGTCAATAAAGCAAAGGCCTAGGATAGAATTGCAATTTATCTTTCTGAAAGAAAAGTGAGAGATACACGAGCGAGGCCGGCGGTGCTGAGTCAAGAAAAATAGAAAACAATATAAAAAAACTCTAAGATCTTATCAACCAAATGGAATGCTTTCAATCTAATTTAGGGTTTGTATGGGAATCCTTACAGATAGCATGTAGATCAAAGAGACCACAATGAATTTCAGGATAATAAAGAGCAAAGGGGAGACCAGCGAGAATCTTCCCAACGGAGATGATAATCTTTTGGTCATTCCAATGGTCGAGCGAAAACCACCTGGGGTTAAGAGTAGAAGTGGGTGTTGAATTAGGAGGAACAGATAATGCAAAACCTCTGCTTTTGAACTCTTCTTGAATTCTTTCGAATTCTCTTTGAACTTTCATCCTGCCTAGAGAACCATTTTTAGAAGTATGGGAATGGGGGTAATTTAGGATGATCAAATCAAATCAAGATCAGGATGAGAAATAATGAAGTAAAGTATGAAGGTGGAAGTAAAAGGGAAAGGAATGATAAGGATGACGCAACTTGACGATTCAACCAAATCGGAAGAACAACGACAACAGAAAATAAAAATCGAAGAAAGAAAGAGAATAAAAAGAGGAAAGAAGAAGGAAATCGAAAGTAAATAAGAAATTTACTCCCGATTCCCAAGATATTTACTCTATTAATGCGGTGATTGAAAGTGAACGGATAGGAATAAGCGGTTATAAAGGACGTTTCAGATAACGAATGGTTGAGAGGACGCGCGTAAGTTCTCACACTTAAATCAAGGGAATATGTCGGAAGAAAATAATTTGAAAAGGTGAATGGGTACGGCAGATCCAATAGAAATTTCTCACATCGCTCTATTTTCCAAAGAAATGACATGAGAAGAGGCAAAATGTGGATACAAAATACCGCACACCACGATAGCCCTCACTACCAAAACTAAGGCGTGCAACGCACCTCTCAAGATGCAAAATCTAGACCGTCGAAGGTTACCAGGATAGCAAGTTCCCCGAGATCGACTTTCCAAGCCACAACAACGTATTACATGTTCTTCAAAAACATTCGAGACATCAACATAAACTAGGGGATCTTTTTTTGGGTATTGGTTTGGTGGTCTACAACGTGCGTCGTACACTACGCCCCTCATAAGGAAGTGTCATAAGAGTGAGGCGCCTTGTAAATATGGTAGTTATGTGGGAAACGTTCATGGGACATAAAGCTGTGAGTTAGCAACCTTATGGAATATCAATTCCATAACGTTAACAGTTTTATGAAAATCAATTTCATTCGTTAACCAATTTTTGGAACAATCAAGTCCATGCATACGGTTACCACCTCCTCCCATTTACTCCTCACTCCTTAATGAGACCAGGGTACGTTTCTACTACGGATTGTATAAATAGGTCTTACCTATTTACCTTTGGACAACAAGTTCATTCGGACAAGACAACACTCAGAAATACTTACTTGACAGCTCCCCTCGTGAGATCTCTTACTTTTCTGATAACAAGTCGTAGAAACCCAATTTCTCTTCCAGAATCAACTATTCTGGTCTCACCACTCTCCTTGCTTCCCTCCCCAAAATCAACCCATTCTCCTCCTCTTTGTGACCGAAGCAAGTCTAGAACGTCCATTTCTTGGTTTAGGACGGACTTGTACAGATTAATCTCTCGAACTTAAATTACTCCCTTGCAGTACATTGTTTAGGGTTTAAACAGTTTCTTACCTTCACACCCGCAATTAACAAAATCAGCAGAAACTATTTTCACCCATAAACACCTGGGATAAGACACGAAGCTTGGCTCTTCTGGAGGTGGTTGTCTAGGAATGATATTTGGATTATGGGACATATTTGATAACCCTGGAAAATCAACCCCATAGACGTGCATACTATGTTTCCCAATCACAGTCTTCACAATTGAGTTGTACTAGTTTTGGTACTCCGCATCACTGAAAACCTCCCTTGTATTTAGTTCATAACTCTCCCAATTGGTTACTCTCAACCTAAAGAAATATGATGCAGAAGTTTTCATCTGTGGTGGCGGGTTAATTGGAATTACAAGTATACATCATAGTTGGTACTGCAGTCTTTCAACCAGATACCAAACCCCTCTTCTTGATTCCGGACTGTAAAAAACAACTCTACGAGAAGAATATCAATAATAAGTACTCCAATCGCTTCATTATGCTGAGGATAACAAAGGTAAGGGCGAAAAACTACGTTGTTGTGGTTCCGAGTCATCTGGTGTAATCTCTGTATTAAAATGCAACCATAGACGTCCGACCCAGTGTTCTTCTGCATGTTTGTCCTCGTATACATGTAAAACATTGAAAATCTATATGTCTCGTCTTTTAGGATTGGTTTACCAAGACGGAAGTTTATATACCACCAATACTGCAAATTACTCCATAATTTTTGTAAATAATAATCCACATTTGTTCATAAATTTAAAAATAATAATTTTGATATTTACCTCTATGATGCTCCAAAAACCACAGATTGTTCTTCCTACCAATCAAAAAACAGATTATTTGCCAAGTCATTATTGCCAGCTTGTTTTTGAATTTCTTGGTTTTAGTTTGTTGGTGAAATTGTTATATACGTCATTAAGTAAACTGGTATACTTTATGTTCCATAAGAGTGGACTTCAGGTTAAGATATTATCTGGTTGGTAAACTGGTATACTTAATGTTCCATAAGAGCATATAGACAGTATATTCGAACTCGATAACCTTTTTTGAAGCATCTCCACCCGCTTTAATGCCAGCAAGGGATCCAGGAATTCCAAATTCGCTAACCATTTTTCATTCACCACATCTCATTTCAACGTCAGCACATTTAATCCGAGCCCTTAAAACCAATCTCCTTAAAACTCCCCCTTTTAATCTCATCCGTGAAAGAAAAGAATATCTAATTCATACGCGATCTCATTTATTTTAGCAGCAACAAAAATGATATCAGCTCTCTGCAACCCCAAAATTTTTCCCTCTTCTCTCCGATATTAGTCCGACAAATTGAAATCTAGGATTGTTGTTGTTGTGAATGTAATTTTGGGTTTGTATGGGAAGCCTTACACATACCCTGGTGGAAACCACACAATTGATATAGATCACACTATGATTTTTCCTCTCACGGTTTTAGCGTCGTAGTTGCTTCCAATTCGTTCTCCTTGATCTGGAAAACAGGGAACCTCTGCCTATGGATTCTACTCTCCGCCCGATTATCTTTTCCTGATGTATGTTCTCTCCTTACACATTTTTTTATTTAATTTAATATACTCTTTAGTCTTTTGGATTGAGCTGAGTTGTTACACATTTCAGTAGGATTAGGTGCAACGGTCCGTCCAATCCCACAGAAGCAGCGTCTTATCAGAAGAAGGGGAAGAAAGGTAAAGAGGAATTGCGAGGACAGGGACAGAGACCCATCAACATGAAGCTCACTGCTTGCATTAGGCTATTAGATCTAATGGTATTGGAAATCTGACGTCTTTTAGAGGAATTATTTGTTGATAATTATCATTTGATGTTTTTGAAAAATCTCAAAGATCTGATCACAAAATGGTTTGTTATGAATTCTATCGCAAGACAAGTTGATTATGAAGATTAAGGCTCTCTTGCTATACTGGACTTCTACAACTGTCTCCTTTAGAGGAATTACTTTTCAAAATCTGTATCATAGCTGGGGTCTTGTTGTCAATAGGCAGTAGAAACTCTGGTTTCTTTTGTCTATTTGTGAAGCTGTATTGCTTCAGGCAATTGCTCGCTCTTCTTTCTTTTTTCCCTGTCCTCTTCTTCTCCTGTGACACTTCTTATTAATAAAATTCTTTGTAGTATTGATCAAAAAAAAAAAAATTCTATCACAAATCTCATAATTTCCCAACAAAACAGAATACATGAAATCATTGCAACATGAGAAAATATCTTTGATGTATGTCTTACTAAATGTATATATTCAGATGCTACATAATTGTTCAAGCCCTAAATAGCATAGTGAAGGAGGTTGTGGTTTTAACTTGATCAAATGCCAGATCCTAAAACCATCTTAATTGCGTTTAACACATTTTTATTCAGATCCTTACAATGTATGAACGATTTTTTCAGATTCAAAATCCAAAGTCATATCTTTGGTTTAAGTCACTTATTTTTCCATCTCTAGCTAATGTTAGTGCATAATGTTTATCTTGGTCAAGTGTGCTTGGTTTAAGCGACGTGGGATAGCTGCACCCAAGAAAGGGTCAAGGAAGATAGTGCTATCAAACGTGTGACAAGTAAAGCAGATTTCATCGGTGCATTTTAGGAGGTTTTACGTGTGCTAAAACTTGTTGACACAAATCTCAATCAGAATAACGCTATTAGTTTGGTGATAAATATAACGTTAGCTGTACTTGGCTTCGTCTCACTTTTTGGTATTCGGTATAACCAGATCTTTTTCATGCAATGCAATATTTGTCTTAATCTTTATCGTTCCCTTCTTGCAATTGTGAATAAATCTTGGTACTTTGAGATTATCCAACTTTATGCTTGTGAACACATAGGTCTTGAAACATCTTGCCAGACTTTATCAAAAAACCATTCTAGGTAAACATCTTCCCAGACCCATTTTAGGTGGTTTTTAGTGTGCTACAATTTTGAATACCGTGGACCATGGCTCTATAATCTTCTTATTTGTGAAAGAATAACAAGATCAATTGAGATTGGTTTGAAATTATATATTAACAAGGCCTTTTATGCCCGTGCAAATGCACGGGCTAGTTCAATAAAAAGCGACTCTTTCCGTATCTCTGCTTGAAGTTTTCTTATCATTAATAGTTCATTAATCTGTATCTTAGAGCTTCCCTTTCCTTATCCTTTTCCTTTCTTCTATATATATGTGGAATGTGCTGCATCACACGAAAAAGACACTTAACTGGTATTTTCATTGTTTGCCACTGTCTAAAAGGCTATTTGGACCAAAACGGAGCGCTTAATGTCATTTTTGAAAGATTTGCACACTGAGGGTGAGTTTGTTTAAGGAGTAGTTTGTTGTAAACTCCCTATTCGCCTCTTTGTATTTCTTTGGAGGGTGCCATCTTGGCACTCTTCCCTTTTTTATTAATCTTGCCTTTTTCAAAAAGGGTGTTTAACGAACAACTAAGACAGGATGCCAAGGCTATTTGGACCAAAACGGAGCGCTTCATGTCCTAACCATAATGTGATTAGTTGCTTAAGACAAACAATTCTTCCGGTATATTTTCCTGATTCAATCAAATACTAATTAACATGTTAAGATTCTCTATTAATAAACTGGAAAAGTGATGGATAAATAACTTACAGTAATGCATCGTTTTTATTATTTTGAGTCCATCATCCAGCATACAGATCTATATCTTTGTCGAAACGCTTGGAACCTTTTTCTTATAGGTATATAAGTGAACCCGGGCATATCGATATCAGTTCTGTTGAAGTTTCTCCCTGTAAAAAATTACTAAGAAGGAATGTGTCAGATCCAATATATCTCTATTATCACAACAACAACGATTTTAATTTTTGTAAAAGTGGGACCATATAATGTAATTAATTGGTTATCAAGTAAAATTTATGCCAGGACCTGAAAGAACATGTTTTTTGCTGTATCCATGAAGAACCTTAATTTCAGTGTATTTATTAACTGAAGGCCATCTACATTTTCCACTCGACCCGAGATATTTTATCCATTACGGATACAATATACAGCCTACAAGGAAACATCAAACATTTTACCCCGTAAAGATCTTTAGCAAAATAGTTACTCCTGTAAAGATATTATTCACGATTAACGGCCATCGTATCCTGAGATCTTCTTGGAAATGAAGTGGAAGCTTTTCGGTTAGTTTTCTGATAGCCTAAAATAGAAAACAAAATTCATCACCTTGAAAGATGGTGGCAGGGATCTGCCATGTTGTAGCTCTTGCTCTTCAGGTTTTTAAGTCCTGAAGATTGTTGTTTTCTTGTGCCTTCTTGGCACTATGTTATCAATCTTAATATTCTTTAAAAAAAAAAAAGATGGTGGCTGGGTAGAATTTAAAAAAAAAAAATGCGATACTATATATGTCGATTTCCCTTGAAGCGGCGGAACCCAAAGAAACATATATTTCTTAAGATGTTGCAAACGTTCTAGTGTATATGAAAATACGCATCTCTTCGTATATTCTGGGTAACAAACTTCTTATTTTTCTTAATTGTTCATTATGAACGGGCAATTAGCGAGGGGTCTATTCACAAAAGAGAGTGTATTTTTAAGATTATTTTCTTTTTGATCCATCTACTGCAGAGAAAAAACGCGGGCAGAAAATAAACAGTGATTGTTCACAACTCATAAAAAGGGAGTGAAAGAAAACTGTGCAATGTAAGAAGAAAAATGATGGACAAAATTAATACAACTTCCATGCTCTTCAGTTGGCTGTACTGGCGTAGTGTGTGTAACTGTGTTCATCATATTCCTATCATAAGTATAGGAATCACGATAACTACACAAACCAAAATTCATCACTGAAACATTAAATCAAAAAATGAAAAAAATTGTACTGCCTGTTAAGGTTGGAATAAATGGTCATTTAAGAACTACGGATGTTCAAGGTCAAAAAGTTAAAAAAAACTGATTCTAAGTCCAAAGAAGATTATAGTAGGTACGAACCTAACAAAATAATGATCCCCAAACTTCTTGTTCGTCACTGGAGATGCCTTCTCAGTAAATCCAATATACAATTTCTTTATGTATCATCTACTTCGCTACAACTATTGCTGGCAAGAAAAACCAAAAAAATTGAAAATAACGAATGTTGAGCAGAGATACCAAATTTGAATGCAAGTAGGTGAAGTAATATTACTCTACTTTTTCTAAATAGATAACTCTTTCAACGCTTTATTCTGATGAGATTGTTTTTGAAAAAAAATTGCGCAGTATATATAGATTTTCTTTCAAGCGTCATATCTGAACAGAATAGTAGTGTTGAAAAGGCACTTCTTAACCCATACCGTACGGTTTTTTAGCTTGACAAACACTAGTTTTAAAATGGCAAATTTTCTCATAGATTCTGTTGAATAAGAATTAAACTGAATGAGGTAACATATGCCACAGGGAAGGAAAACTTGAACAGAAAGACATATCAGTTCGAAATACCTGTTAAAGAAGTGTCTATTGATAATATACGATGTGGCGCTTAGCATATGCTTATGTGGCGCTACAATAATTCGGAATTCTTGAAAATAAAAATTGAGTTGACACTTCAGCCTTAACATTCTCCTTTATATAAAGAAGTATTGATTGTGAAGTTGTATATTATATGATGAGAAATCTTTAATTTTTATCGACTGGTTCGAAGATTGTGGCCGCCAATACTATTTGACTATTTCTCAGTCATATTATTACAACTGTGAACTGACTAACAATTGAAGCAGACATATTCCTAGTTCATTTTATTCTATTACCATAAAAAAAAAAATCCACTTCCTGTCTCTGTTAAATAATACTCCCTCCGTCCCACTATTAAGTGACTTATTTACTTTTGGATTTTGTCCCACTATTAAGTGACTTGTATCACTAAACAAGGAAATATTTCTAAAATTATCCTTTTAATTGATTATAAGAAATATAAGAAAAATGCATAATTTGATATGCATGTTTATATTCGTTACGTAGGTGTTTTAAAATGTTTTTCAATGGTATAAAGTTGCGAACATACGTGGTGTAGTTTGAGAGATAAATCATTTCAAAATTTCATTAATTATTATTCATAAGGGTATAATTGTAAAAAATGCTTAAAAATCTCTTTTTCTTTGCTTGCCATAAAAATTGTGCAAATTTCAAATAAGTCACTTAATAGTGGGACGGAGGGAGTAGAAAGATTTGGTTATCCAATTTTATGCCTATGAACACATCGGTCTTAAACAAATTAATTACCGGCTTTGTAACCAAAACTTCGATATTTGGAGTATACGTTATGGGAAAACCTCGTCTTTGCATGACCTGGACACATTATAATCCCTCCTCTGCACAATTATGGCGATAAACCTCTCTTAGAGGGGGAAAAAAAATCCCTATGACCTTTTATTTCTTTTGGAACAATTGCTTAGCAGCATTCACCTCGACTAGCCATGTAGAGGGTTGTGTACTCCAAAAACCCGGACAAAAACCCTAGTTAAGGTTAGATGTTTAAAGGACATTTTGGTAAATAACGATCTTGTGTAATATACAAAAAACTAAAAGAGAAGCCTAGAACTTCAGTTGATGTTTTTAAAGCGGAGAGAGACAGACTAGTTAGGCCGACCGCGTTGAACAAAATCTCAGATCTGATCATCAGAAATGGGTAGTTTTTGTTGTTATGAATATAATTTTGGTTTTGTATGGGAAGCATTTCACATACCCTTGTGGAGATCACAGAGACACTCACAACGATTAGAACTATGATTTCTCCACTCATGATTTGAATATTTTATCATTGAATTTTCTGTTGACTTTGATCTGTTACTGTGGGAGCCTCTGCTTATGGATTCTAGTCTGGAAAGCATGAGCCTCTGCTTATGGACTCTGTGTTGAGGTATGTTTCTGTCAATACAGATTTTTTTTTTTGGGATATTTTGACTTAGGTGCCCATAAAATGGTATGCCTTTGCGTTTGGTACCTAACTTTGTCCAACTTTGAGTTAGGTGCCCAGTGGGTCCCAATTAATGTATTGATTGTGTTTGACCGTGTTGACCGTCGAATTCACAGTTAAAATTGTGAAATGACCAACGAAAATTAGACTTTCGTTTTATTTACTAACTTTACCCAGTTAGGCATGTTCAGTCGGCGATCCCTTCGTCTCCTCCACCCAACACTGTCTATCTTTGGTTTAATGAGAAATGATGATTTCTTTCAAAGATCCAACAGTTGTAGTTGGATTATACTTATTTGGACCAATATCACTTCCATCAGCAAGTCTAAATTTCAACTCAATTAATTCTTCTCCACCCATTTTATCATACCCCTCTGCTCCTCCTTCCTAGACAAGATCTTCACCCAAAATTAAAAAAATAAATTTCTCTCTTAATTTTGACTAGAAACAAAAACCCACATCAGAATTCATTATTAATCAATGAACCCATCACTAAATTGTTAAGATCTTTTCTCAAATCAGAAAAGTCAGCAGCAACAATAATTCTTCTTTATAATTTCCGGCTACGAACACCACTGCAGCAACATCTGCATCTTCTTCAAATCATGGCATCACTAAACCCAAATTCCCATTGAAATAGCACCATCAATCCGCGACAAACATCAACCACCACACCAGATCCATTCCCTCTCTGATCTCCTTGAGCACCATTGATTCAGTTATTAATCAAAAATTAAAAACTCTTTACTACTTCTGAGAATCTCACGGGTCACTTCCATTACCACCATTCTTGTTCGCATCACCTCCACCACAATCAAAAATCAAATTATTAATCAAATTGCATATGACCCATTTGCTTAAAAGTAATATCATTATAAACTAACGAACCAAATTGTTATCTTGAACCCATTACGGATCTTGATTTTAATGTTTCATCATCTTGATTTTGTATCAAACTTGATTTTAGATGTTTAGATCTACTTTTTATTTTTGATGAGATGAAGTAGAACTTTGAAGGCTCTTGTTTCCCCGTATCAGATGATTTCGAGTCTTCGATCTACAACAAGATCATGATTCCAATCTGTTTAGATTTTTTTTTTCTTTCTGTTTAGATTTTTTTTTAAGTTTATGCCCAACAAAGAACGAAAGAGATAAAGTCATGAGACAGGATAAATTTTATGTGACGTGTTTTTTAGATTTTATATGTTAGGTGCCACATGGAAAAAAAACTCTTCGGGGAGGAGGTGAGGTGGTGGCAACGTGTTTGACGGCCATTAACGGCGTTAAGTATTTTTCTTATTAATTAAAATTAAAATTAAATTCTTGACGGTCAACACGGTTAAACACAGTCAATACGTTAATCGGGACCCACTAGGCACCTAACTCAAAGTTGGACAAAATTAGGCACCAAACGCAAAGTCATACCATTTTATGGGCACCTAAATCAAAATATCCCTTCTTTTTTTTTTTGGATGAACTTTTGAATGTTAAAGTTTAGCTCACTTGTGATGAACTTTACAGGTTCCCCCTTGAACCAGATGTTGAATTTCTCTGACAGAAGATGGGTGGAAATGGGATATAGATTTATCGCGACGCTACATATGTGAATATCACGAGGAAATATGTCAAAATGAACCTCATTGTATACATTAGGTTATTAAATCTAGTTTTCTATTACATTGTTAATCAAGATCTTACCTAAGGTATATTTGTATTCATATGTTTATCAGGAAATTGGGATATGAAAATTGTGCCCGGACTGTTTTTGATGAATTGATTTGTAGATAATACTTTTTTTTTTTTTTTAAATATCTTCAATCAAATTCATTGAAAAATCTTTAATACAAAGATATCATAGTTTCCACCCATGCAAAATGGGTGAAATTATTGCAACATAGATCTTAAACGGCTCAAAATTTCACCGCAAATTTATATATACTGATCTTGTTACTCACTGAATTTCTAATGTATTTACATATTCATCTTTTTTTATGCTTTACATAGAATGAGGTACTTCGTAATAGATCAAGGTCTTTAATACTAGCAAATGGGGTAAGTGGTGGTCTTGACCTGGTGTAGGTTTCTCCATTTACACCTCTGCTAATTGCATGGAATCCAATTTGTTCTTTTCTTTCTTGTCACTGATTTGAAGTTTTGAACTATAAAAATATTGCCCTTCACACCTGCTTGGATTAATATATCATGATGAATTGAGATAATCCAACATTACTCGGGTTCCGTAACTTCTTGCTGTACTTCTTTCATATGTTTTCTATTACTCGGAAAGAGTATGAATGCTGATTTTGGGAGAACTTTGAATGTCTGCTGACTATGGATAAGATGAAATGGTTCTTCTCTCTGTTAATTATTTTTAGTTTACCAAATTCCCCAACCATACCCCAACTTCCACTATTTGAATTTCCATGACACATTTAGTACAGATGAGATGCATTAGCAACCATGGAAAACAAAGTTCACTTTGAGGACAAGCTGCAATTCAATTTATTTATCATCGAAGGATACTTCTACATTATCAATAGATCGATAGACAAGTTAGACTCATTTTCGTTGACTCTCCGGAGAACTTTTCATTGCTCACAGCTAAGGTTTAGAAAACATTAAGGAATGAGCCCGTAACTGTAAGGGAATCAATAACAATTCGACATGTACAGGGTCCAATTTCATTTGGAATCCGTGGCTTTGCAAAAATATTGCCAGACTTGTTTTTTGTACAATACTGTTCAGAAACATGTTTTTTAATACTGAGAAAGGATACAATCAAGAGTGATGATAGGAGAACTTTATAATAACTTTGGAAAAAACTTGAGGTTTTTGCGTGACCTTTTGGATTACAAATTCTAGATGTCAAACGACATCCTTGTCTTTGAATGACCCCTGAACATTCCAGTCCATCCACCCATTGCACAATTAAGAGTAAAAACCTCTTCTAAAACAAAACAAGACTCCCTGTAACCAATTTCTCTTCATAAAATGATAAAGCAGTTGCATGTGTGGAGTTTTCAGTCTTAATTTTCGGTAGTAATTCGCATTCACCTCAACAGACTTACAACTCAAAAATTATCAACTAGGTGTGCAACTTAAGGCCCGGCCTAAAAACCTAATGAAGCATACACTTAAAGGACATATTGGTCAAATGGCATTCTTCTGTTGTCTATAAACAAAGCCCTAGTTCCTAGAATCTCAATCGATGCTATTGATGAATGAGATAAAACTCAAGAGAGACCACTTAGGCCGGGCGGTGTTAAAGAAAGATATCTAAGATCTGATAGGAAATGGATTGTTATGAGTGTAATTTTGGGTTTTTATGGGAATCTTTTTACATAGCCTGGAAGAAGACTAACAGAGATCACCACTCAATGGATAGCACAATGATATCTCCTCTCATAGTTTAGATATTTGACGGTTTGATTTTCAGTAAATGTTGCAACATCTGCCTATGGATTCTAAGAGCTTTGAGATTCTGTTACCTTGATTCTCGGCTCTATGATGACGTCAACTGCATTTGTTTGGGTATGTTGTCTGTCTATACATAGAGATATTTCTACTAGGATACACTTTTTGTACGTTAATTTGAGATTACTAGTGATGAATTTTACAGGTTCCCCAGAGAATTAGATGTGGGTTTTTTACCTCCGTTCAGGAGACGATGCAAAAAAGGTGAACAGGAAGAGGATATCTATCATCAGGAAGCTGATGATTGTTTACATTAGGGTATTAAATCTATAAAGCGAAAAATTAATCATGTTTTCAAATTAGGTATTAATTCTAATTTCTGCTATTGTAAATCAAGATCTTCCCATATTGAGGAAATTGCTATCTTAAATAATTTTATGTAGATGATTTATATGCTGAATTGATTTGTAGTTTTGAAAAGATTTTCAAATTCTTTAGAAAATCTTAATACAAAGATATCATAGTGTTTCCAAATTCCAACCATGGAAAATATGTAAAATCAATTGTGAGTGCAAACATTGCTCATCTGATAGTTTTTTCCAGTAGTTGCTCTCAAATACTAAATCACTTGGATAAAAGTTCCCTTATGATGCTCTAAGGATGTTGCTAAGTTTGTAAATTGGATCTGGAAGATGTCTGTGGGAACTGCACCATGAGATCGATCATATTTGGCCTTAAGGAACATGCCAAGTTTTACCCTTACATTCAAGTTATATCCCTCAATCTCATGGAGCTTGGAAGTCAATGTCTCGATCATTTCAATGTGACTTCCTGAACAAAATATAGTGGAACCCTAAACTTTCTGGAAAAGCACAGCAAAGAGGAGGATCTGGAGTTCAGATGCCTATAATATTGCAGTAGCAAAGGGAATTTGTTTTGAAAACTTATTCGTTCAAATTCCAACTGTTAATACAACGGTAGGCTTGTGAAGCCGAGCAGCTTAGGGAGTGCAATTGTTTTTTCCATTTTTAACACTGATTGGACAGTTGCCTTTGATCAGTAAATCATGGTGAATTAAGATTGTCCAACTTTATGGATGTCGTCAACACACTGGTTCCATAACATCTTGCCGGACTTGTTTTTGGTACAAAACTGTTCATATACATGTTTTGTCTCCAATAATGCCGGTGGGAAAACTTTGAAAGTATGAAGACCCTGGAATCTGAAATCCATCCTTTCTTTGTTGAGTGTGGAAAAACTTTTGGATTTCGAAATTCTACATGTCACGCAGCAACCTCATCTTTGTTTGTATGACCTGGAGACATTGCAGGCCACAAATTAACGGGAAAAAAAAATTCTTGGAGCCAAAAAAAAAGCTCCTTTCAACCCCTCTCTGCTCAAAATTGATAGAATGATGTGTTGTTCCTATCCTCCATTTTTCTAGCAATTCCGATTCACCTGGACTGATTTATCACTTAAAACGGACAATTTATAGTAAATCACAATTTTATGTTGTCTTTAAAAGCCCTGGCTAGAACAGAGGAAAGTGAGAAAGTGGAGGTAGAGAGAGAGAGAGAGAGTCAAGTTTGGCCGCTGGTGTTCAACAAAAATCTCAAAGATCAGATCACAAAATGGGTTTGAATTTTGCGTTTGTATGGGAAGCGTTACACATACCATGGTGGAGATCAAACAATAGATGATAGCACAATGATTTCTCCTCTCATGGTTTTCATATCGGGGTTCCAGATCACCTGGTGACATGGGTATTTATGCTTACTGCTCCTAAGAATAAAGCTTTGAGGTATGTTTTTATATTTATACAGATTTCTTTTACTTTTAAGATACACTTTTTGAGGAATGTTAAATTGAGCTCAGTTGTGATGAATTTTGTAGGTCTACAATGGGATTGAACGCTGTGAAATATGGAAAGGGGCAGATGTAAAAGAGATCCACGATTTTCATTATTAGGGTGTTAAATCTAATGTGCTCAATCGAAATCTTCCCAAAGGAGTATGTGTATGTTTATGAGGAAATGGCTCTCTGTTAATTCATTCATAAGATCTCGTTAATTGATTTATAGGATATATGATAATTTGTTTCTTTTGTAAAACACCATTGAGAATGATTTTGTTGAAGATGATTGAATTATCTTATTAATTTTGAATTGATTTATAGGATATGTAATAATTAATTTGGTTGTTTTGTAAAAAACCAAGCAAAGTTGAGATTTGACTTCTCTATTGGGATTTCAAAATCATAATGTCAAGTATCAATCTTTTGTGTGAGATCTAGCCCCAACATTAACTACGGATGGACTATTCCGTACTCTTTCCACTCCTAGAATCTGCAATTGAAACACAACTGTCTATGGATTCAAAGAGAGGAAGACCTGAGATTTTATTTCCCAGTTGTTCACTTGAGAAGGTATCTTGTTTCTCTATAAAGGAATCTTCTTCTTTTTTATAATTTTGAATGTTGAGTTAATCTCACTTGTTATGAATGTTACATGCTCCCATTGAGCAAGACTGCTAGAAACTAGTAGAAGTCCTTAGATTGATGAAGTAAGAAAAGGAAGAGGAGACTCGTTGATCATACGAAGCTCAGTGAATGTTAGGAGGAAAAAGATTTATCCTTTCAAGCTCAATAAAAATTGTAACATTCGAATGAATCTAACGGAGAGCTTCTCTATCAATGTTGTTTCCTTCAAAAATATCAAGCTTGATGACTTTCTAGTTTGCAGCATTTTCCTAAGTGGTAATTGAACTTTTGTCCTTACTTTTGATGGTCTACACAAATATCTTTATCACATAATAATTTTGTCCCTCTTTAACTAAAAGCCCATCAGGGGTCCAATAAGATTTTTATTTCTTCCAAATTTGCCCTCTCATCTATCTACCTATTTCTTTTAAAATCATGGATTCAATTAGTTCATATTCAATTTTACATCTGAAAAAATCATTTCTTTCTTCTCTCTGTTTCTTTCAACCACCACCAGCTCAACCTCCACCACCACCACCAGCTCCACCGCCACCACCACCAGCTCCACCTCCGTTAACATCAGATCTATTAAATGGAGGAAATTTTTCCTCCATTTCCATCGCTCCACCACCACAAGCAACATCTCCATCGCTCTCACCACCACCAGCAATAATCCATTATCGTTTTACAAATTCCACCGCCATCGTCAAAGTCGCCGCCTCCAGATTATGAAAAAATAGATTTAGATTATGAACAAGCCTAGAACACATGTGATGGAGGAGGAAACAATTCAAGAATGAAATTTAGGTCTCTTTGTTACACAGAAAGGGGGATCGAGTCCATCTGTTCTATCCAGCAGAGGGTACATTTCTTCTTGTTGTTTGTTGGAGATCGAGATGGGAATTCGAGCGAGAAATCAATTGGAAGAAATACAATGGATCCAGTGGTTGTTTACAAGGGTTCAGTGAGAGGTTCGAATGCAAGAGGAAAGAAATCAGGTGAAGTGAATTTGTTGGCATTGTAGGGAAGAAATTGTGCTATTGAATCAATGGTTCCTGACAGGAAAGAGGCTTGAAATGATGAGCAAGGATGGCGAGAATTCAAAAGATTAGTTTTCGAATTTGTATAATTTGGGTTGGTTTTGAGCCTGTTTTCTGTATCCGAAACAGTCGAGAAATGACGTTGTTGTTGTCCAGTTTTGTGGGTGTATTCCAAGGGTTTTTAACTGATTTTTGAAGACAAGACGGATGGGAGGTATGGGTACAAATCTATTTCATTTTTTTGATCATTTCAATTTGTAAATGGTGAAAAGAAGATGGAGATGGTGGTACGAGTTAACAGCCATGGAATGAGCTTAGTTCTCAAGCTAAAGTGTGTTGCTGCTTGCAGCTATTATGATTGAAGCATTGAGAGTTTGGAGATGCTCTCAAGATCAAGGAGATGGCATTGCAGGTTGAGCTGAAATGGTTGACTAACTATGTTGTTGAAATGGTTGTACACAACTAAGAATTAGTGCTTGATATTTCTGTTGCAATTGTTAGGCAGTGGTGGACAAGATGGTATAAACTGGTCCAGTGGTGGAGTTGAAGTTGAAATGGTGATTACATGGGAATGATATTAGTGAGATTGATGCTATTCTGTCCATTACAAAGGAGGTGGCTCTGTAGCTGGTTTTGCACTCGAGATGAAGTGAGAGTATGTGATGCTCGATTCTGGTGATCGATTGCGATATCGCTTATGTAGCCGTGATTCCGGCTGGGAATAGTTGCAAGCTGGTGATATCGGTGCTTGTTGTGAGCAGTAGAAGAAGAATAAGAATCTACAGGTTGCTATTGGCCTAATTGTGTACTCTGGAGTTACAAGGAATGGCGGAGGAACAGTGAACCCAAGAACAAGAAGGAATTTATTTATGTGGTAATTTAACTTACAATAAGAGATTACTGAAAAACAACCCAACAACCTACCAAGTTTTTACAAGTATCCAGAAGTTACAATAAGAGAATCTTGGTTCAAGAAAATGGACAAATTAATCCATTATGTCAACAAGGTTTGCACACCTCTTTTTATCCATTTTAGTGAAAGAAAACTCTTATAATCTTCCCTGTGGTTATGCTATTGAAACTTGAGTTAACTAGTACTTATACAGGATGGTAGAATTAATGCATTGTATTCAACTATGGTTGTTGATCCATATATTTTGGATAAACTATGGTTGTTGATCCAACTGCAATGGATAAACATCCACTGTTGATCCAACTGAAATGGATAAACATCCATTGTTGATTCAAATGAGATTGGTTTTGAAGCTGGTCTTGGAGTTGTTGGTGTTTATGAAGCTACAGGTAATGAAATATGGTGGTTATCCGGGTTGAAGCAGGTACTGATATTGGATCAACTACTGATGTTGATCCATATATATTGGATCAACTATGGTTGTTGATCCATATATATGGGATCAACTACTGTTGTTGATCCTTTGAACTCGTGTTTTGTAGTTTAAATCATATAAATTTGTTCCAATGTTGAACTTGTGGTGCAATGGTAGCATGACTGACTCCATGTCAGATGATGCGTGTTCGACTCACGCCAAGTTCACTCCATTTTACATGGATCAACTATCATTATTGATCCAATTTTCATGGATCAACATCCATTGTTGATCCACTAAAATTGGATCAACTTCCTTGTTGATCCTTTTTTCTTGGATAAACTAGATAAACTTCTACTGTTGATGGTTTTGTTGGTGGATCTGAAACTGCAGCTGATGAAATGGTAGCATTTTTCCATCAACATGGATAAACATCCATTGTTGATCCAACTGCAATGGATAAATTTCTACTGTTGATACAACTGCAATGGATAAACATCCATTGTTTGATCCAACTGAAATGGAGCAACTACTTTTTGTTGATACAAAAAAATTTGAACCGGCGGCGGTGGTGATGGTGGTGGTGGCGGCGGCAGTGGTGGTGGAGGCGATGAATTTGTGGTAGTGGCGGCAACAAACTAGTGGTGGAGAAGGACTAGTGGTGGTGTAATGGTGGCGGTGAAGGAGTGGTGGTGGAATATTGGTGGTGGTGGCGGTTGGTATGTGGTGGTTGTTGAACGGTGGTGGTGGTGGTGCTAGTGGTGGTGGTGAAGTGGTAGAGGAAGAAATTTGTTGTATTTTGAAATAAAGAAAAATATTATATGAGTGAGGGTATTAAGGTAATCTAATATTAAATGGATAAGGTTATAAAAAAGGAGGGACATATTTATTGTTGCATAAGGATATATTTGTTAGGAGTTAAAAGTAGGGACATATAATTAATATACCCTTTTCCTAAGCTCTCGAAACTCTATGCTCACCTCTTATTGTATGATCTTTTGAGGGTGCCAATTAATTTGACATTTGCATTTTTGAAAAGAAAAATATGATCTCCATTGTTGGACATAGTTTGTTCAAAATTCGATTGAATTGGAAGGTGTAGTGTATGAGTCTTGAATACGTTTTAGTATTCAGTTGGGTCGACTCATTTGCCCGACCTGTTTTTCCGTTTACCTTTTGTGCAAGAGAAGGCAAGTGTAGACAAGTTTTCTTTTGTGCAAGAGAAGGCATGTCTTTTGTACAAGGGAAGCAATACCTTTTGTGCAAGAGAAGGCATATCTTTGTACAAGGGAAGGCATACCTTTTGTGCAAGAGAAGATATCAGAAGATATAAGTACTCTTCACATCCTATTGTTTTAGTAAGAGAAACATATGTAAATAATAGAGAGTGTAAGGGAGTGAATCATACTCTTGTAATCTCGTTTGAATGATAATGAAATCATTATCGTCGTCTTCCAAAGTGGATGTAGATCATTTTGATCGAACCACTATAAATCCTTGTGTTGTGTGTGCTTCTTTTACTTTTGATTTCATTTCTATTTCAAATCTTGATTGATTGTTCTTGGAAGAGCCATTAATTATAACAAATTAGTATCAGAGCTCCGGGTAGAAGCGGTCTATGATGGTGGCAAAGTATGAGATTGAGAAATTTGATGGAAGGAATGATTTCAATTTATGGAGGCTAAAGATGAGGGTTGTTTTGGTGCAACAAGGTTTGGTGAAAACTTTGAAGGGGAAAATGTCTCTAGTAACAACATTGTCGGATGCAGCAAAGGAAGAAATCATGGAGAAACCTCATGGAACAATTTTATTGTGTTTGAGCAATGAGGTCTTGAGAGAAGTGGCGACGAAAACGAAACCGGATGGGCTATGGAACAAGTTGGAGAAGAGGTATATGACTAAATCCGTAACTAATCGTTTATATCTTAAGAAGAAATTACATACTCTTAGAATGCATGAAGGAATGTCTATTATAGATCATATTGATGATTATAATAAAATTCTCTTGCATTTGGCAAATATTGATGTTAAAATTGAAGATGAAGACCAAGATTTGGGTTTGCTTTGTTCCTTACCACCATCTTATGATAATTTTGTTGATACCGTGATGTATGAAAAAACCACAATTTATATGGAAGACGTTAAAGAGGCTTTGAACTCTAAGGAGTTAAAGAAGACGGGTATTGATGGTAAAGATAATTCGAGAGATTGTTTGTTAGAGGAAGAGGAAACCAAAAGGGCGGATTTGATAGGAGTAGATAAAAGTCAAGGTCTAAATCAAAATCCGGTAAATTATATTGCTTTCATTGTAAGGAAAAGGGGAATTTCAAGAAGGATTGTCCAAAATTGAAGAGTGTTGAGAAGAATACTAACCAAGGAACCGCAGCAAATGTTGAAGCAGAAAGTGATGATTGAACAGTTCTCACGGGTCATACCGAAAGCTCAGAAAAGGGGTGGATTCTTGATTCGGGGTGTACTTTTCACATGTGTCCTCATAGAGAGTGGTTTACTATTTATCAAGCTAGAGAAGGTGGTAAAGTTCTTATGGGAAACAATGTCACTTGTAAAGTGGTGGGTGTAGGTATAATTCAAATTAAGATGTATGACGGTATGTTGAGGACTTTAATTAAGGTTAGGAATTTTCCGGACCTGAGAAGAAATCTGATTTCTTTGGGTACACTTGATTCAAATGGCTGCAAGTATCAAGGTGAAGGTGGAGTTATTCGTTTCTCAAGTGGAAGTCTTACAATTATGAAGGGCGAGATAGTTAATGGTCTTTATACGCTGCAAGGTACTACTGTGACGGGTGATGCAGCTGTATGTTCTTCAAGTTCTGAAGATGATACTACCAAGTGGTGGCATATGTGGCTAGGGCATATGAGCGAGAGGGGATTGGATTTTTTGAGCAAGCAGTGATTTCTTTGTGGTCACAAAACAAGTAAGCTTGATTTCTGTGAACATTGTGTCTTTGGAAAGAAGTGTAGAGTTAAGTTTAGTATATCTATTCATAACACCAAGGGTATTCTGGATTATATTCATTCTTATCTTTGGGGTCCTTCTCGGGTTGAATCACATGGTGGTGGTAGATATATGCTAACATTCATTGATGATTTCTTAAGGAAAGTATGGGTATTCATACTTAAACACAAATATGAAATTTTTTTCAAGTTCAAGCAATGGAAGATTATGGTTGAGAAGCAAACCGGAAGACAAATTAAGTGCTTGAGGACAGACAATGGTTTGGAATTTTGTGGGGGTGAGTTCAATGAGTTCTGCAAGGATCAAGGGATTGTGAGACACCGCACAGTTAGAAAAACACCACAGCAAAATGGTGTTGCAGAAAGGATGAATAGAACCATAATGGAGAAGGCACTGTGCATGCTCTCCAATGCCGGGTTACCAAAGCAGTTTTGGGCAGAAGCATCAAACACATCAGCTTATTTAGTGAACAGATCTTCATCGACTGCTATTGAGTGTAAGACTCCAAATGAAGTTTGGACAGGTTCACATGCTAACTATGAAGACTTGAAGATATTTGGATGTCCAGCCTTTGCTCATGTGAATGAGGGAAAGCTAGATCCTAGAGCAAAGAAGTGTATATTTCTTGGGTATGAAAAGGGAGTGAAATCCTATAGGTTATGGTGTCCTGCAGAAAGATCAAACAAGTTTCTTATCAGCAGAGATGTGAAATTTGATGAGCAATCGATGTTGAATCCAAAGAATGAAGAACTAGACAGAAGAGCTGAAGAGTGTGTTAGTGATAAGGTGGAGCTTGGTAACAAGATGGAACTTGAGGCGCAAGTTCAAGGAATCAATGAGACTATTGTTTATGATGATGATCAAGATATTGTGCAAGAACCTGCCTAGGAAGAAGAAGCACAAGGTCATCAGTACAATCTTGTAAGAGACAGAGATAGGAGGCCAGTTAGAACACCTCAGAGATATGTCCATGCTGACTTGGTTACATATGCTCTTGCATTAGGTGAGAGCATAGATAGGTATGATCCAAGAACCTATGAAGAAGCAATTGGTGGTGAAGAATCAGCAGAATGGGGAGCATCTACAATTGAATAAATTAAGTCTCTTGACAAAAATGGCACTTGGGAGATAGTTGCAAGACCAAAAGGATAGAAGATTATTGGAAGAAAATGGGTCTTCAAGAAGAAACAAGGTACTTCATATGGTGAAGTAATAAGGTACAAGGCAAGGCTTGTGGCAAAGGGGTTTACACAAAGAGAAGGCATTGACTACAATGAGGTATTATTTCCGGTGTTAAACATAGTTCTATTAGAACATTACTTTCTATAGTTGCTTTGAAAGATCTAGAATTGGAACAACTAGATGTTAAGACGGATTTCCTTATGGTGATTTGGAAGAGCGTATTTATATGCAACAACCAAAAGGGTTTGAAGTTCGTGGAAAATAAGACCATGTATGTTTGTTGAAGAAATCTTTGTATGGTTTGAAGCAATCTCCAAGGAAGTGGTATAAACATTTTGATACGTTTATGTTGGCAAATGGATACAGTAGGAGTAAGTATGACAGTTGTGTATATCACATGAAACTCCAAGATGGTTCATTTGTGTATTTATTCTTGTATGTTGATGATATGTTGATCGCTTGCACATACATGTCAGAGATACAGAAGTTGAAGGTGCAGTTGAGTAGTGAGTTTGAGATGAAAGACTTGGGTGCAGAAAAGAAGATATTTGGCATGGAGATTCATAGAAACCGAGCTGAAGGCAAATTGCATTTGTCACAGAAGGCTTACATCAAGAAGGTGTTGGAGCGGTTTCGTATGAAAGATACAAAACCTATAAGTACTCCTTTGGCAGCTCATTTTAAACTTTCTAGGAGGCAATCACCTCAAACTGCAGATGAGGCAGAGTATATGTCTCGAGTTCCATAGGCAAGAGAAGTTGGTAGCATCATGTATGCTATGGTTTGTACAAGGACATATATCACACAAGCTGTGAGTGTGTTAAGTAGATACATGGGAAGTCCCGGGAAGGCTCATTGGAAAGCTGTAAAGTGGATTTTGAGGTATCTAAGGGGAAGTAAAAATGTTGGTTTAGTGTTTGATAAACACTATGGTGATTCGACGAATGTTGTGGGTTATGTTGATTCTGATTATGCAAGTGATCTTGGTAGAAGAAGGTCATTGACAGGTTATACTTTTACATTGTTTGGTAGTACTATCAGTTGGAGGTCGATTTTGCAAGGAACACTTGCATTTTCTACAACTGAGGCAGAGCACATGGCAGCCGCGGAAGCAGTGAAGGAAGGTATATGGTTGATGGGTTTGGTTGGTGACTTGGGTTTCTAGCAAGAGAGTGCAACTTTGTTCTGTGACAGTCAAAGTGCCATTTACTTGACCAAGAACCAGATGTATCATGAGAGAACGAAACACATTGATGTCAGGTATCATTTTATCAAGGATGCAGTTGAGGAAGGTAGGATAACGATGCTAAAGGTTCCTACAGCAGATAACCTTGTGGACATGTTGACAAAGCCGGTTCCAAATATCAAGTTCAAGCACTTCTTGGACTTGGTTGGTATCAACAGGTGTTGAGAGCCCTTGATGGGCTGAGCGAAGACGATGATGATGAGTGGTGATGGTATTAAAGTCAAGGTGGAGATTTGTAGTGTATGTGTCTTGAATACGGTTTAGTATTCAGTTGGGTCGATCCATTTTCCCGACCCGTTTGCCCGTTTACCTTTTGTGCAAGAGAAGACATATCTTTTGTACAATGGAAGGAATACCTTTTGTGCAAGAGAAGGCATATCTTTTTATAAGGGAAGGAATACCTTTTGTGAAAGAGAAGATATCAGAAGATATAAGTATTCTTCACATCCTCTTGTTTTAGTAAGAGAAACATATGTAACTAAGAGAGAGTGTAAGGGAGTGAATCATACTCTTGTAATCTCGTTTGAATCATAGTGAAATCATTATCGTCGTCTTCCAAAGTGGATGTAGATCATCTTGATCGAACCACTATAAATCCTTGTGTTGTGTGTGATTCTTTTACTTTTGATTTCATTTCTATTTCAATTCTTGATTGATTGTGCTTGGAAGATCCATTGGTTATAACAGAAGGCAATTGATAGTTCTTTATAAAAATCGATATGTCAATTCGATCTAAACACATTGAATTGGAGGAAATAAAAATTGAAAAGGTGTGGTGTAATCAAATACTTTCAATTTCATTCAATCAGATCGAATTTGATCTTCTTTTTTTTCTTCAATATTGATCTGATAAAATCAAAGATTCACGGTCCCAAAGCAACGCATACACAAACTTTAAAGAAAATGACCATGAGCTCGTACATATTGATGGATCAAGTACCATAAGGTGGTTTCACTTGACCATGTATAGTTCTTGATAATCAATACATATATAACCTCAAAATTATCTTATTAGTGAGCACAAAATAACATAAAAAAAATAAATAACTAAATCGCAACTTAGATAGATTTATGTAATTTGCACCATGTAGATAGATTTATGTAATTTGCAGATAGATTTATGTAATTTGAAGACATAATGATGGTGATCTTCATCCTTAAAACCTGGTGGTTGTTCCATGTAGACTGGTTCTTCCAAATTACCATGTAGGAAAGCATTGGAGATATCAAGTTGAGAGATAGGCCAGTTAAAATTAACAGCAAGTGACAAGATGAGTCTGATGGTAGTAGGCTTAGCTACAGGGCTAAAGGTCTCTGCAAAATCAATGCCATATTGCTGATGATAGCCTTTGGCAACAAGTCTGGCTTTATATTTATCAATTGTCCCATCTTCCTTGTATTTAATTCTAAATACCCATTTACACCCCACTAAATTCTGTCCTGGAATAGGTGGTGCTAAAGACCAAGTACCTGCCTCCATTAGAGCTCCATGTTCATCTGATAAAGCAGTTCTCTATTGAGGAATTTTAATGGCTTGAGAAAAACAAGTTGGCACTGGCTGATAAGAATCAGCAAGTAATACAGCAGGCAACTTTTGTGATGTAGCTAGTAAAGTTTTAGGCCTAAAAATTCCATTGTTACCCCTGGTGATCATATTATGAGCATTTGAAGTGGGGGGAATGAAAGAAGAGGTGGAAGTACAATTTGTTGTTGATAGTTTGTCACCATCTTATGCTTACCTCGCAACAAAGCTCCTGTTCCGAGCTAAGCAGGGGACTTAATGTTGATGGCGGTTTTTTAAACAAAGGGTAAAATTGTAAAACCCCAAATAACCTAATGTCACCGGTGACATATTTATTAGGACATTTAATGCATGTAGTCGGTAATTAATAGGGTTATTTTTTCAAATTAGGGTTACAACGCACAAAACCTTAATTCCCCTCCGTGCCAATGGAAAATCATGCCAGCCACACCTAGCCTGAGCTAGTTGCACCTCTGTTCCAATGGAAAATCATGCCAGCCACACCAAACGCGCCAAAGCGTGCCAACTATGCTAGCCGCACCTCCGTGCCAATGGAAAATCATGCCAGCCACACCTAGCCCAAGCTAGCCGCGCCATGCCAAACGCACTTTGCCTTGGCCCTGGCTATGCTAGTCACACCAAACGCGCCAAAGCATGACAACCATGATAGACGCACCTCCGTGCCAATGGAAAATCATGCCAGCCACACCAAACGCGCCAAAACATGCCAACCATGCTAGCCGAACCTCCGTGCCAATGGAAAATCATGCCAGCCACACCTAGACCAAGCTAGCCGTACCTCCGTGCCAATGGAAAATCATGCCATCCATACCAAACGCGCCAAAGCATGCCAACCATGCTATCCGCACCTCCGTGCGAATGGCATATCATGCCAGCCACACCTAGCTCAATCTATCCGTGCCATGCCAAACACACTCTGCCTTGTCCCTAGCTACGCTGGAAATGCCACGCCAAGCCAAACACCCTAACCTTGGCCCTAGCCACGCCATGACAAAGTAGCGCCCGCACCTAAGCTTGCAAACCATGCAACCTAGGCCACGCATTCCATTGGCACATGCCAAAATGCTCGCTGGTAGCTTTTCTTACCAAGCCGTGGCCTTAATGGCATAGCTGGTAGATTTTCTTACCAAGCCGTGGCCCTAATGGCCAAGCATGCCATTGGCACATGCCAACACGCGTCGCTGGTAGCTTTTCTTACCAAGTCGTGGCCCTAATGGCCAAGCATGCCATTGGCACATGCCAACACGCATCTCTGGTAGCTTTTCTTACCAAGTCGTGGCCCTAATGGCCAAGCATGCCATTGGCACATGCCAACACGCATCGCTGGTAGCTTTTCTTACCAGGCCGTGGCCCTAATGGCTGAGCATGCCATTGGCACAAGCCAACACGCTCGCTGGTAGATTTTCTTACCAAGCCGTGGTCCTAATGGACACGCATGCCATTGGCACATGCCAACACGTATCGCTGGTAGCTTTTCTTACCAGGCCAAGATCCAAGTTGGCCACGCATGCCATTGGCACATGCAAAACACGCACGCTGGTAGCCCAACTTACAAGCCGTGCAACCTAGGCCAACTTGTTCGTACGCGCCATTGGCACATGCCAAAACCCACGCTGGTAGCCTAACTTGCAAACCGTACAACCTACCACCAAGGCATTCCACACATGCCATACACGCAATTAGCATCTCTGGCACTTCCACTTGCGCTCGAGGTGCAACCCGCAATAAAGGCATTCCGTTCATGCCATTGGCCCATGCCACGCGCGCCCCTAGCAGTGCCACTTGCACTCAAGGTGCAACCAAAACTCGAGACATCAACACAAACTGGGGGATGCTTTTTAGGATCGCGGTCAAATAAATGAGGAAATAATGGTGAAAACGTTTTCACCCATAAACACCTTGCGGTTACCACCTCCTCCCATTATTTCACCCTTTACTCTCTTCTTTCATGAGGCCAGGGTACGTTTCAATCTCTACTTGTATAAATAGGTCTTACCTATTTCCACCAGACACAAGTCTCGGCCAAGAGAAAAATACAACACTCTTAAAGTTAAAGTTAAGATATCTTTTTAGCCTTTCGAAAAAATATTTATTTAATTTCTTACAAAAATGTAACATAAACAATAGAAATTAAATGAATTAATGCAACATACAACTTCATTTGGTCCGAAATTACACACCGTTGACATGGGTTCTGAAACATGCCACGAGAGTGGAAACCCTAGAGGAATAGTTGAGATCCAGCTTCAACATCAAAACCTCAAGAAATAGTTAAGGGGGTGGAAAAACCTCTATATGTGACATCTTCAATAAGTAGATCATAAAACATTGCAGTCCATCCCCTACACAAATAAGTAAATTGAAAACTATCACCAATATGAACCGATACATCCCTTGCACAACTAAGGTGGAAAATCTCCCCTTATCGTGTCTTTCTTCTCTTCAAAAATGATTGAACAATCGCATTATAAGCTATTTCAGATTACCAATTTCTAACATTTCCCATCCAGCTAAGGCAAAAGTAATTAGCCATGGTATGGTGGGATATCTACTCTGAAGGCCCTAAATGTCCGTTTGATCTTTCAGATAGAGATAAATGTGTATGAGGTGAGAGAGTGATTAGCGAGGCTGACGGTGTCGAACAAATAAGAAAATATCTCGCGAAGATCTTATCACAAAATGGATTGTAATTATGTGAAGTCATACACATACATGGTGGAGATCATCACAGAGACGATCACACAAAAGATTATTTCAATTTAACATTTTTCGATTTGTCGCTCACATAGATCTGCCTCAGTGGGAACCTGTCTGTGGTTTATAATAGCCATCTCTCTTGCACGCAAAGCAGGTATGTTGTGTCTCTGTACAGATCTATGTCTTTTACAATTTGAATGTTAAGTTGAGCGTCCTTTTGATGAATTTTATAGGTTCTCCTTGAATTAGAACCAATCTTCCTGAAAATGACTAAAAGATTGGGTACAAATGCCTCCAAATATGGAATGTCTAAGGGAATAGGGAGGCGAGATCCATCTCACAGTTTACATTAGGTTGTTAAATGTAGTGATGTTGTAGACCAAGATCATCTGAAGGAATATTTGAATGCTTATGAGGAAATGGCTCTCTAAAATTTCACTAGAATGATTCTGTTGAAGATGATTTCATTATGTCCTTGAGAGAGTTGGCATCTTCATGTGAAGTTTTTGATTGAACAATTATTAATTAGTTATACATTATAATGAGGCTAGAGGTTTTATCTCCTCTTTCTGTGATGGGATTTTATTGCTAGCCATATTTGTGTTGTTTTGGTTGATTGATGTTTTTACGACAATTATTATAGCTAGTTTCCAAGTCCAGAGATTGTTGCAAATGAATAACTATCGACTAACTAGCATTCTACTACAGTACAATTGTAGAATCATTGAATTCGGACAGTACAAATATTGCATTTCACACCATCTTTTACTAATAAATCATGGTTAATTAAGATAAACTAGGCCCAATTTGGTCAAGCTGAACCACAACATAGTGTAATTCTGTCCTAAACTGGGTTTAAAATTTTGGAATATGAATTAATAATATGTGAAAATTGTACTCGGAATGGTTTTGATGAAGTTGAAGTTTATATTTGTATTCGAAAATTCTTAGTGTCACGTAACAACCTCATCTTCGGGTGATCCGTAGGCATTGCAATCAATCCATCCCTTACGCAACAAAAAACACGATACTTATGTGTGGCTTTATATCATATTCATTTTTCTAGCAACTCATCACAACATATTTATCACTCCAAACAAAAAATTGATTGGATATTTACCTCAAGGGATTAATGAGTTAAAAGTCATCCGGGTTCCCACACGAGGGCATCCACCTCAAGGAATAAGGTTAGATTTAAAGGACATTTAAGTAAATTATAGTTTTGTGTTGTCTATAAAAAGAAGCCCTAAATTTTGATTTCATCTTTCGTAGAGAGAGAAAAGTGAGGGAAGTGAAAGTGGAAGATAGACCAATTGAGGCCGCCGCTGTTGAACAAACAAGATCCTTACAAAAATCTTAAGATCTGATAATCAGAAATGAGTAGATGTTGTTATGAATGTAAATTTGGGTTTGTATGGGAAGTATTACACATACCATGGTGGAAATCACATATCGATACCACCACAAGCACACAACGATTTCTCCTCTCATGATATTAATATTTTCCTGTGAAATTAGTCTACTGCACCTGAGGTATGCTGTATAGATTTTTTATTTTTATTTTCTTGTGACATTAGTCTACTGCACCTTATTTTTCCAATCACTTATGATTGTTAGACTGTTAGTAGAACTCACTTGTGATGAATTTCACAGATTCCCACTCTTTTTAACAAATCGGGAGTCTGATGACTGGATGGGAAATCCTGAGTTGCTTGATAGGAGGTATAAGAGAGACCATATAGACAAGCTCACAGGTTCACAATTACTTGTTATATTGTTATGTTATCTGTGACGCATAAAATTACTTTCTAAGTTTGATTATTTACTGTTGGGGGAGGCTTACGAAATCCGAGCCGCTATGCGCAATACGAAACCTACACAAGCAATGACATACAAATGCGGAAATACACAAACTATGACGATATAGAAGCAATCACACAACACCGACAATTACGTGGAAAAACCCCTCCAAGGTGAAGGGTAAAAAACCACGGGCAAATCTTCCACTATAACAATAATGGGTTACACACAATTCTCCCAAATTTGGGGATAAACACTTCTTCAAGGTGCCTATAGCACTTGGATATCAATTTGCCTAATTACACTCACCCCTAAGGATGGATCAACAATTCATTCACCAAATAGATAATAGACACTATCAATTTGACAATAGGAAGTGATTTAGAAACTTACTACTAGGGTTTGAACAAACCCTAGAATTTTCCCCCTTTGAAGAGATGTGAAAATTGATAGCTTAATCTTCACCACAACAAGCCAAGGATCCTTACACAAGAACCCTTTCTCCTTCTCTTCAAGATAACACCAAAATCATCACCAAAGATCAACTCTAATGGTGGTTTCTCCCTTTCTCTCTTTTCTTCTTCCTCTCTTTCTCTTTCTTCACAAAAACAAGTGAAGAGCTCGAATGCATCTCCTGATGCCTTTCTTCTTTTAACCAAAACATAAAAGAGCTGCTGCTAATTGGCTCCCCCCATTAGCTAGGGGGCATCCCAAATTGTTGGGCCATAAGGCATGAACCCAACAATCTCCCCCTCATGACTTATGGTAAGGTACCCATCACCACCAAACCTGCCCTGCTGCAGAAATACACATGCTTGTATTTTGGTAGCGACTTTGTCATCATATCAGAACCGTTGTCATCTTTATGGATCTTCTCAATATACAATACCTTCTCTTCAAGAACTTCTTGTATCCACTGATACCTAATATTGATGTGCTTGGACCTCGAGTGAAAACTCGAATTCTTGCTGAGATGGATGGCACTCTGGCTGTCACAGTAAACGATGAACCTCTGTTGCTTCACACCGAGTTCTCTAACAAACCTCTTCATCCATATCATCTCCTTGCAACTCTCAGTAGCTGCAATGTACTCTGCCTCTGTAGTAGACAATGCCACACATTTTTGTAACTTGGATTGCCAAGACACGGCTCCCCATGCATAGGTAAATAAGTAACCCGATGTAGACTTGAGACTGTCTTGAGCACCTGCCAAATCTGAATCTGTGTAACCAACTAACTCTGGCTTGTCACCTCCATAGCACAAACACATATTAGAAGTACCCCTAAAATACCGTAGTATCCATTTCACTGCTTCCCAATGATCCATAGCAGGATTTGATAGAAATCTGCTTACCACTCCAACTGCATGAGATATATCCGGCCTTGTACACACCATTGCATACATCAAACTACCAACTGCGGACGCATAAGGAATTTTCTCCATCTTCCGTTTCTCAACATCATTCACAGGACATTGATCACAAGTTAACTTAAAATGGTTTGCAAATGGACAACTTACCGGCTCAGCCTTGTCCATGTTGAATATTTGCAACACCTTCTCAATGTAGCTTTCTTGTGATAGCCACAAATTCCTCGCTTTCCTATCATGAGTGATCTCCATGCCAAGAATACGCTTTTCTGCACCCAAGTCTTTCATAGCAAAAGACTTGCTCAGATCTGACTTCAACCTGTCAATCTTTTTCTTATCTTTACCAACAATAAGCATGTCATCAACATTTAGCAAAAGAGTAAGAAAATCACCATCAGCAAATTTTTGAATGAATACACAATGATCTGAAGCTGTCCTCTTGTACCCATGTTCCTTCATGAACGATTCAAACTTCTTGTACCATCTTCTTGGAGCTTGCTTCAAACCATATAGACTCTTTTTCAGCTTGCACACCATGTGCTCTTTTCCTTTGACTTCAAAACCCTCGGGTTGTTCCATATACACATCTTCCTCCAACTCACCGTGAAGAAATGCTGTCTTGACATCTAGTTGTTCTATCTCAAGATCCAAACTAGCTGCTATTGCCAAGACAACCCGAATAGAAGAAAATCTCACCACCGGTGAGAAAATCTCGTCAAAGTCAACACCCTTTCTCTGCTCATAACCCTTCACAACTAAGCGTGCTTTGTACCTTGGTTGTGAGTTACCATCTTCAGTCTTGATTCTATACAGCCACTTGTTCTTCAGAATTTTCTGGTTCTCAGGCTTGTCAACCAAATCAAAAGTGTCATTCTCATCTAAAGATCCAACCTCTTATTTCATGGATTTCAACCACTTCTAACTTTCAGGAACACTCAGAGCTTCTTCATAAGACTCTGGTTCACCTGCATCTGTGAGCATCACATACTCATGTGGTGGATACTTTGTTGAAGGTAATCTGGTCCTGCTGGATCTTCTCAACTCAGCTTCTGGTTGTTGTTGTTGCTGCATTTCTTGCTCAACATCACCCACTGGAACATCTTCATGAGCTTCATCTTCATTTCCATTACCATCAACATCATCATCATGTTGTTCAAGAGTAGGAACAACTAGATTTGGATCCAAGGTCATATCATCTTGAAGCTTTGGCATCTCAATCTTCTCAAAGTCTTCAATTGTCTGGTCTTCAAGGAATACTGCATCCCTACTTCTGATAACCTTCTTCTCAACTGGATCCCAAAATCTGTAACCAAACTTCTCTGTTCCATAGCCTAGGAACACACACTGCTTTGCTTTGTCGTCAAGCTTTGATCTCTGATATTTTGGGATATGAACAAATGACCTGCAACCAAACACTTTCAAGTGATCATAAGTAGGCTCTTTGTCTCTCCATACCTTTTCTGCTACTTCTCCATCTAGCGGTCTTGAAGGAGATCGATTGATCAAATACACAGCAGTATTCATTGCTTCACCCCAGAAATGCTTCTGCAACTTGGAATGAGATAACATGCACCTTATTCTCTCAAGAATAGTGCGGTTCATCCTCTCTGCAACACCATTATGTTGTGGAGTCTTCGGCACTGATTGTTCATGACGTATACCCATGCTCTTGCAATACACTTCAAGTGGCCCAATGTACTCTCCCCCATTGTCAGAACGAAGGCACTTCAAGGTTCTACCTGTTTCTCTTTCCACCATTCTGTGAAACATCTTGAACACAGGAACAACATCATCTTTGGTCTTGATTGCATATGACCAAACCTTCCTTGAAGCATCATCTATGAAAGTAACAAAATAAACAGCACCACCAAGTGTTTTGACCCTTAAAGGTCCACATACATCATAATGAACAAGATCAATAATACCAGAATTGCGCTTGGGTAAAGCTTTATGAAAAGAGACTCTAGTTTGTTTACCAACTAAACAATGAGTACACTTACCCAATTGCATACCTTTCGCATTTGGCAAAACTTGTCTTTTGGTGAGGATTTGAATTCCCTTCTCACTAAGATGACCAAGTCTTCTATGCCACAACTTGGAGATTGAATCTTTGTCAACAACATTCAACTCACCTTTCAACACCTTCACTTGTGTCTTGTACAATGTGCCACACTTCTTGCCTCTTGAAATAACCATGGAGCCCTTGCTTAGATTCCATTTGCGATCACCCAAGTGATTGTTGTACCCTTCATCATCTAACACTCCAGGTGACATTAGATTCAAACGAAGATCTGGTATATGTCGCACATTTCTGAGAACCAACGTACAGCCAACACTGGTTTCAACCTTCACATCACCCATTCCTACAATTTTCGCAACACCACTGTTGCCCATTCTGACTGACCCAAAGTCACCAGCCTTGTAGGAGGTAAATACATCTTCATGAGGAGTAGCATGATAAGATGCACCTGAATCAACTATCCATTCTGAATCAGAACCTTCAAAACTAACACAAACATCATTACAATCTGAGAATACAATGATATCATCATTTGTCATAGTAGCTGCAACACCATTGTCTTGGTTATCATTTCCTTTCCCCTTCTTGTGTTCTTGCTTCGGCTTCCTGCATTCATTTGAATAATGACCTCTCGTATGACAGTTCCAACATTCAACTTCCTTTCTGGACTTTGATTTACCCCTTGACTTGCTACGTCCAACTTGTCTTCTGTCTTTTCTTCTACCCCGATTTTCTGTCACAAGAGCTTCTGAATGAGATGAGTCTAGTGACCTTCTTCTAACTTCTTCACTCATCAAACTGCTAGTTGCAACAGTCATGTTCAACTTCTTGTCTGGAGCAGAATAACTGAGACAATTCCTCAATGGCTCCCAACTGTCTGGTAAAGTATTTAGCAACAAATAAGCTTGAACCTCTTCAGGAATTTTTAGGTCCATAGATGTAAGCTGATTCATGATCCCCTTCATTTCATTTAAATGTTGCGCCATTGAACTCCCTTCCTTGTAACACAGCTTTCCAATCTTTTTGAATAGAAGAGCTTTTTCACAAGGAGACTGTTGATCATATATCTCCTCTAACTTGGTCCACAAAGGATATGCTAGTGTCTCACTAGCCACATGATGAAAAATGCTATCATCAATCCACTGACGAATATAACCAACTGCTTTTCGATTAGTAACCTTCCAATCTTCTGCACTTGTCCCCTCAGGCCTTACTCCCTTACTCTCTATTGGACCATAGAGATATTTACAATATAACCAGTCTTCCATCTTCTCCTTCCATATGACAAAGTTCTCACCGGTCAAATTGACCATTCTATTACTAGTGCTAGCTTCCGCCATTGCACAGGATTAGCTCAACCCAAAAGCTCTGATACCACTTGTTGGGGGAGGCTTACGAAATCCGAGCCGCTATGCGCAATACGAAACCTACACAAGCAATGACATAAAAATGCGGAAATACACAAACTATGACGATATAGAAGCAATCACACAACACCGTCAATTACGTGGAAAAACCCCTCCAAGGTGAAGGGTAAAAAACCACGGGCAAATCTTCCACTATAACAATAATGGGTTACACACAATTCTCCCAAATTTGGGGATAAACACTTCTTCAAGGTGCCTATAGCACTTGGATATCAATTTGCCTAATTACACTCACCCCTAAGGATGGATCAACAATTCATTCACCAAATAGATAATAGACACTATCAATTTGACAATAGGAAGTGATTTAGAAACTTACTACTAGGGTTTGAACAAACCCTAGAATTTTCCCCCTTTGAAGAGATGTGGAAATTGATAGCTCAATCTTCACCACAACAAGCCAAGGATCCTTACACAAGAACCCTTTCTCCTTCTCTTCAAGATAACACCAAAATCATCACCAAAGATCAACTCTAATGGTGGTTTCTCCCTTTCTCTCTTTTCTTCTTCCTCTCTTTCTCTTTCTTCACAAAAACAAGTGAAGAGCTCGAATGCATCTCCTGATGCCTTTCTTCTTTTAACCAAAACATAAAAGAGCTGCTGCTAATTGGCTCCCCCCATTAGCTAGGGGGCATCCCAAATTGTTGGGCCATAAGGCGTGAACCCAACATTTACTATGTTAAGAATCAATTGCAAAGATAAACTGCATCCAGTTCGAACTTTACTAACCTAATACTTTTTCCTACAGGCGGCGGCAATGGAAGAAATTATCCAGTAGTTGCTTGCTTAGTTAAGAATTATTCCTGAACCTCATAGTCTCACAACTAGTTGGAGACAGTGCAATTAGATGTTAAGTTTGCTCTAAAATACAAAATCAATCGGATGAAAGTTTACTGATGCTATAGGATGTTGCTAAGTTTGTAAATTGGGCCTGGAACCAAGTTTTATCCTCTCATTCACGATATCTTCTTCCATGCATATCATTAAGCTTGAAATTCGATATCTCCGCCATTTCAGTGTGACTTCAGGAACCCAATGTAGTAGGAGGGTGGACTTTTTGGCAAAGTGCAAAGAAGAGGATATGGAGATCAGAAGCCCAGACTGAATCTGTCTAAATATGTTATGTTATTTTAATCTAGATCTTTGTATTCTTATTAAAATTCACTACGAAATGATTTTGTTAAGATGTCTTTTAATTGATTTACAGCAAATATAAATGATCATTTTTTTGAAAACATTAAATTCCGACAGAGGCTCGAAATTACACTACAAATATATCTCTATAGGTCCACTTGGTGTCGGTGGTGATATGTAGATAGTAGACTGGGTTGAAGGTGGTGGTTAGTATTTATGAACTGGGGTTTGTGGTGTTGGCATTAACATGTTTTCTGTTACTGAGAAAAAACGACCATCTAGAATGATCCATGAAGCTGATATGTAACTTTTGTCTCTGTTGAAAGAGTGAAAAAACTCTCCATATTCGGTTTTCGAACAACCTCATCTTTGCATAACCAGGAGACATTGTTGTCCATCTATCCCTTGCACAGTTAAGGGAAACACCTCAATCTCTAGGTTTGAACAAGTTCACCTATGTAGCGTTTTCAATCCTTCATTTCCTTAGTAAATCACTCACACTTATCACTCAAAAGTGACTAGCCACGTTTGGGATGCCCACTCCAAGGCACAAGTTAAAACCTAGGGAAATCACAGATTTAAAGGACAATTTGGTAAATCAATATTTGTGTTGTCTACATAAAAAGTAAAAATGCCCTAAGCTGCAGTATGTTATTCAATGAATTAGAGAGAGAGAGCAGAAGTGAGGCCGGCGGCAAACTTAGTTGGATCTGATCATCAGAAATGGGTTGTTGGTTTCTGGGAAGCTTTACACATACCACTCTCATGGTTTTAACATATGTTACCTTGATGTTCCTTTTTCCTTGATCTGGAAAAGTGGGAAATCATGCTTATGGATCCTATTCCCAAAATAGGGCCATCTTTCACAGGTATCTTGTCTCTCAACACATATTTTCTTCTTCTTCTTATTATTATTTTTAAATGTTTAGTGTGATGAATTTTACAGATCCCAATAGGATCCGATGTATATTGGGAAGGAACTTATCAAAGGAAGGGATGAAGAGCAAAAAGTGGAAGGGGTGGTCAGCAACAACACGAGGCTAACCGCTTATGTTATGGCATTAGATCTAATGATACTGTAAATCAACATCTTCAGAAGGAATATTATGATTTATCTTCGCAATTAATGTATTAATAATTTTTCGAATTCTAACAAAATGTAATAATCGAAAGCTCATCTTAGTTTCCAAGCATGTAAAAGTTACGAAATTATTGCAAAATTACAGTTTGCATCATTAACTTTCCACTAGTCTAGTTCTTTGGTAAAACAGTCGAAAACATGATTAATGAATCATGGTAAATTTAGATTATTCAACTTTGTGGATATGAACACATAAGTTATGAAATACGGGATTTGTTTTCACAAAACCATTCTTTTGTAAGCATGTTTTGAGAAAGAGTACCATCAAGAATAGAGGGAGAACTTTGAATGTATTGGAAGGCTGTGATTTGATCGCATATGGGTAATTGAATGGATGGAATTTTGGGTTTGTGCATGATTTTATCACATATGGGTAACTGCACCCTTGCACATACTTTACAGATCACATAGACTACACAATGGGTTGAATTATGACCATGGTTTTAAATTGATATCGTTGCTGTTCTTTCTGATACTACAACATCACTTGGGTACATGTTTTCTCACTTGTTGCTATTCTTGGTGCATAAAAAATCACCACCAAAATTCAATTTGGTATGATTGTTGTTGTTTGTGAGTGTTAAGGTTGGGTGACGCAACGGGTTTTAAGACACCTTCTTTCTAATTCATGATCATAAATTTTAAAGGACATATTGATAAATCACTAATTTTTGTTGTCTATAAACAATCCCTAGATTTCCATTTCATCTTTCATAAACAGAGAAAGTGGAGAGATCGCCGCCTGTGTTGAACAAAAAAAATAATAATCTCAAATAACTCTTAAATCTGATCAATCAAATGTGTTGTTGTTATGAATGTAACTTTTTTTTTTGTATGGGAAGCATTGCACAGACCCTGGTGGAGATCACAGAAACCACACAAAAGATCTCAGCACAATGATTTCTCCTCTCATGGTTTTAATTTAGTGTTTTACTTTCCCCTCTCCAACATCTGATGGTGTGAGAACCTCCTCAACCAACCGTGAGATTTTGTTATCTCGTTTATTTGAATCTATGGTGTCGGAATACCTCAGCTGCACTCAGTGGTATGTTGTCGATCATTTCATTTCTTATTTTATTCATTTTTCTTTTGATATATAAACTCTTTGAATGTTAAGTTGAGCTTATTTTGTGATGAATTATTCAGGTTCCTACTGGATTAGATGCCAAATTGCTGAAACTGATCAAAATCGACGGGAGGAAAATCTAATGATTTTAATTCAAGATCTTCCAAAGGAATAGAGTTGTATGGTTGTGAGGGGAAATGGCTCTCTAAGAAATCACTTAGAATGATTTTGTGTTTTTCATCCGAAGGAAGCTGATTGGGGAACTTGGTGTAACTGTTCAAATCCAAGATTATATACTAATTAATCCTGTGCAATTTCAGAATCCCTTGTTACTACATTATTGCTCGAGATTTCAAAATATACAAGTCTGAATCCAAGTACTGTTTCTAAATGTGTTTTATTGAAAAATTGGTTTTCTTGATCTAACTATATTTTGATGCATTCATCCTGTTATAGTTTTCAATTACCACATTTCTCGATAAAATCTGAATGTTTGTAGTGCTTGTTGTATAAATTTACTCCAAATAATTTGTTGAAGATGTCTCTAATCGATTTACAGCAAATTTAAATGATCCGTTTCAAATTCTAAAAGAACGAAACTACAAAGGCTTAAAAGCTAAACACTGGCGTAGGGCTAATACGCTGGGATGGCCTTGCCAACCAGAGGCTGTGCCGGTGTAAGCTTAATACACCGGAGGTTACGTGCCTGCTTAGAACTGCTTCAATTCTTTTTAGTCACTGATTTGGAAAGTACAATTACTTCCCTTCACACTGGCTTTGATGAGTAAGTCATGGTGAATTGAGATCAAAAGTATAAGGACTCCGGAGAGCTGAATCTAGCTTGTATACGCAACTCAAAACAAAGACAAGGTTGTCGGAAAATATGGGATCAACCGGACATCAAAACAGTTTATGAGAATTGTAATTTTTCAGACAATTTTTGAAGGGTTTGACAAAGATTGAAAACGAATTCCACTTGATAATCTTTTCTGGAAGAGGATTATACCTTAGAGCAACCACAGTCATGGGAGTAAAGAGCAAATACCATCGAAATGGCAGACACTACGGAGCGAGTAAAGAGCAAATATCATACCAAAGACCAAATCCCAGACCATATTTGGTCTTTTTTCTAGTCTTTAGTCGGGCGCAAGGAGGAGATTACGCCTGGTAGGGCGTAACTTTTAAAAAAAAAAACAGAAAAATGGGGCGTAGTCTGAAACTACGCCTAATGGGGCGTAATTCAAAGTTATGCCCCATCACAAAAAAACAAAAAAATAATATTTGTGGCGTAACTTTGAGTTACACCCAATAACAAAAATAAATAAATATATATGGGGCGTAGTTTTAAACTACGCCTAATGGGGCGAACTTTCTAATTGCGCCCGACCAAATTTTTGCTCATCCACCGTAGTGTCACATCACGGAGTAAACCAAATTTTTTGAATTTTTTTAGTCTTTGGTTTTGCTCGTATGACTGCAGTTGCTCTTAAGGATTATATACCATAACAGCTAGTTATCTGTCTTGTCAATGATCACTACTCTAAGATCAGATAAAGCAAGGTTCTACAAATGCTGCAACCTTTTTATGCAATATTCTTGTTGAGGCTACTCCTTAGCAGATTATAGATAGATTTGTAGCTGCTAGATAACCATAATATAAACTCCAATACTCCATACAATAGACAAAATGATGAACCGCAGAAATTTAGACTTGAAGCAAATATGTGCAGCGTTCACAAAAGGTCATGGTCTTTGTGGGGAAGACAAAGTTGGAACTAGGAGGAATCTGCAGAACCAGAATGGTCTAATTAAGTTCTAGCCATCAGGCCAACAATAAAATTACAATAGCAGTCTGCAAGGTAAATCATGACAGAGAAATTAACAGGGCAGTTTCCTAATTAAACTACCACTTTCTGAAAAATGACACTAGTAGCTACAACACTAACAGAAGCAGTATCATAACACTAGACAAAAATAAGACATAGTATATTATAGATCCCTAAAGTTGTCTATTACACAATGTTAAGAAGTATTCCCTACTACTGGAAAAACACCAATTTCCTTGATTTTTCCTGCATATACTTATTCGATTCCATGTTTGCACGAAATAAGACAGTAACGTATACATCACAATCTTTTATTCGAATAATAGTTCTTAATTTTAGGAAGCATAACACATTCTCTGGTGACAGGATTACAAATTCAAATAGAAGGGTTGGAGTGGGAGAGGTGAAGAAGACAGATCAACCCATTAAATGAATTAACAAACCTAAAATCCTTAAATGGAGGGGTGAAATTAAACCTTGCCATTTTCTGAATGGGTGTTGTTGACTGATCATTATTCTCATCATTATACTCAAAATAGTTGAAAATGCCATCATTCGTCAAAACAAGAAAACCCAACTTACCAGAATGAGCAGCAGCATGATGAGAAGGATGGTTGAGATGAGTACGTCTTATAGAATGATGGATGTTGAGAAACAAGATTTCTCCAATTTTTGGATACCATCTTGCAATCACGAACTGATTCGGCCGGTAATCTAGTTAAAATATCTAACATAACCTCTTCGGGGAGAAATTTGAAGAATGAGTGAATGGAAGATTTGGGTTTTAATTTAGGGATAAAAAGCAGATAGCAGATGGATCGAGCACCAACCTGTTTTCGCTACAAGAAAAGATTTACTTAGAAAGAATTTCGGGGACATAAATTTTGAGGGGGATCTAACAGGGGAAGGAGTAGAAAACCAAAGGAAGAGAGAAAGTTTAGTTCAACGACGGCTGAAGAAGTTATTTTAGGGTACTTTTGGTTTTAGGGCAGAGATTTTAGGGTATCCCTTAAAAGAGAGATGGGTAGGAAATCCAACGGTGGAGATATTAGCAGGATATGAGAATTGGAAAATTGAAATGAAATAAAAACTTTCTTTTACTGATATTGATCTATTCTCCGAGTGTCACACCAATTAGTGATCCAAAAACATGGAAAATGCTAGAGAACTACAAAAGCGACTGGTAATCCTCTAGATTGGATTGTAAACAGAGAATAGTCGGTAAATGTTTATGTATAAACTGAAGTAATACAGCCTTTTTTTTTCTTTCATTTTTTCATTTTCTTTTGAGGTAATACATCAACTGATAGTAAAACACAGTCTGAATAATTTCAATTCAAACATTCTCTCTTGCATAATTTCAACACCCCAGGTAATAGAACTCTTAGCTGTCCTAATTTCAACACCCCAGGTAATAGAACTCTTAGCTGTCCTACTGCGTGCATGGATTCAGTTTAGTGTAATTCTCAAAGAGAAACTTTTTTTTAATATATTTAGTGGGAAAACCTCTATATTGGGATTTCAAAATTCTAGATGTTAAATGGCAATTTTGTTTTTGCTTACATTGTAGTTCATCATCCATACCTTAAATAATTAAGGGGAAAAATCTCTTGTACCCTCGTAGTACCAACGAGACACGTAACCTTCGTACCAACAAGACACTCAACCATTTTTTCCTTAAAAATGATAGAACCACACTTTACATTTTCCTATCAATTCACATTCACCTAATAGAATCATCACTCCAAAGTGTTCAGATTATGTTTACTTAGCAATTCGCATTCACCTCAGAATCATCAAAAGGTCTCCTAGTAATTCATATTCATCCCACGTCACGGGATTTATCACTCATAAGTCATAGTAAGTGATTAGGGAAGCACACAACGGGATGTACTCCAAGGCTCAAAGCTTAACCCCGTGGAAGAACCGCAGAAGAAGGTTTGATTTAAAGGACATTTTGGTAAATCAAATCCTTGTGTTGTTTATAAAAAGAAAGCCCTAAAATCTCGTTTCATGTTTTAGAAAGAGAGAAAAGTGAGCGAGTAAAACTGGGGATAGACCAGTGCCGCCTCCGGTGGTGAACAAACAAGAAAAAACTTCATAAAATTGCAAGGATCTTGATCATTAGAAATGGGTTGTTTTAGGTTTGCATGTAATTTTGTGTTTGTATTTGAAGCATTGCACATACCCTGGTGGAGATCATCACAAAGAGGACCACACAATGATTTTTCCTCTCATGGTCTTAGTATGCGGCAGTTGCTTGTTCCTTCACCAAGATCTCCATAAGTTGTAACTTCTGTTTATGAATTTCTGAATCCATGGTGCAATCGTAAGTTATCTCTCTAAACAGTTTTTTTTTTTTTTTTTTTTTTTTTTTAATATATACTTTTTGAATGTTTAAGCTAATCTCACTTGTGATGAATATTACAGGTCTCCATGAATTAGAGGTAAATCTTTGCTAAAACTGGGGGTGGAAATGCTTAATACTGAGGGATCGAATGATATTGTAAATCGAGAGGAATATTAGTATGTTTCTGAGCAAATGGTTCTCTTTAAAAATTCACTATTGATTATTTGAAGATGATTCATCTTCTCAATTGGTTTATAGATAATAATTTTTTTATATTTGAAAAAATCTCTGTAAATACAAAGATTATAGTTTCCAACAAATGGAAAACTAAATGAAATTATTGCAACATAGAGCTTCATTGGCTCGAAATTACACACCACTTACATGCTACGGAAGTGGAAAAACCTGGAACCGCCATGGGTTCTGACAATAACATGGCTCGAAATTATTGCAAAAGGAATCATTTGAGATCTAGCTTAGGTGTTAAGCTTGCTCTCAAGTACAAAATCAATTAAAGTTTACTGATTTCTATGTGAACCATACCAAGTTTCATTCTCTCGTATTCAAGATAACTTTTTAAATGTCATTGAGACTTGAGAGTCAAAAATGTCTCTGATCATTTCAGTGAGACTTCCAGAAAATTTCTCTTGACTGATAATGAATTCTTATATTAGAATGGCGTCTGGTTAATGAATTGTACATGATTGAATGTTATTATGCACATGTCGTTCTTGATTGCTCTTGAAACTGGCAAGAAGTTACCTCTAGAACTAGCTGATAGTCAGAACCCAAGAAAGGATTATAGTCTCTGCTAATCTTAGGTTCATCTTAAAACTTAAAAGCAAAACTGCCTGAATCTGAGTATGGGTGGAAATGCTTAGGCGCTTATAGAATGATCAAGTATTTTGTAGAGACCTAGCATAAGAGTAGAAAACCTCTATTTCAACCCGTCTTTTGCGTGAACTTCATGGATCTTAATACATTGGTCCTGAAACCTCGTAGTCTTACTCACTTGTTTTCGTCATCAGAACACCAGTTTTAGTTGAGATCTAGGTATGCTCTTGTTGAAATTTTATAGAAACTCTTAAACATTTAGAGGAATTAGACTGTACCGACATTGATGGAGGTGGTAACTTTACTTGTAGATTGGGTAGAAGGGTGTGGCAGCTAGTGTTTACGAACTGTGGGTGAATCGTTAATGGGGGTGATACACTAGGGTCGGCTTGTACACTCGAGACTTAAACACCTGCTCAGAGGATGCGATGTCTTCTTTTCATTTTTTTCATAATCATTAAAACAGAAAAAATGTTGCTCTTCGCACCAGCTTTGATTAATAAATCATGGTAAATTGAGATAATCCAACTTTAACGATATGCGCACATCCTTTCCGTTCTTCGCAAAACCGAAAAAGAGTATAAATGTACAATGTACAATGTCATCAAGAATGATAGTGAGAGTATCATATGTTCATGTCTGGAAAGAGGAGGTCTAGGTTTTGTCTGTTCGAGAGTAGAAAAACCTCTATAATGAGATTACAAAATTCTAGATGTCACATGACAAGATCAACTTTGCATTACCCACGGACATTGCGGTCCATCCTTGCAAAATTAATGGTAAAATCTGTCTTGGAGCCAACAAGACTCCCTATGACCTCTTTCACTTCAAAAAGGATAGTACTAGAACAATTTCCATCCGCCCTTTCTTTAGCAAATCCAGATTCACCTCAACAAATTATTACTTAAGAGTGATTAACATCGATGTTGGGGTGTGTACTTGAAGCCTCCAAGGCCAAGCCTAAAACTCAAGGGAAGGTTAGGCTAAAAGGATAATATGGTAAATCACAACTAAGTTTGTGTTGTCTATAAAGAAGAAGCCCTAGAATCTCAATTGGTGTAATAGAAAGTGAGAAAAGTGAGAGGGGGAGTCCAGTGTAAACAAACAAAAGCAATCCATACTACATACGAAATTGTGAATGTTGATCTTACAAAAAAATCTCAAATGGAAATCTAATATCAGAAATGAGTGTTATTGTTACAAATGTAATTTTGCGTTTGTGTTCGAAGCATTTACACATATCATGGTGGAGACCACAGAAAACACCACACAATGATAGACAGCATAATGATTTCTCCTCTCATGGCTTCAATATTTTGGCCATAGAAGACTGGTATATTCGCTATGATTCTAAGAACTTAGAGCTGCAGTTTCCGTTTACCAACGCCAATACATGTGGGAACCTCTGCGTATAGATTTTTCAAATGCAATCTATAGATTCTGTGATCTCTTGTATTCCCCGCAAGTGGGAACAGGAAACAAAGATCCTACTTCTCTATACAGATTTAATTTTTGGGGTTGATTTTGCAGGTTTCCAATTGAATTAGATCCGAAACTAGTGATCCAACTCCAGATCTTCCAAACGAAAGGAATATTTGTATGTTTATGATGGAATTGGTCTCTTCTCTTTGTTTACATTAGGGTATTAAATCTAGTGATAATGTAAATGAAGATCTTCTAATGGAATATTTGTATGCTTATGAGGAAATGGCTCCCTAAAAATTCAATCAGCCTAAATCTTGTTGAAAAGAAATTAAATCTTCTCATTTATTGATTTATAGCTATCATACTATAATACTGAAAGTTGTAAATTTTCATCTTCATGTGAATTTTTTGATATATCCTCTTCTGTAATGGTGGATTTTAAGGCTATCCAATTGTTTTTATGACAGTTATGAAGCTCGTTCCTCAAGTCAAGTCCAAAGATTGTTGCATATGATAAACCGTATTCTCATAGAGTAGTACAAAAGTATAATCATTGAATTTGGACGGAAAAAATATTGCGCTTCACTTCAGCTTTTTATTAATAAGTCCAGTGACGGAGCCAAGGTTATTCGTTGGTGGACTACATAAACCGGTTTTTTTTCTTACTAAGAAAGAAGACCATAAAAAAAATGCTAATGACGGTGAGAGAACTTTGATCATCGTTTAGGCATAAATTACTGGAAGATTACTAGAAGGAGGAAAAATGGATGTGAGCACATTGGTTCTGTAAAACACTTAAGGTACCTAGGGAAGTGAAATTACTGAGAGGAGAACTCAGTACTATGCTGAAATAGATGTGACCATTGAGGATTCTGATGGTGTTGAAAAATCATGGTAGATGAGGATAGAAAAATCATGGTCGTTTCGTTTCTTCTTCCAACCATCTTGCATTTCGTTTCAAATTGGGTGGAAAAATAAGAAACACCATCACAAGCTGGCATAAGTTTGAATTGAAAACTACTACTACAATGGTTTACTATGGTTTTCTCTTGTAATGAAATGCTTCATTCCAATTCGACAAAATGTAAATACAAAGCTCATAATGTCGATAGAAACTAATAGATATTATTTCCCATATTTCCTGTATTTTCCCTTATTTCCTGTCAAGATTTTATTCTGTGTAATAATGACTATTATTCTATGAAATATAAATTGAGAATCCGATTCAGGGATTGCTCAAGGAAGTTTATCCATCATCTGAGATGGTATCATCCTAACACCGATCCTCTCTTCTCAAACCCTTTTCTTTTCCATCTTCTAAAAACCCAATGGCAGGTGATAAAAAAAACCCTGCATCCGGCGTTTACCATTCACAACATAAAAAATACCCATTCTCCTGGATATGAAACAGGATGAATACTCTTCATGGGTTTACCTCTTTGAACTACATCTCCAGGCTCATGGTCTCCTCTTCCTTATCGACGGATCCAATAGACCAACAGATATTGATGCCAATACCGAGAAACAACTCGATGCACTCTGCCGTCAATGGATGTTCTCTACAATGGCCAAGGATCTCATGCTCACTGTTCTCAAAACTGGCAAAACTGCTAAAGAACTTTGGGATCACCTTAAGAAGCTCTTTCAAGATAACAAAGGTAACCGTGCTTCGACCCTTGAAAGTAAGTTTGTAAATCTTAAGTTTGTTGAGTGTGCTAGTGTAGATGATTACTGTGATAATCTTAAATCATTGTCCGATCGTCTGTCCGATCTTGATTTTCCCATGAATGACAAACGGCTGGTTATACAACTTGTTATTGGTCTACCGGAGGAATACAACACTGTTGCATCCTTTATACAACAGTCTATGCCCACTTTTGATGATGCACGCTCTCAACTGCGTACCAAGGAGATCCGTCGTGCTCAGCAAACTAGTACGATTTGACCAACTGCCCTTGCTGCAACAGATTCGTCAACAGAGCGTGGTACTCAACGCAATCAACACTCGGGAAATGGTAAACGCGGAAAAATCCCATCACACCCTGACAATGCAGCATCGACCTTATCTGCAGATCCTCCTTTGCTGCCAACACCATCGTATTTTCACGAAGCATACTGATCTCGGCCTCCAGCTTACCCTCGTCACTGGACTCCCCACTGGGATGCTCGACCGTGTCCTTACCCCACCGTTCCTCCATGGAAGTCATCACCCTCTACACGTGGATCATCTCATGGCCGCCCTCGTAGTGATCAGTATCGTCCTCGTCCCTCTGGTTTCGGTCAAGCTCAAGCGTATTTTTCTCCCACCACTGATTTCCTACAGCCTCATGACCTTGATGAAGCTTATAGCTCCATGAGCTTACAGCCGCCTGATGAAACATTTTATATGGATACCGGTGCGACATCTCATATCACTGCGGATACAGGTACGTTACACACTGTTTTCAACACTAGTAATGTACATTCCATCTTAGTTGGCAATGGCAACTCTATCCCAGTTACTGCTAGTGGTACCAAGTCCATCACTCTCCCTTCCCGCACTCTCCACCTAAAGGATACTCTAGTCGTCCCTGACATAATCAAAAACCTTATCTCCATTCGTAAATTCACCACTGATAATCATGTGTCTGTTAAGTTTGACCCATCTGGTTATTCTGTGAAGGATTTAGATTCGAGGACGATTATCCTTTGATGTAATAGCTCTGGGGAGCTATATCCCATCACCACTTCAGCCGTGTCTCCTCCAAAAACATCCTCGTCTCCTCATCTGTCTCTTACAGTGTGATCGCCTGATGTCTGGCACAGCCGCCTTGGTCATCCTGGCAAGGATATCCTATATAATTTACGTTCCAATCTTTTTATTCAATATAATAAGAATCAGTCTACCAAACTTTGTCATTCTTGTCAAGTTAGTAAACACGTTCGTCTGACATTTTATGTATCAAATTCCATCACTTTTGCTCCTTTTGATCTCATTCATAGTGATTTATGGACTTGTCCTTTACATGTTGAGACTGGTTTTAGTTACTACCTTATCCTGCTAGATGAATTCACAAATTATCTATGGGTGTACCCTTTAAATTTAAAATCTCAAGTGTTCACCAAGTTCTTGGAATTTCGTTCTTTCGTCAAAACTCAATTTGAACGAGATATAATAGGTTTTCAATCTGACATGGGTCGTGAATTTGATAATTCCTCTTTTCATAATTTTTCTCAAACCAATGGATTGGTTTTCCGATTTTATTGCCCTCACACTTCATCTCAAAATGGGAAGGCGGAACATATGATTCGTCGTGTTAATGACATCACTCGCACCATTATGTCTCATGCCTCTATACCTTCTAAATATTGGGATGATTCTCTTCATATGGTTGTCTATATTCACAACATTCTTCCTACCAAAGTCCTCAACTTCACTTCCCCTGTGTCCGTTCTTTACCAACGTCAACCAACCTACGACCACCTCCGAACGTTTTGTTGTCTATGCTATCTCAATCTTTCTGCTACCTCACCACACAAACTTGCTCCTCGTTCATCGAGATGCGTCTTCCTTGGTTTTTCTTCTCATCATCGTGGCTATCGTTGTCTCGACCTAGCCACTAACAAAATTATTCTATCTCGCCATGTAACATTTGATGAAGATATTTTTCCCTTCAGTGAATCCTCCCCTAGTAGTCCTCTCACTACAGATCTGTCTTCGCCTCCTATTTCACCTCTTTTCCCGGTCCCTCTAGCCTACCCATCATCCACTTCTTCTCCACCTCATTCTCCCACTTCTCGGAAAATATACACTCCACCTCATCGTCGTATCTCATCAAACTCTTCCGTTGCGTCTATCAACAGAACTCCTATATCTCCCTCTAACGACTCCTATGTCCCTAGTGTCCCTACTTCTACAGTACCTACTCAACTGCCTACAACAGCTTCCAACCCTCCCATTTCACCCAAAATTCCATCTACGTCCACTGCCCCTTCTTCTCGTCCAGTCACACGAGCTTCTCGTGGTATTTTCAGACCCACTTACAAACTAAACCTCAATTTTTAAACTCAGCAACATATATCCCGTTTACCCAAGGCTCACCTTTATGCCCTTAGGGATCCAAACTGGAATAATGCCATGCAGGATGAGTACATTGCAATATTGAAAACAAATACTTGGGAACTAGTACCGAGACCTTTTGGTGCTCATATTATTCGTTCCATGTGGCTATTTCGCCACAAATTTCATGCTGATGGTTCCCTGCAACGATATAAGGCACGACTTGTTGCAAATGGTAAATCCCAGCAGGTTGGAGTTGATTTTTTTGAGACTTTTAGTCCGGTTGTTAAGCCTACCACTATTCGCACTTTTCTCACCATTGCTACCTCACGATCTTGGCACATACACCAGTTAGATGTCAAGAATGCTTTTCTCCATGGGGATTTGACCGAGACAGTCTATATGCATCAACCTCCGGGATTTGTTGACCCAACTCATCCTGACTATGTTTGCCGCCTCCGTAGATCTCTTTATGGTATCAAACAGGCACCTCGGGCATGGTACCAGCGATTTGCGAGCTTCATCACTCGTTGTGGTTTTCGCAGCAGTGTATGTGATCCCTCACTTTTTATCTATCAGTCAGGATTGGACACCGCATACTTACTGTTATACGTTGATGATATTGTACTCACTGCTTCCACTGATGATCCTTTGCAACGTTTTATTGACATGATGAAACGTTAATTTGCTATGACTGATCTTGAACCATTACATCATTTTTTGGGTATCACTGCTACTCGTTCATCCGCAGGGATGTTTTTATCTCAGTCATTATACACGAAGGACATTTTTGCTCGTGCATCCATGACTGACTGCAATTCGGTAGCTACTCCGGTCGACATTCAATCCAATCTTAGTGCCATGTCTCGTGCATCCATGACTGACTGCAATTCGGTGCCATGCGGATCCTACCTTATACAGAAGCTTAGCCGGGGCATTACAGTACCTTATTTTCACTCGACCGGATATATCCTATGCGGTACAACAGATTTTTTTATTCATGAATGACCCTAGAGAGCCTCACATGCATGCTCCCAAGCGCATACTTCGATATCTATAGGGTACTATTGATCACGGTCTGTTCCTCTCAGTCTCCACTATTTCTGGGCTAACTGCATACTCTGATGCTGATTGGGTGGGCTGTCCAGAGTCACGTCGTTCAACCTCGGGTTATTGTATTTTTCTTGGAGACAACCTCGTCCCTTGGTCCACCAAAGGTCAGGTAACTGTTTCCCTCTCTAGTGTTGAGGCGGAATATCGAGGGGTTGCCAATGTTGTTGCTGAAACAACCTAGCTTCGGAATCTTCTTCTTGAGCAACATATACCATTACGGCAGGCTACCATGGTTTATTGTGATAATGTGAGTGCTGTATACATGTCTGGGGATCCGGTGCAGCATCAACGCACCAAACATGTGGATATCGACATTCATTTTGTTCGTGAGCGCGTCTGTATTGGTGACATTCGTGTCTTGCACATTCCATCTGAAAATCAATACGCTGATATCTTCACCAAGGGTTTCCCTAGACAACTATTTATTCGTTTTCGTTCTAGTCTAAGCGTCTGATCCTCTCCCGCTAATACTAAGGGGGTGTAATATATATTATTTCCCATATTTCTTGTATTTTCCCTTATTTCCTGTCAAGATTTTATTCTGTGTAATAATGACTATTATTCTATGAAATATAAATTGAGAATCCGATTCAGGGATTTCTCAAGGAAGTTTATCCATCATCTGAGATTGTATCATCCTAACACCGATCCTCTCTTCTCAAACCCTTTTTTTTAAGGAGAAACCCTAGAATTTCAGGTGATGTTTTTAAAGCGGATACAAACGGATTAGTGAGGCTGGCGATGTTGAACAAAATATCATATCTGATCATCTGAAATGGGTTGTTGTTATGACTGTAATTTTTGTTTTGTATGGGAAGCATTACACCTGCACAACTAGGTTCCCAATTGCTTTGAGGAACAACTACATGCATTCAACTTGTTAGATATGTCACTCAAAAGTGATTAGCCGTTCCGTGGTGTATACTCCCAAGGCCCAACCTAAATCCCAAGAAGGAAAGGTTTGATTTAAAGGACAATTTGGTAAATCACAAATTTGTGTTGTCTTTAACCTAGATAGAAAATCTTCATAATGTTTGAGAAAGAGAAAAAAGTGAGAGAGTGGAGTAATGAACCTGCCGGTGTTAAAATCTCAAAGATAGATCTGACCATAAAATGGGTTTGAATTTTGGGTTCGCATGGGAAGCCTTACACATACCATGGCGGAGATCAAACAATCTCAGCACGATGATTTCTCCTCTCATGGTTTTAAAATCGGAGTTATAGATCCCCTGGTCCTATCATCTATAAAACTGGGTATTTATGCTTATTGATCCTATGAATAAAGCATGGAGGTATGTTGTTAAACCGATCAATAAGCAATGTTAAGTTGAGCTCAGTTTGATGAATTTTGTATGTCCTCTCGGAATTACAGGTAAATCTTTATGAAACCGATCACACCATGGGGTGGAATGCTGTGAAATACGGGAAGCGGCAGACATAGAAGAGATCTACAATTTTCATTAAATCTAATGAAATCTTCTCAAAGGTATATTTCACAATTGTATGCTTATGAAGAAATAACTCTCTGAAAATTCAGTCATAAGATCTAGTTAATTGATTATATTTTATAAGATATATATGATAATTTTTTTGTTTTGTAAAAAACCAACAGAATGATTTTGTTGGAGAAATATTTAATTATTTTCTTAATTTTAATTTATTGCAAATTTGATAATCCATTTATTCATAATAAATAAGAACTTCAACCAAGTTCTACACATGATACAAATCTTATAATTTCCATTTCTTCAAAGTTCAAACCTTTAAATTCAGTGATGTTGACCGTAACATTACAGATTAAAATTTAGTCTCAGCATTGCAAATTTGATAATCCATTTATTCATCCACAAATCTCGCTGGGATAAATAAGATCACTTTGTTCGTAAGTTGAGCTCAGTTTGATGAATTTTGTATGTCCTCTCGGAATTACAGGTAAATCTTTATGAAACCGATCACACCATGGGGTGGAATGCTGTGAAATACGGGAAGCGGCAGACATAGAAGAGATCTACAATTTTCATTAAATCTAATGAAATCTTCTCAAAGGTATATTTCACAATTGTATGCTTATGAAGCAACAGAATGATTTTGTTGGAGAAATATTTAATTATTTTCTTAATTTTAATTTATTGCAAATTTGATAATCCATTTATTCATAATAAATAAGAACTTCAACCAAGTTCTACACATGATACAAATCTTATAATTTTCATTTCTTCAAAGTTCAAACCTTTAAATTCAGTGATGTTGACCGTAACATTACAGATTAAAATTTAGTCTCAGCTGCATTTTTAATATTGTTGAACTTGCATACAACTTTACTCCCATAATTGTTTTTCCAACAGGTGGATCAGTCAAGAGATGGTCCAGTATTTGAGTGATGGAGTGTTATTCCTGAGCACGACTGTTTTATAACTAAGTTGAAGGCAGTGCATTACAAAATCAATTGATGATAGTTTAATGCTATGACCGGAGATCACATAAACAAGAATGATAGCATCATGATTTCTCCTCTCGTTGTTCTAATATTATCCGCACAGCAGATTGGTATCTCCGCTTGGATTCAAAGAAAGTGGATCTACTGTTTCACCTTACCAATTCCAATACATGTGGGAACCTCTGCCTATGGATCCTTAAAAGGAAGCTTTGAGATTATGTAATTTCCTTAACTCTTCGTTGTAGGGTTACCTCTAGAGGTATATTGTTGATGTATCAAATCTAACGTGGTGTAAATCAAGCGATTCCACAGGAATATTTGTATATTTGGTACTCCCTCCACCTTAGTTTAGATGCTAAAATTGAGGATTTTTTTTTGTTTTAGATTACTTGCTATACTTCGTATTTTTTCACCTTTAATCCTGATTTGCCCCTCACTTGGAATCATACCATAAATGGAGAATTGTGTATTTCGATTTCCAAGACACACTCTTAAATATTTTTCTCTATATATTTCCTCTAATTTGAATTTTTCCAACTAAACAACAAAACCTACACATCTAAAAACTAGGAACACTAAATTCTAACCTAGGGTAATTGTGGAAAAAAACTATTCTCTTTGTGTTTCTTAATCTTTGTGCAAAATCCTATTTTGTCATCTAAACTAAGACGGAGGGAGTATTAAATATCAAGGTAATAAATCCAACAATATTATAAAATATCTAGATCTTCTGCGGCTCTCTAAAAATCTACTCAGAATGTTTTGTTGAATATGATTTATCTTGAACCCACAATTGGGGGATATGGGAATTAATTGGGGGATATGAATTACTTCCCCCAACCCATGGTGTGTGCTAAGGGGTGGCTTTTGGTTATGAATATACTAAAATACCCTCCCCTCAAAATAAAAATAAAACTTAAAATCAAAAAACAAAATCATATCCCCCATTTCCATCCCACTTCTTCCCTCAAAATAAAAATCAAAAACTTAAAATCAAAAATCAAAATCATATCCCAATTTCCATCTCCACTTCTTATTAATCTTATTTAGGGGTAGAGCTTTGAAACCCAAATATTGTCCATTCCCTTTCAAATTCTAATATCTCCCCACTCTATATCAAATTCTCTTCACCTCACTTTGGAAACGAATTTTTTTTTTTTATTTGGAAGTGATGAAGATCATGCTGAAAGTGATGATGACCATGCCGGAATTGATTAAGACCATGCCGGTACCGTGTTCCGGCATATGGTCTTCATCAATTCCGGCATGGTCTTCGTCACTTCCATTTTGAATTTTTCCTAGCTTTAAAAAGCTTGGTACCGGCATGGTCAGTTGATATGAAGACCATGCCGGTATTGTTTTCCGGCATAGTCTTCATTTTATTTCCTATGCCGGAAAACAATACCGGCATGTAGGGCTGGCAATGGATAACCGATATCCGGGATCCGTTTCCGATTATTCGAAATCCTATAGGATTTTATCCGTTATATCGGATATCGGATATCCGGATCCGATAACTTATCGGATATTTTCTCTTAACCTATCGGAATCGGATTGGGCTCTATCCGATTGGTTAATATCCGATATCCGATAAGGTAGGGGCGTACTAGTAATTTTTAATACTACCAATACTAGTAATGTCCGTCCAACTCTCGCAAAGAGAAACAAACCCATTCCAGTTCGTCTTCATTCTTCTAATTCTCGACACCATAGTTTGCTGCCGGTCAGATCCACTACCAATCAATGCTCTTACTTGAGTTTAATAGCTCCATCAGTCGACCACAACATCACTTCCACCGATTGAAAACAGACATACTCACCACCGCTTCCATTCTCGTACAGCAAAGCCCTCCATGGAAGTCAATCACCAGCACCATCATTTCAGCCGAACCAAACCATTAAAGTTCATACCTTTCAATCACAAGCACCCACTTAATTTACTTGATTACATGGTCTGTTTATTAATTGATTCTATGATGAATTGGCTTGAAAAACGCATGTAATTTGAACTGTTTACACGTCTTGCCAAATCTTTATGATAAGTTCACTGGGTATGAAACTAGGGAAACTAATTTGATTGTCAAAACCTTGCCGACATATTTCTTTTGGATGTATGTACTGATTGGTTTTGATTGAATCAGTTTCATTGGGTTTGAATCTTTTGATTGATTAAATCTTCTTTTTGGAAGGTTTGTTTCAAACTTTTGGTTGATTTTCTTTGCTGTTGTGCATTTTTCTTCTCTGTCAAATTTTATCTTAAACTTAAAACTCTGTCAAATTTTATCTTTTGCTTCTGTTCCCATACTAACGGATATTAACGGATAAAAATCCGATATCCGATAGCTTAACCTTAACCTTATCGAATTAGAATTTTTGGTATCTGCCGGATATTATCGGATACCAGATATCCGATAATCCTTAAACTTAACCTTAACGGAATTGCCAATATCCGCCGGATATCTATCCGTTGCCAGCCCTACCGGCATGGTCTTCATATCAACTGACCATGCCGGCACCAAGCTTTTTAAAGCCAGGAAATATTCAAAATGGAAGTGATGAATACCATGCCGAAATTGATGAAGACCATATTCCGGAACACGGTACCGGCATGCCCGATAATTTCCTATCAATGCCGGTTGTCAAGTGAAAAAAAAAATCAACATTCTGGATACTTTTCATTCTGTTCCGGCATAGGTATTTAAGCAAAATACTATGCCGGAACAGGTACCGGCACGCTCGAAAAAATTATTACCATGCCGGTACCTGTTCAAAACCAGAAAAAAAATCAACATTCGGAAGATCAAAACCAGGAAAAACTATTACCATGCCGGTACCGGCTACGCCCCCCCGAACCCCCCGGATAGTGGCAAACAATTTATGAACATTTCCAACAATTGCCGGCATGAGTTTTTGGTTGAATACCATGCCGGCACCAAGCTTTTTCAGCTGCAACAATGGTGGATTCAAAGAAAAAAATCAATTTTTCAACCTCTTATTATCAAGTAATTTCTCTCATCACAATCATCTTCCCATTTTCAAAAGAAGAAATTCCTCTCAAATATTTTTTTCCCTCCTTCTACTCTCATCCAAACACAAATAAAAATACACACTAATTTATCCCCCAAATACTTAACATTTTACTAATTATACTTAATTACTAATCCTAATTAGTGGGGGCTAGATTAGGAATTAAAAAATTAATTACATAGGGGATCACCCAGAATTGCTATTGGGACACCTATTTTGTCCCGTAGCTATATCTCCCAATTAATTCCCATATCCCCCAATTGTGGGTTCTTTATCTTCTCGTTTTCTTCTTTCAAATTCTAGAAAAAATGTATATGCAAAGTTCATCATATCTCAAAGCCTAGATTCATGTATTAAGGCGACAGTTTTTAATAAAAAAGCAAGTCTAATTTCTTATAAATTGGACTGTATCAGATCTACTATCCCAATGTGTCCATGCCGGCATCAATTTTTTCTACGGTTAAACTTTCCCGTTGTCCGTCAGATAAACAAAAGTAGGGAATATTGGACACAAAGAATACATTATTTTATTTATTTTTTTGATCGGTAAATAAGGGAGCAAAGAATACATTTTTGATACTCGCATAGCTTTGGCGGTCTCGAGCAACATCTGATTTGTGAAAACTACTGCTGTTCTTCTGCCCACGTACAAGGTACCACTCTTGCTGGCCGATGGGTGCTAATTCCTTCATTAATGCGATGTTGCACGTAGGTTGGGCTAGATCAGTTCCAAAATTGGCTCACAAACACAACAGAAAGAACGAAATTCCACGATTTATGCAAAACACCAAATTAAAAATCCAGTGTTAAGGATTGTTGTTGCTGTGAATGTAATCTATATCTAACGATATGCCTGCATAAAAATTTGGTGAAGACAGACCACTTTTAGTGTCACGGATTTGAATAGTAAAGATATTGCCCTTCACATATTGCTGGACTTGTTTTAAGTAGACCACTGCTCAAAGGCATGTTTTTTGTTACCATCAAGAAGGATGTGGTAGAACTTTGAAAGCATGGAGCTTTTCTATTAAAAGAGTGAAAAACTTCTATTCGAATTCTAAAATTCTAAATGTCACGCCATGAACCTCGGCTTTGTGTGACGGGAGAATGGGAGATATGACAATCCATCCATCCCTAGCACAATTAAGTGGGATAACCTCTCCTAGAGAGAAGAAAACTTCCTATGACCTTTCTCTTCAAAAAATAAAACTAGAACAATTGCATGTTTGTGGCGCTTTTGAGCCATTTCCCATGGAGAGATTTGCTCCTCAAAAAATTGACTAGACCTGTTAAGTTTTCTACTCAAAGGTAGGTCAAATTTAAAGGTTGTTTTGGTCAATCACAATCTTGTGCTATCTATAAAAACAAAAAAAAATCCATAGAGTAGCAATAGATAGAGAGAAAAATTAGATTGTGAGAGTGGAAATATCCCAGAGATGCATCCGGTGTTAAAATCTCAGATCTAATCAGAAAATGGATTGTTGTTGTTATGATTGTAATTTTGGGTTTGTAGGGGAAGCATTACACGTACCCTGGTAGCAACCATAAATCAAATCGCAGCACAATGATTTCTCCTCTCATGGTTTCAATATGTTGCTTTTGATTTCCAGCTTAACAGAATCTGAACAAGTGCGAACCTCTATTTCTAGATTTTTAGGAGGAAACAGTTCCTAGGGATGATCTTGAAGTGGAAGACCACTAGAGTAAAGACGTAGCCGTACTTCCCACTGTAGAAACTGTGCCAGCTGGCGACTTGGACATGGAGATTCATCGTCCTGAGGGCACTGTCGTGACTCAGGCGGAGAAGAGAAATTCAAGGGGCAAAATCGTAGTTAGAGATCTCCTGCTAGTTGCTGATTCAGTTGCAGGCGCCAACCTAATCCTTTTGACACCCCAATCCTCAATGAGTAGAGTTATCACTAGGGGGTCGCCTTGGGCTTGACCATTTGACGGGACATCTTTCGCAGAAAAGGTAATCGGTTGCATCATCCAAGGTTCCATAGGTAAAGTTTTGGTTACACTGAAGATTTCCTTTCCATCCCGGTCTCTTTTATGAATCCTTGACGTGATGCCTGTTCCCCGATCATACCCCTGAGTGGCCGAGTGCGAAATAGTATTGCAGGCGAACTGAGTACCATGATTGATTATTATTTGATGTACAGGAGCGTCGGGCTGGACCGGTGTCGGCATCGTTTTGACAAAATGACGCAAATACCCGTCTCGGATTAGATTTTGAACTATGTCTTTTACCTCCCGACAATCATTAGTTGAGTGACCTCCATACTGATGGTAATGACAAAACTCGGGGTGGTTCCTTGTTTCATCGAATTGGATTCCCCTAGACTTTAGGTATCTGATGTCGTTTCTTTTTTCTACCTCCTTGAATATTTCCTCTAATGGCGCGTTCAAAGGCGTGTAAGTTCTTGGCTCATGACGAGGCTTCTTTGCTTTCTCAACCCACTCCTTTTTTCCCGACCCCTGCTGTGGAGGCATCCTCCTTTTGTTTTATCACTTTAGGCCTCCTAGGGGGACAACCTCGGCCGTAGCTCGGGCTATTTGTACTCCTTTATCCTGTGCCCATGCATGTATTTCTTCTAGGGAAATGTAACGTTCTTGCATCTTCCTTATCTCCCTCGATGTCTGTGGTTTCTCAGTGTACATCACTATCCAAATAAGATATGACTTTCCCAAGGAGTTTTCGAATCCAAAGATTTGTTGATCGACAGGCACCTTCCCAATATCGGTACACAGCTTCATATATTTTTCCGTCGGAGACCGCAGGGGTTTCCTAAATTTTTGTGCCAACTAGAAAATCTTATTGATTCTAGGACGAGCAATACTGTTGTGCATGTAGGTTTCCAGGAAGGTTTCTACCAAGAAATCATAGTTTCCAATGGACTCATCGGGCAAGGTATAAAACCAATTCTTCACCTCGCCTTCTAGACACGCCGAAAAAAATTTGCACATGACTACATCATAGTTCGTCCATTGCAACAAGGACATGCCATATATCTTAATATGTTCTTCGGCGTTGCCGGTGCCGTCAAATCTAGATGGGAAAGTAGGTAACGTTCACTTCGGGGGGAATGGGGTTCATTCCAACTCTTTGGTAAATGGCATCTTTTGCGTTTCGCTGATCACTTCTGCCAACTTGTAGTCTTCATCATTCCTTGCCAGCTTTTTGACCATCTGCTCAAGTTGCTCGAATTTCTACTTGGTTGCTGTGTCCTATCTCTTGTTCGTCGCTTTTTCCTCGGTCGAAGAGTCCTCGGATGGGCCATACCCTTCCCTTAGGAGATTAGGATTAGGATCACGTTCTCGTTTCAGGGATGGGGTCGGAGTGTGATTGCTAGAGGCACCTCGGATCGACGATCCTCGTGATCCAGATCTATGATTACGAAGATGGTAGTTCTCATGCTCAAGCGCTAGATTCCTTTTCTGCAGCTCTCTCATAAGATCTTCCTGTCTTCTTTGGCTTGCTACGATTGAAAGTAATGTCAGGTCAGTGCTCTCATGGATAGAGTGTCCATTTACTTGGCTTCCTACTGCATTAGTGGGTGCAACTGGTGGTCCTTCTGGAGGGACAACGGGTGGAATAATTGGAGCTATGAGGGGATCAGTTGTAACTGGTGGAACATTTCTGGTAAGGTTTCCCATTCCCAAGCGCACTTGTCTGAGCCTTTCTCCCTATTTTTATAGTGCACGTTGATACTCCACACATTGCCTTTCTCTCCTTCGTTCCTCCTGTATCATTTTCACTTCCTCATCTTCCTCGGTATCTGATGCAGTTCTTCCATCTTACATGTCCCTCTATCTCACCTGGATCGGGTTAATCCTCAGGGTTCTAGGTGGGAGATCATCATCTCGGCCTAGATCGATCTCGTCGTCGACAGTTGACATGCCTCCGCCCGGTGCTTGTGATTCTCTTTGATGGTTTTTCCTGCTTCTCTCTTGTTGGGAATCCGTTACTTCTTCTTGTGCACTAGATCCTTCTATTGCTCGATTCCTCGGAATCCTACATGCCCTGGAAGTGCTCGCCATTTCCTCAAGTGTAACCTGCGTGCCTCGGATCGCCCGCCCCTACCTACATTAGCAAAACACACAGTACTTACTTCGAACTATTTTCAAAAAGGTTAAGGATGAGGCACTGCAGCTCTGCTATTTCGAAAGAAAAAAGTTCTTTATGGTACACTTTGGTCTACCCTAGTACGCTGATCTCAGCAATACAAGTGGTTTTGACCAAAAGGGACGAACTTTAAAAAGTTGTTTCAACGCATCACTTTCGGTACTTTCCCTCTGCATTAATCATTATTTGTCCAAACATTCCCGATGCCAAAAAATCACTAACCGTCCGCACGCTGGGTCGGTAAGTTTCTGTCATTGCTACGGTTGATGATAACGATGGCCTTCACCAGCTGTTCCACAGACTGTTTACCTACACAGCTTACCGGAATAAGATTCATCGACTTTTTCCTTAGAATTCCTCAAGGATAGCTTTACCGTCGAATTCTTTCGGTTTTATAAGATGAGACTATTAACGAAGTGCTCACCCTACCCCCTTTTAGCCGTAGTTTTTGGAAATACAAACTCGATGACTTCAAGTTAGCTTTGCCTCTACTACTATTGCATTTTACTTAACTTACAAAGAAGATTTGGCCGGCGAAATAAGGATTTGGCCGGCGAAATAAGGATTTGGCCTAGCTTCTACAGAGTATCAAAGATGATCTACTCAGGAGATTTGAAGCATTATATCGGTTTATTTCTGCCTTTAGATTGTAGTATAATCTATCAAATCTCGGACTTCACACTCTCTACTCAAGGTTGCTTTTAAAGGTTTTGACGTTCATAAAATATTATCAAAACAAAGTAAAGGAAAGAAAAACTTTTGTCGAATACTCAAAACAAGCAAGGTGATGAAGACAGTTAACCAATTTTTGTTCTCAAACTTAGATATTGCCAGCTTTTCAACGATTCTGAAAGAAAACCAAACTAAAAGAAACCAAGCCTTTTAACAAAAAAGAGAGATTTAGATGAAAGATCGAACAACCTATGCGTTCCAACCATTAGAGTCTTTCACTAAGCATCAACTATCATCAATATATGTTTAGGAGATGTTGAATCCCTCTTTTAATAGCGTTTGTGCAAGGTATCTAAAAGATGTTACACGTTCCATTAGTCAGTGCCAAAATGTAGATGTAAAAAATCCTACCACTACATCCAAAGAATACCAATCTAGACACATCAAGAAGTAAACAAACAAGAGATGTACAAGAACATAAGATATACGTGGTTCGGCATGATTACCTATTTCCACGGGGGTAAATGGATGATCTTATTACTTGATTTCAGGTTACAAGATGAATTTCTCTCTAGTAAGTGCTTTTATGTCTCTCCAACTCTTAGTGTTCCCCCTTTCCTTACTTGTTACTTGCCTTTTTCCTCTCTTAATGGTTTCTTTTTATAGTTGCAAATGATGATACAACTAGTGTTACGATGTTAGATATGATGCAACTTCCTTGATAATCTTCTCGGGTGATCAGTGATGCTTCAGCCGACATACCTCTCTGCTCCAGTCGAGATGTTTAGCCGAGCCTGGTGATGTCTTCTTTTGATACCTCGTTATCCGATGTCGCTAGTTTGGTGGTGATGGTTGATGTCGCCCTTGGGGTCCCTGTCAGAGTATTACTTTGACCGGTTTTTTCTTATCTCTTCACCAACTTTGTCAGAGCATTTATTGTTCCTGTACCCGAGGGGTATCACATCAGAACTTTCCCTCTCTTTATGTCGACTTCACGGGTTGTTTCAGTCTTTTCTTTTCTCGTGCTCAGATTTGGTGAGACGATTCAGTACTTCTTGTGCTATTTCCTTCGGTACACCATTGCGTAGGCTTGATCCACCTGTCCATGTGGATTATTTACACCTACAGTGGCAAAATAAACTACCCACAACATCTATGTAGTGTTCGTATCCTCCATTTTTCTGGCAATTCCCATTCAGATCGACATATTTATCACTCAAAATTGATTAGCATTCGAGGGTGTATACTTCCAAGGCCCAGGCTAGCATCCAAGAACGCAAGGTTTGATTTAAAGGACAATTTGGTAAATCACAATTTTGGGTTGTCTTTAAAAGAATGCCCTAGCTAGAATTTCTTCATGTTGTTTCAGAAAGAGAGAAAATTGAGAAAGTGGAAGTAGAGAGAGAGTAAGTTAGGCCGCCGGAATTGATCAAAAAAAAAAAAAAAAAAAGTTAGGCCGCCGGTGTTCAAAAATTTCAAAGATCTGATCACAAAATGGGTTTGCATTTTGGGTTTTTATTAGAAGCATTACGCATACCATGGTGGAGATCACATAATAGATCGTAGCACAATGATTTCTCCTCTCATGGTTTTTATATCAGTGTGGAAGATCTCTTGGTTACCATCAACTGTTAAATTGGGAATTTATGCTTATAGATCCTAGGAATAAAACTTTGAGGTTTGTTGTCTATCTATAAAGATTCCTTTTATTTTTAAGATCAAGGTTTTGCGGAATGTTAAGTTAAGATCAGTTTTGATGGATTTTATAGGTCCCCCTGACTTAGAACCTAAACTACCTGAAGCCGACCACACAATGGTCGAGCAGTGGCGGTCAAATACGGGAAGGGGCAGAGGTAGAAGATCATTGTTTTCGTTATTAGGATATTCATTCTTCTAATTAATGTACTAAATCAAAATCTTCCTACAAGAATGTTTGTATGTTTATGAGGATATGAAATTATGATAATTCGTTTCCGTAAAAACCAAATGATTTTGTGGAAGATAATTTAACCATCTCCTTAGTTGGTTTATAGCAAATGTCATAATCCATTTATTCTTAATGATACGTCTTTAATGCACATACGAATCTCATAATTTCCATTTCATGTTGACTGGAACATTATTGACTAAAATTTAGTCTTAACTGCACTTCAAACCATGCCAAGTTTTTTCCTCTCATTCAAAAAATCTTCCTCAATGTTATGGAGCTTCAAAGCCAATGTCATTTCAGTTTGACATTTAGATCACCGTATGAACCCTGTACTTTCGTGGCAAAGAGGAGCAAACAGGCTAGTGTGAGATGCCCACTAAATTGTAGTAGCTGAATGAAAACAGAGAGGAAGTAATAAAATACTATGTTATACCGTAAATCAAGATCTTGTGAATGAAATTTGTATGCTAATGAGGAAATGGCTCGTTAAGATGATTTCCTTCTTCCATGGGAGATTGCTACCTGAACATTGTACTCAAAATGAAGATGATTTATATTTTGATTTATAGATAACAGTCATATTTGAAGAGATATACTCTGATTTTGTAATTTTTAAAAAATGTTGATACCATGTTATCATAATATCCAACCACGGAAAATATGTGAAATTGTTGCACTTTTTAAGGCTCAAAATTTCTCAAAAAAACTTAAATGGCTCAAAATTTCTCCACAAATTTGTATACACTTTTTAAGAAATTTTATTAATGTGCAATCGTTTACAAACATATATAAGAGACAAAAAATAAAAAATCAAAGGGGGAAGAAGAATCAAAGAAAAAGTAGAGGCGAGCAAACAAAGAAAAACGAAACTAGAAATGAAACAGTTGATCCCAATTACATGAATGTGATATCTTGGATTCTCATTATTCCTATCAATTTTCATTCATTTGAACATTTTCTCCCTCAAAAGTGAGTACTGATTACTGAGCCATGTTTGGGTGTGTACTTCAAGAAGGCCTGGCCTAAAAACCAAGGGCAAGGTTAGATTTGAAGGATAATTTGGTAAATTAAAATTTTGTGTTGTCTAGTATATAACAAATCCCTAAAAAATCGTTTGATGTTTCAGAACGACTACAAACTTGTTATAGGGTCGGCATGGTTTGTTAGAGGGGGCATTCTAATAGGACAAAAATGGTCATTACATGATCATTCAAGGTGCCCCTTATAAAAAAAACTGGAAATGACAATTTAATCCTCATTAGTGATAACCTAGTTTAGTGATGATAATCAAGTTTAGTGTTAATGATTAATTTCACTTATATTAACTTAAAATCAAAACAAAATCAGATTTTTAGAGTTAAAAAAAAAAGTTCAGAGGAGAAGAAAAAGAAAAAAAATTGTAATATTTGTGAAACCCTAGATTTTGATTCACTCAACCAAAATGAGTGATTCCAGTGACCCGGTATACTTATTAGTTCCCATTAGCTTTTTCTCGATCAAAATTATCTAAAGACGTAACAAAATCAAAACTTTTAAATTTTCAGAAGAACTTATTGTTGCAATTGTGCTCGTTACCAACCGTAACTCTTAGTTACGGTTCGTAAGTTATCGAATACCAACCGTAACTGGTTAAATTCGGGAAAGATCCAATCGTAAAACCAGTTACGGTTGGTAATTAAATTTGGAAAACAACCGTAACTAAATTACGGTTGTGTTTATAGGTGAAAATAGTTTCCACCATTTTTGGTAATTGCAGGTGTGAAGGTGAGAAACAGTTTAAACCCTAAACAATGTACTGCAAGGGAGTACTTTTATGTTCGAGAGATCAATCTGTACAAGTCCGGCCTAAACCAATAAATGGCCGTTCCAGACTTGCTTCGATCACAAAGTGGAGGAAAAGGGTTGGTTTAGGGAGGGAAGCGAAGAGAGTGTTGAGACCAGAATAATTCTAGAGTAGCACTTGACTTGTATCAGAAGGTGAAAGCTCTTGGGAAAGCTAGCAAGAGTTGCTTTTCTGAGTGCGGTATTTTTCTCCTGACCAAGAACTTGTGTTCTGGTGGAAATAGGTAAACCTATTTATACAAGTCAAGAAAGAAACCTACTCTGGCCTCATAATAGAAGGAAACAGGTGAGTTAAATGGGAAGAGGTGGTAACGGCTGGCATTGATGGGATTTAATAGAATTGATGTCCCATTATGGAGGAGATTTTCACCGTTGCTTCTTTCATTTACTGACCTCCTTACGCCCATTACACTATCCTGAAACGGGCATTTGTGTATGCCGCACGCTATAGACCACCAAACCAAAACCCTAATGAGCATCCCCCAATTTGTATTGATGTATTAAACGTTTTGGAAGACATGTAAAACGTTATTGTGGCTTGGCAAGTCGATCTTGGGGAACTTGCTAGCCAGGTGACCTTCGACGGTCGAGATGTTGCATCTTGAAAGGAGGGGCAACAGTTGATCATTTCACGCCTTCGCTTTGATAGTCGTGTAGTGAGGTCCAACAGGGTGGCACGGCTAGGGTGTGTTCATACTTGGAATGAGGAGCCAAGGGTTTGCCGTGGGCTCTAGGTGCGCGTCCGAGCTATGGTTTTGGGTCTAAGGTCGTGAGGGGACTGTAGATGGCCAGGATTTGCTCCTGGGATTGAAGGGAAACCATTGATGGTCGCCTGGCTTCAATTTGGTAGCCGCATGGGGAAGGCCAGTAGGGTGGCGCGGCATGAAAGGCCCTGGTGAGGTATGTTTTAGCATGGCGCGGCTAGCTTGGAAAGGTATGTGACCAAGCTAGGGTTAAAGTCATGAGGAGACTTTATACGGCCAGGATTTGCTCCTGGGATTGAAGGGCAACCGTTGATGGGCGCCTGGCTTCAATTTGGTAGACGCATGGGGAAGGCCAGTATGGTGGCGCGACATGAGGGCCCATGGTGAGGCGTGTTTAGCATGGCACGGCAAGCTTGGCAAGGTACGTGACAAAGCTAGGTCTAAAGTCATGAGGTGACTTTATACGTCCAAGATTCGCTCTTGGGTTTGAAGGGAAACTGTTGATAGGGGCCTGGCTTCAATTTGGTAGCCGCATGGGGGAGGCGCGTCATGAGGGGCCATGGTGAGGCATGCCGCGGATAGCTTGGCTAGGTACGTGACCGAGCTAGGGATAAAGTCATGAGGAGACTTTATACGGCCAGGATTTGCTCCTGGGATTGAAAGGAAACCGTTGATGGGCGCCTGGCTTCAATTTGGCAGTCGTATGGGGGAGGCCGGTATGGTGGCGCGGCATGAGGGGCCTTGGTGAGGCATGGCGTGGCTAGTTTGGCTAGGTACATGACCAAGCTAGGGATAAATTCATGTGGGGACTTTATACGGCCAGGATTTGCTCCTGGGATTGAAGGGCAACCGTTGATGGCACCAGTCTTCAATTTGGTTTAGAAACCCTAATTGGTTCCCTTCACTAGAACCACTAGATAATTCTAGTACGGACTCGTATTTTGATGGTCCGCCCCTCAAATCAACTGGAAAAGAATTTCCTTTCTCCTAACGCTGGGATATTTAGGTTTTGAACTCATTCGAGAGGCCAAAACATCCCAAAATCAAGACTCAGGAAGATTTCATGAGGGACAGCGGCATGGCCAGGCTATCATGGCATACCTCGGCATAGCTAGGTTGGCATACGGGGCCATAGGTTTCAAAATAGGTGCATGGCGTGGCTAGGGCAAAGGTATGGCGCAACTAGCCCGGGTTAGGTGTCACTGGCATGATTTGCAATTGGCACACGAGACGTGGCTAGCATGGATAGGGCCATGGCATGGTGCAATTGGCATGGCGCGGCTATCTTTGGCTAGGCGTCGCTGGCATGATTTTCCATTGGCACACGGGGTGCAGCTAGCATAGCTAGGGCCATGGAATGGCGCAACTAGCTTGGGCTAGGCATGGATGGCATGATTTTCCATTGGCACGCGAGGTGCGGCTAGCATGGTTGGCATGCTTTGGCGCGGTAGGGTGTGGATGGCATGATTTTCCATTGGCACACGAGTGCAGTTAGCATAGATAGGGCCATGGCATGGTGCGATTGGCATGGCGCGGCTAGCTTGGGCTAGGTGTGGCTGGCATGATTTTCCATTGGCACGCAGGGTACGGCTAGCATAGCTAGAGCCATGGCATGGTGCATTTGGCATGGCGCGGCTAGCTTGGGCTAGGCGTGGCTGACATGATTTTCCATTGGCACGAGGGGTGCGGCTAGGATGGTTGGCATGCTTTGGCGCGGTAGGGTGTGGCTGGCATGATTTTCCATTGGCACACGAGATGCGGTTAGCATAGCTAGGGCCATGGCACGGTGCGATTGGCATGGCGCGGCTAGATTGGGCTAGGCGTGGCTGGCATGATTTTTACATTGGCACGCGGGGTGAATTAGGGTTTGGTTTGTCGTAACCCTAATTTGAAAAAATATACCCTAGTAATTATTAGGGACATATTAATATCTTTTATTAATGCGCCTAGTAAATGCTTGTTTTAAGTGTCTGCTAGGGTTTAACGTTTTACGATTTTAACCCTAAACTAAAGACCACCATCAACAGGTTGGCAACTAATGTATCGAGACCAACCGTAACTACCCTACGGTTGCTAACAGTGATGCAATTACAAACCGTTAAAAGAAAATAAAAGTTACAGGATAAATTACGGTTGGTAACTTAAGTAACGATACCAACCGTAACCTAATTGCGATTTCAAAAAAAAAATGTAACTGAACATTGAATATCAAAATCAAGAACTTACGATTGGTATTTGAGTTGCAATAAACCGTAACATCAACCAAATCTATAGTTACGGTTCCAATTTGAGTTATTACCAACCGTAACTCACATGCAACACATAAATTTTAATTTTAATTTTGATCCAAAACCCTAATTTTTGATACAAAACTAATTTAAATCCAACACAATAAACTAAACCCTAACTGGGTTTTTCCAAATGTTTTTCAAATCGCCGATTAATCAAAGACAATGAAATTTTCAGGTTTGATGGAGGTTACGGTTGATGGAGGAGAAGAGAAGATGAAGAAGAAGATGAAAAAAAACTGATTTAATTTTTTCTCATTCATTAGGTTTAAAAAAAAAAACTGATTTGATTTTGATTGTTTAGGTGAAAAGGCTAATCTAGTCAATTTACATCCCTTTAGGACATCCCCTAACCAATTAGAGGCACATTACTATCACACTGCCGGCCCTCTAATAAACCATGCCGCCCCTATAACAAGCTTGTTTTAGAAAGATAGAAAACCGAGAGAGTGTAAGTGGAGAGGCCTCCGTGTTGATCCTTGGAAAAATCTCAAAGATCTTATCATGGGAGATTGGTTGGAATTTTGGGTTTATATGGGATGCCCAACACATACATTGGAGATCACAGATACCACACAAATTAGATCGCACAATAATTCCTCCTCTCATTGTTTTAATATGTCGTCCTTGATTGTTCGGCAGTTGCACACCTTGCTAAACCGGATCTCAAGCCTAAATTGGCCAAAATCTTCTGATATTCCGGAACCCTAAGCCTATTTTTACTATCTTGCACCCCTAGAAATATTTTGCTTCCCCTTATTAGGTAGTAAGCTGTAAGCATGTGTTTTTGTAGAATTCAGATATGTTTTCAAGTTGTTTTGTCTGTTCCAGCATGTTAACTTTCAGATTATTTTCAGCTTGATTTGTGATTGACTAGTCATGTTCCAGAACATTATTGATTAAGATTTAGTCTCAACTGCATTTTTCTGTTATCGATGATGTGGTGCTTTGGTAGTTCCATTCCAGTTTAATGGTGTCGCACATTATTAAGCTAAGAATCAATCGTTAATGTAAACTGAAGTTCCAACTTCACTCACACAGGCGGATCTTGATGAGTGGGTCCAGTAGTTGCTCGGTTGAAGGAAATGCATTACAAAATCAATTGGACGAAAGTTTACTGTCATGAGGATGTTTCTAAGTTTCTAAATTGGACCTGGAAGATGTTCGTGGGAACTGCACCATGAGATCATCTTTGGCCAGCAGATCATGCCAAGTTGGCAAGTTTTATCCTCTCACTCAAGATGTCTTTCCTAAATGTTATCGAGCTTGAAAGTCAATGTCTCTATCATTTCAGTGTGACATTTAGAACACCATATAACAAAGAACCCTGGACTTTCGAAAACGGAGAGGAAGTTATAAAATTGTACGTTACATTTTAAATCAATGATTTTGTGGAAGATATTATCTCCTGAAATGATTTTTACAGCAAATATGATAATCCTCTGAACATGAAAAGATCTTGATTCACATTCTATCAAAATGTAAATGCAAAGCTCATTAGTTTTCCCAACAAAAGTAAACATAATAAATCATTCCATCATAGAGCTACTATGGCTCGAAATTGCACACGAGATTACTTGGATTGGTGTGGGTGGTAACTTACCAATTTCCAAAATTTCACTTGCAAAATGTTACTTGTTGAAACATACCAATTTAAAAATCCAGTGGTAAGGAAGATTTTATTATATATCGAATGATATGCCTCCATAAAAAATTTGATATACACAGTCACATACCACCTTTAGGGTCACGGATTTGAGCAGTAAAGATATTTCCCTTCACATCTTGCCGAACTTATTCTCAGTAGACCACTGTTCACAAGCAAGTTTTCTGTTACCGAGGAAGAGTACCAACAAAAATGTTGTTGGAGAATTTTCAAAGCATGGAGCCTCTCTATTAAAAGAGTGTAAAAACTTCTATTCGAATTTCAAAATTTTAAATGTCATGCCATGAATCTCGGCTTTGCGTGATACTCATACAAATCTCTTGGACGCAAAAAATATCTTATTGATACTCATATAACTTAGAAGGTCTTAAAAAATATCTAATTTAAGAAAACTGCTGATCTTCTGTCCACGAAGTACCACGCTTGCTTGGCCTATGGGTTCGGATCACTTCCTAAATGCGATGTTGCAAGTCGATTCGGCGAGTTCGGAGATTAGAGATATAATTCTTAACGCGTAAGTTTGAAGAATGTAGGAAATACCATATAGTCCTAAAGATAAAATATATGTATCAGTCTAGTCCATTTGACCCAGTCAATTGTCTGTTTGGTCTTATTTGGTAATATAAATTATCATTTGGTCCTACGCTGATGTCATGGATGATGTAATTGTCACCTTGTAGTGGCAGAAATACCCTTTTGAGACCATTACATCATCCATGACATCATCATAGTCATATATATTCAATTATCAAGATAGATAAAATTATTTTCAGATTTATTTCTCTCACCTCCATATTTTCAGATCTAGTTTTCTCTCTCTCTCTCTTTTTTCTTCATCTTCTCTGCAACAAAAAAAGAAAACCACTCTTCAAGTCCAAAACCGCCATGACAATCCATCAAGATTCCATCCGTACTCTTCCAAATTTCTACCCGGACACATAAGATGTTTACTCTGTAACTATTAATGGTGCTCCAATCAACACGGTTGTAACCAAAGATGCTGAAATAGTTAATCACGGGATCGAACAAATTTATAGTGATTACAAAGAAACTTTAGAATATTGTGCCAAAAAGGATTCTACAGAATGTTTCCTTTGTTTCTCTTGATGTGTGAATGGAAACCTGCTGCTTTTGCTTCCAAGTATGATTATCCTCCACTAGCAATATTAAAACTCGTTAGTTGGTGGTGATAGATGTTTAATTTTTTAGATCTTGCGGTCTTCCAAGTATGGCAGTGTCCTTTTTTTTTTTTTTAGATTTTTTTTTTTTTTGTTGTTGTTAATCCTTACGTTTCTTTTTTTTTCTTTACGTTGACGGACGTTACGTTGACAGAGGTTATGATGGTTGAAGATGATGAAGACTTTCAAGATCTGTTACTGCTCGTGTTAAAGATGATGGATACGGTGAACATCGATGAAGACTTTCAAGATCTGTTGTTGCTGTTGAAGACGTCGAAGAAGAAACATGATGCTACTGTTTTTGTATGGACTTCATTCCTGGAAATGAAGTCTATTTTTTATATTTTTGTATGGACTTCATTTCTGGGAATGAAGTCTGTTTTTTTAGCTTTTTGTGTGGACTTCATTATTGGAATGAAGTCTGTTTTTTTAGCTTTTTGTATGGACTTCATTCCTGGGAATGAAATCTGTTTTATTAGCTTTTTGTATGGACTTCATTCCTGAAATGAAGTCTATTTTTTTTAGGTTTTTATATGGACTTCATTCCTGGAATGAAGTCTGTTCTTTTTAGGTTTTTATATGGACTTCATTCCTGGAATGAAGTCTGTTTTTTTAGGTTTTAATATGGACTTCATTCCTGGAATGAAGTATGTTTTTTCAGGTTTTATATGGACTTCATTCCTGGAATGAAGTCTGTTTTTTTTCAGGTTTTTATATGGACTTCATTCCTGGAATGAAGTCTGTTCTTTTTAGGTTTTTATATGGACTTCATTCCTGGAATGATGTCTGGAATGAAGTCTGTTTTTTAGGTTTTAATATGGACTTCATTCCCGGAATGAAGTCTGTTTTTTTTAGCTTTTTGTATGGAGTTCATTCCTGGGAATGAAATCTGTTTTTTTAGGTTTTAATATGGACTTCATTCCTGGAATGAAGTCTGTTTTTTTTAGGTTTTTGTATGGAGTTCATTCCTGGGAATGAAGTCTGTTTTTTTAGCTTTTTGTATGGACTTCATTCCTGGGAATGAATACTGTTCTTTTTGCACGGAAGAACTGCTACAAAAAAAAAACACGGAAGGGTATTTTTATCTGTTTTATATTTTTAAATAATTGTGGACCAAACAGTAAAATGCGTTTGACCAAAGGACTAAACAGACATGGGCCCACCTAAAGAAGGACCAAACGATATTTTTCCCTTGAAGAATATGTAGGGTGTGTATGATAAAGTTGATGGAAATGGCTTGGGGTTAAAAGCTACATTAGTTTAAGAAATTTTTAGGAAATTGGCTTACAAACAGGAAGGACAACAAAATTCCATGATAAGGGGCAGTGGCGGAACCAAGTATTAGTGTAGAGGGGTCTAGAAAATTTTTTTAATAAATTTAGTGGACTAAATGTCTAATATTGGTGAACTAAATATAATTTATAGGATCAAATCAAAGGTTTTTCTATGACTTTTTGAATTTTAAGGGGGGCTAGAGCCAGGATTAGTCAACCCTTGGCTCCACCCCTAGTTAGCAATTCGGGATACGGCATACGTACGAGTATTATACGGATTCACAAAAATCAAATTCGGTCAAAAATCCGGTTAACGATTCGTGATTCGGAAGTAGTACGAAACGTGATACGTACGTGTATAATTCGTTTTACTAGTCTGAGTTCGGGATGCAAAATACGGGCCAATAGAATATATATTTTATAAGAATACCACCTAGGAGAACATAATTAGTGATGAAATTAACTATATTAAGAATATGTGGCAATTAGTCAACAACTAACTCATAGCTCAGTGGTTTGGGTTCTAGTTAAGTGAGCATCAGAACATAGGATCGAATCCCATGTAAAACTTTTTTGGGGAAAAAAAGAAAAACTATGTAAATCAGGCTCAAATCAGTTAAATCGGGATCAAATCGCCCGATTAACTCGCTGGAGCTGGATCATACCCTAATAAAGCTACCCGAATTATGCAAACGAATAATTCGCGAACCCGTATAAATCGCGGATTATTCGGGAAGCCCAGAAAACACGCGTATTAGGTACGGTAGTAGAGTAATTCGGCCGTATTATTCTGGAACGAATGATTCGGACAAATTCGCGAATAATTCGCGTATCATACGCCGAATTACTAACTAGGGCTCCACCCCTGATAAGGGGATACCAAGTTAACAAAATTTCGCTTACAAAATATTTTTTGTTGAAAACTACCCATTTAAAAATCCAATGGTAAGGATTATTTTACTTTATATAGAATGTTATGCCTCCATAGAAATTTTCGTATCCCCTTTTAGTGTCACCGATTTCAACAGTAAATATATATATTGCCCTTCACATGGCGGTGGACTTGTTTTTAGTAGACTACTGTTCAAAGACATATTTTCTCTTACTGAGGAGGAGTCCCGTCAAGAATTTTCTTGGCAGAACTTTGGAAGTACGGACACTCTTTAAGAAATCTCATGTCATAACCTCGGATTTACTTGATCTGAGACGTTGCAATGCATCCATCCCTTGCACAATTAAGGGGAAAAACCTCTACTAAAAAGCCAACAAGACTCCTTAATCTTTATGACCACTTCAAAAATAATACTAGAACAATTGCATTGTACGTGGCACTTTTGATACTTCATTTCCCTACTATTTCACATCTCACATCAAGAGATTTGTGGCACAAAATTGATTAGCCGTGTTATGCTTTGTACTCCAAAAGTCCAAAGCCCCGGGATAAAACTCAAAGGTAGGTAAATTTAAAGGATATTTTGGTAAATCATAATTTCGTGATATCTATAAAAACAAAAGAAAAATCCCTAGAATCTCAATTGATGTAATAGAAAGAGTGAAAGTGGAGAAAGACCAGCGAGGCCGGCGGTGTTAAAATCTCAATGACGTGATCAGAAAAATGGATTGTTGCGGGATTGTATTTGAAGCATTACACATCCCCAGGTGGAGATCGATACCAAAAATTAGATCGCTGCAAAATAATTTCTCCTCTCATGGATTTGATATGCTGGTCTTGTTTTGTCCCTCAACAAGTGGGAACATCTGCTTACAGATTCTGAGATGGAGGCTACGAGATTTAGTCTTCTAACTGATCTGTCACAAAGGTAAAACAATAGGGATCAAAACTACATAATCTCCTTATCATCCAAGAGGGGAAACCCTTCTGAAATACAAAGCAACACCAACCAGAGATACCCCCTCCCCACAATTAAGTAGCACTATGATTTTTCCTCTCATTGTTTTAATTTTTGAAGCTTGAATTTCTTCTTCAAATTCGGTGAAAGCCAAAGATCTTTTAAATAGTAATTAATTCTATTGATATTGTAAAACCTTCAGAAGGAATCTAATGAAATTGGTCTCTATAATTCAATCAGAATGATTTGGTTGAAGATGATTCATCTCGGTAAAAGTAATGCAACATAGTTGAAAATATTCCAATAATCTCCCCCTATTTTCAAAAATCATAAAACAAAGTTAAAAAACTTTTAAATCAGAGCAGCTGCATCACCGAAGTGACTGCCTACGTACCCGAGTGGGATCAAGCCAACGTAGTTCTAGCACAATAGATACTAAGCATCATCGTTCAAATCAACACATAAATGATAAGTATCTTTTGGATTTGAACCTTCACTTAGTGTAAGAAACTCAAAGCCTTATCGAGATTCTATGGTGAAACCAGTCTTGAACCAAGTATCCATTATAATAAAACCGGAGTCTCCACACATATTGATTTCATAAATCATGTGTTCTGTAGCCAAGCACTTTAATGGCCTTGTGCTTATATCCTTGATTCATGAGTCTTCTTTAGATAACGGTCTTCTTCTCTTAGGAAGCGGCCTGATTTCCATACTCATATAGGTATGTCTCGAAGGTGTTTCTACGATACACCTTTTAATAATCACCGACTCATTAAGGATTTACATCCATCCTATTTTCATGCAGAACCCAGCACTAATTAGAAATGGGAAGTTTTATATTAGTTCTCCATAATCTCTTCCATAACTTGTTGGTACCACATTGAACCTTGTTTACCCATTTCAAAACATAGGTTGGGTTTCTGCTATGGGAGATCAAACTTCTTTCACAGACCTTAGTCCCATTTCTTTACTTTTTATTGAAACCACCGAATTTGGTAGACTTTTCGTAAATGGGTCTTCCAAGTTCCTCTTTGAATCAATAAAGTTAACCGTAACCACTCCCCTCTTGAGTAGTTGCCTAACCATTTAATGTCTAAGACTTGCATGTCTTGACTTTCCATTATAAGTCTTATTTGAGACATTATATATGGTAGCTTGATTATCACAATTAATCAAGACCGCCGGAGTTGGCTTCTTCCAAAATGGAATTTCCATAAGTAGGTTCCTAAGCCATTCTGCCTCCTTACATGCATCTGTTAAGGCTATTAATTCTGACAACATTGTTGAATCAGAAATACAAGTCTGCTTCTTGGAACTCCAAGACACAGCAGCACCCCCTAATGTAAAGATCCATCCAGACGTTGATTTGGAATTGGCCTCTACATCGTTCTAGTTAGCATCGCTGTACCCTTCCAGTGCAGAGGGATATCCTAGGTAATGCAAGCCAAAATTCATTGTACCTTTCAAGTAAGCCATAACTCTTGAAACTGCTCTCCAGTGTTCATATCCTGGATTACTTGAGAAACGACATAACACTCCCACGGCTTGGGCTATGTCCGGTCTTGTGCAATGCATAGCATACATAAGACTTCCAGTGACACTGGAATACTCAAGTTGCGCATGAGTACGACAGGTGTTCTTCTTTAACTTGATAGTATGGTCTAAAGGAGTAGGTATTGGATTGTCATCAAAGTGACCATACTTCTTGAGAAATTTCTCAATATAATGAGATTGGGTTAAAGCCAACTCATTTCCCTTTCTTAGGATCTTAATTCCCAAGATTACATCAGCCTCTCCTAAATCCTTCATATCAAAGTTAGAGCTAAGAAACTTCTTTGTTTCTTCCAAAATAGATATGTCAGATCCAAAAATAAGCATATCATCAACATACAAACAGAGAATTACACATCCAGAACTATCATGCTTACTATAGATACATTTATCCACACCATTCACCATAAAACCATATGACAAAATCACTTTGTCAAACTTCTCATGCCATTGCATGGGAGATTCCTAATGGCTATAAAGAGATTTTACTAACTTGCAAACCTTCTTTTCTTGGCCTGGAAATATGAAACCTTCAGGTTGTTCCATATATATTTCTAATTCCAAATCTCCATTTAGGAAGGCGGTTTTGACATCCATTTGATGAATAATTAACTTGTGAATAGAAGCAAGTGCTATATATTAAACAACGAATAGATGAAATGCGAGCAACAGGGGCATATGTATCAAAGTAATCAATTCCATGTCTTTGCTTATAACCCTTAGCAACTAATCTGGCTTTAAACTTATCAATGGAACCATCAGCATTCATTTTTTTCTTGAAAATCCATTTACATCCAATAGGCTTTACGCCCGGAGGTAAATCACAATATATCCAAGTACCGTTGGTCAAAAGAGAATTCTTTTCATCATTGATAGCCTCTTTCCAAAAACTAGCATATTTGGAACTCATAGCCTCAGCATAAGTTTTAGGGTCATCATCAACATGCATAACATATTTGGTAACAGTAAGAATTATATTCTTATTACCTTCTACAAGATATGTTATAAAGCCTGGGCCAATTTTTTTCTCTATTCTTGATCTCTTACTCCTTATAGGTTCGATATCTTCTATGGGTTCAGAAGTATCCTCCATGTCTCGAGTGGGAACAGAATGATCATCATTCTCATTAGTCTCTTCAGACTCTAGACTAGGTAACAATGATTTCTCCATGGGAGGCATTTGAGAACTGTTCCTATTTAAGTTCTCAAAGAATTACACATCTACAGATTCTATAATCTCAAAAGTGTCAAGGTTTAAAAATCTGTAGGTGATATTATTAAGAGAGTATCCCACAAAAGCACATTTATAAGCCCTCTTTCCCAGTTTTGGTCGTTTAGGATCAGGCTTTCGAACATATGCTAAGCAACCCCAGACTTTAAGTATCTTCAAGTTTGGTTTCCTCTTAAACCACAATTCATAAGGAAAAACATTCTTCTTCTTCAAAGGAACTCTATTCAAAATATAACATGCAGACAACATTGCTTCACCCCACAAAGAATTAGGCAAACTAGAACTTATAAGCATGCAATTAACCATATCAATCAAAGTGCTATTTTTCCTTTCAGCCATGCCATTTTGTTGAGGTGTATAAGGTGCAGTAAATTAATGAATTAAACCATGCTCTTGACAAAAGAATTTAAAGTCATGAGGAAAATATTCACCACCACGATCAGAACGTAAAATCTTAATTTTCAGTCCTAATTGTGTCTCTACTTCTGCTTTGTATATTTTGAATATGTCAAAAACATCATCCTTAGATTTTATCAAATATGTATAAGCATCATCCTCTATAAAAGTGACATAATACTTATTTCCACCACGAGTGGCAGAACCATGCAAATCACCCACATCGCTATGTACTAATTCAAGTAAGGAAGAATTTTGTACTACAAACTTATGGGAAATTCTAGTTATCTTTGCTTGCACACATATTTCACATTTAGAAGCATGATCAAAATTGCAATCATAAATCAAACCTAATCGTTCCATGTTTCTAAGAGAACCATAATTTACATGACCAAACCTAGCATGCCATAAATTAACAGAGTCAACAATATAAGCAGAACCATTATTTATTAAATTAAGCTTAATCATCCCATTACAAGCATATCCTTGTCCAACAAACACACCATTTTTGGACAATACAAACTTATTAGACTCATATGTCGTCTTGAATCCAGCCTACATAACAAGGTCGCCGGAAACAAGGTTCTTCACCATGTCAGGGACATGTAACACATTAGTAAGAGTAACTGTCTTTCCAGAAGTAAACGAGAGTTCAACAGTGCCTTTCCCAATGACTTTGCTGTGTTGGCCGTTTGCGGAGACAACTTCATTTCCTTCTCCACTAACCGGTTTGTATGTCTTGTAAATATTTATATCCTTACAGATATGGATGGTTGCACCAATGTCGTACCACCATCCAACCCCAGTTTCAGCAACAGCATTGGCGGCTTGCACCACGATCACAAGTTTGTCATCGACCATATTTGCCTCCTTTTTCTGGTTCTGCTGTTGTTTCTTTTTGAGACGACAGTCACAAGCAAAATGGCCGGGTTTGTCACAGAAGTAGCAATTTCCCTTCTTCTTACTCTTTTTGTTGGGATGATGCTTTTTAAACTGAGTGTCATTCTTAGTTTTCAAATAATTCGGTGTCTTAGAATCTTCTACGCTATTCACCCTAGAATGGTTTTCAGACTGTGGACTATCCTTAAGTTCTCGTTTACGAGAGTCCTCTTCTATGTGAAGATGACGCTGTAAGGCCTCTAAATCATAGTCAGTCTCATCATGCTTAAGTTTCTTCTTATAACCATTCCAAGAAGGGGAAGACGAGAAATAATAACCCAGACAACAAACGCAAAAGGAAGATCAATTCCAGCATCCTTAAGATGATTAACAATGAGTAAAAGTTCACTGACCTGGGCAATGATTGACTTACTGTCAACCATCTTAAAATTCATGAAGTTGCAAGTCAGGAATTTCTTGTTGCTTGCTTCAGAAATCTTATATTTGTTGTCAAGTGCAGTCCATAATTCCTTTGCAGTCGCAATACTCCGTTGTGCATTGTAAACAGGAGTTTCCAGGGTATTCAAAATATGACCATGACACATGAAATCATCTTCCTCACGCTTCTTTCGTTTGGTAATCAAATCAGGAGTATCTTTTTCTGACGGTGCAGGAATCGCCTCCAATCCATCTTCAAGTATGTACCACAACTTGATGGTGATCAGGAAAAACTTCACAGTCTCTTGCCAACGAGTAAAATTTTCACCATCAAAACGTTCCATTCGAGTCAGGGTTTGGTTCATCACTTGTAGGGATTGTGCAGTAGCATTCAAAGTTGAAGATTCACCCTCCATTGCCAGAAATTAATTGTCTAAAACTGTTGGAAAACACGGGTTGCAATAGAAGATGAAATAATACAGAAAGAAATTGTTATACTCAAAAGCTTTCAAGGCTCATATGATTTCTTTTAGACAATTATTTCTACCCTCCCAATGAATTAGCGATTACAACAGGTATGTGAAATAATGCCTTCGGATACAATGAAAGCCCTACAACAGAAAATTGAATTCAAGGTTTGTACCCCTTGATTCAATCAATAACACATGTAAAAAAAGGGTTCTGATGATGCTTCAGAAAAGAGAGAAAAACAGAGAAAGGTTTTTCGAGAGATGATCTGAAACGAGTTTGGGAGATGCTTCTTATAGAGGTTTTTTGCATCTGTTGGGAAAAGGCATATGTTTTCACCAATAGGTTTCTCTTCATCAATAGACATCAATGGCGTCTGTTGGATTCGAACATTCTGGATATGTTCGAAACTTTAGAAACAGTTACGTACAACCAAAAAATATTCCAACAGAAACCTGTGGAAATGAAGCTCAGTGTTTACATTAGGTTATTAAATCTAACCGCTTTTATATTCTTAATCAAGGTATTCCCAGAGGTATATTTGTATTTATATGTTTATGAGGAAATTGATATTGAAATTAAATTGTACCCAGACTGATTTCGATGAATTGATTTATAGATAATTTTTTTTTTTGACAAAGATTTATAGATAATTTGTATTCATAGTTTTCACCCATGGAAAATATGTGGGAAATTATTGTAACATAGATCTTAAATGGCTCAAAATTTCACCACAAATTCCTATATACTGATCTTGTTACTCACTGAATTACTATTGTAATACAATGAAGCAACAATTATGAGGTGCTTCATAATTGATTAAGGTTTTGAATACTAGGAAATGGGATAAGCGGTGGTGGTGGTGAGTTGTTCGCATTAGATGTGGGTGGGAGGCTGATACACTGGTGTAGGCTTTCAAGTGTGCACCTCTGCTTATGGAATGCAATTGTCTCGTAAAAAAATCCATTCATAAAACACACAAAAATTAGAAACTAATCCCTCAATATAATTCACCCTATAATGATATATATCTTTGGACTCAACAGATAAAATAGAAGCTTAAATGGAAATTTCTCTCAAGATGTTAAAACGAGCATGACAAGATTCTAATTGTGGGATTGAAATAACGTAGTTAACACTTAACACAATTAAACTGAAATGATATTGTCAATATATAAAATTAGGATTTGGAATATACTAGAAAATAGCCAAACAGACAACAACAATTGAAGAAACGCTCTCTAGGACTAAAAATAACAAAGCAATATGGTCGCTTTCAAAAAATGGCATCATATCCAAACATTTAACTACGAAAGTCTCTACAAGCAATCAACCCAGCAAATTTCAAACATATGGCCAATGTGTACAAAATAAAGAGATAGTGGAAATGTGCTAATAGTCAAGGAAGATAGATTAACGATAATTTATGTTGAAACCTATAATCAAGAGTCTTATTAGTTAACTCTTGATTCAATATCAAAGTCATATCTTTGTTTAAAGTCGCATACATTTCCATAGTTATTAAGGCTAGGTGAAGTCTGTTAACGCATTGTCAAGTACATTATGTGCTACTACAGAAATCAAACATTTAGAATCTTAGATTATAATTACCGGGATATATCCAACTCAGCTATTCTTATTTAAATGTCGAAATTTGGCTTTCCTATTTCAGATTTTATCTTGAGCTGGTTGTCAACGTCTATAATTTTGGTTGATAACCTCATGTTCATAGCTGACACAGTTTTTTGCTTTTTGCCCTTTTGTGTAGCTCGTGTCAGCAACTACAGCTAGAATCTTAGGAAAATCAGATCCATACTCCATAGGAAAATCAGATCGAACAAGCAATATAGATAAAATAGGGTTTTTATTAGAGTTCTAATTACAGAGAGAGAAGTAAAGAGGAAAGATTGCTCCGAAGAATGAGAAGGAAGTGAAAACTAGAAATCTAGTAGGAAGTTGATGTAGGTCGTAGGAGATACAAAGTGGGTTGAGAAACCGAAGTACTTCTAACTTTTCATCGTGTTAAGAAAAGGCGGATTGAGGATTAATTGACACGCGTTGAACATTCTCGTGTCAAAATAAATGAGAAATATTCACGATCACGTATTATTCCGGGACTAACCAAACATTGGTCACGTTTATAGCCACAACCGTGACTAGGGAAACCGTGAAGAAAACCCATAATTGTACTAGTGTACGAGGTGTATTATCACCTTTCATATTCAAAATTACTCAAGGGGGCGAGATCCCATTCCCTGATGAATCTACTTCAACTTCTCATATGGCTCAACTATCTTCCATCTTCAATGACTCCATTTCTAGCATGGGTGATGACAACTTTACCCGCACTTGTGAGAAGATTTATGTCATATGTGATTCCCCCACTCTAAGCCATGAATCTCTTCGTGGATCTTCCTCGACTATATCTTCAGACTTCCTATTCGCTCTGGGATCCCTGGTAGGTTTCTTCTTATCTTTGAAAGCTTGTTTCCAGTGAACATTCTCTCTTTTCGTATTCTAACAACCTTTGTACTTTCGTTGTTGTAGACTTCGCGAGCTTCTCATGCAGTTTCTTCTGATTCGAATAGAAAGAATCATGCATTGGAGTCGGAATGTGCGAAGATAAAAGAAGAACTTCTGCAAAAAACGCAGGAGGCTGATCCACTTCGCCAAAGAAATAATCAGTTGATGGATATACATTTTTTTTCGCTCACAGATAATCTCTTGCGAAGTTTTATGGCATCTTTATATTCTTCAATTACTTAATTCTGCAGAGGTTTTTATTTTTCCTGGTGAGGCGGCTAATCTTCCAGAGGATAATGATGACCTTTTTGAGCATCTTGATGCTTCCTTGAATAACCTTCCCGGGTGGGGCTTTGAGGATCTTAGCTTGGAGGAGTTGAGATCAAAATATGATGCCCTCATGTGTGGCCATAAGCCTTTGTTGAAAACTAGTAAGATCTTTCAAAATAGTGCATGCGAATACAAAGAGAGAATTAATATTTAGGAGGCGAAGAAGAATGATCTTATTATTGAGAAATATCAAGAAATTGCTAATAGTGCGAAGGATTCAAAGGAATTCCATGAAACTCTACTCAAGATTCAGATAGAAAGGGATCTTGCGATAAATAAAAAAGATGTCATTCTCGTTCGTGAAAGTAAAATTCGCTCTCGTCTTCTAATAGAGAATGATCCAGAGTTTGAATTGGATGCTAGGATTCTTGATAATGCTAGGTTGTGTCTGGAAACAAATGTTAGTTTAGAATTTGACCACGTATCCTTGTTTAAAACCATCATTTCTGAGAAAGAAGGTTCCCCATTACAAAAGGGTACACCAAAAATTTTCTGAAAACGGGAGATGCGAAGTATTAGGTATGAAATGCATAAATTAACGAAGCGACAATGATGTAAGGAACTCGCCAAAACTACCCAACGGAGAAATAATGATTCCCAGCTGTTTATGGGTAAAAATCATTTCTGCCGATTTTGGTAATTCGGTAGGTGAGTAAGATACTGGTTTAAACCTTAAACAAATATGCTGCACGTGAGCACTTTCTAGATTCGAGAGATGGCCGTTCCAGACTTGCTTCGGTGACAAAGTGAAGGAGAAGGGTTGATTTGGGGAGGGAATCAAAGAAAGGTGTTGAGGCCAAAATAATTTTGGGAGAGTAGTGTCTTGACTTGTATCAGAAAGTGAAAGCTTTAGAAGCTTGCAAGAGATGAAAGCTTTTTGGAGAGCTTGCAAATTAAAGTTGCCTTTTCTGAGAGTGTTGCGTTTTTCTCCTGACCTAGACTTGTTGTTTAGTGTAAATAGGTAAGACCTATATATAAAAGTCGAGATTGAAACGTACCCTGGCCTCATTAAGGAAGAGAGTAAATGGTGAAATAATGGGAGGAGGTGGTAACCGCATGGTGTTTATGGGTGAAAATGTTTTCACCATTATTTCCTAATTTATTTGACCGTTTTATTCCTATTCACGCTTTCTTAATGTGAGCATAGTGTATGCTGCATGCTGTGATCGCCAAACCAAGACACTGGAAAGCATCCCCAAGTTTGTGTTTATGTCTCGAGTGTTGGTTGCACGTTGAGTGAAAATGGCAATGCCAGGCTGCAAGTGGCGCGTGTGGTATGTTCCAATTGCATGTGTGGAATGCCTTGGTTGCAGGTTGCACCTTGAGTAGTGGCAATACCAGGCTGCAGGTGGCATGTGTGGCATGTGCTAATGCCATGTGCGGAATACCTTGGTTGCAGGTTATACGTTTTGTAAGCGTATGCTACCAGCGAGCATGTTGGCATGTGCTAATGGCACGCACGGCCAAGTTGACCTAGGTTGGATGTATTGCAATCCTAGGATACCAGCGAGTGGATTTGGCATGTACCAATGGTATGCACGGCCATTAGGGCCACGGCTAGGTAATCAAATCTACCAGTGAGCGCGTTGTAATGTGCCAATGGCACTCTCGGCCATTAGGGCCACGCCTAGGTAATAAAAGCTACCAATGAGCGCGTTGACATGTTCCAATGGCACGCTCGGCCATTAGGGCCACGGCTTGGTAAGTAAACATTCCAGTGAGCATGTTGGCATGTGCCAATGGCACGCTCGGCCATTAGGGCCACGGCTTGGTAAAAAAAGATGCCAGTGAGTGTGTTGGTATGTGCCAATGGCACGCTCGGCTATTATGGCTACGGATTGGTAAGAAAGATACTAGTGAGAGTGTTAGTATGTTCCAATGGCATGCTAGGCCATTAGGGCCACGTCTAGGGCCAAGGTAAGGGTGTTTGGCTTGGCCTGGTGTGACTAGCATAGCTAGGGCCAAGACAAAGTGTGTTAGTCATGGCGCGGCTCGCTTGGGCTAGGTGTGGCTGGCATGATTGGCATGCTGTGGAATGGTTGGTGTAACTAGCATAGCTAAGGACAAGGAAGAGTACATTTGGCATGGCGCATCTAGCTTGGGCTAGGTGTGGATGGCATGATTTGCCAATGGCATAGAGGTGCGGCTAGCATGGTTGGCATGCTTTGGCGCGTTGGTGTGACTAGCATAGCTAGGACCAAGGCAGAGTGTGTTTGTCATGGCGCGGCTAGCTTGGGCTAGGTCTGGCTTGATTTTCCATTGGCATAGAGGTGCGGCTAGCATGGTTGGCATGCTTTGGCGCGTTAGTGTGACTAGCATAGCTTGGGCCAAGGAAGAGTGCATTTGGCATGGCGCAGATAGCTTGGGCTAGGTGTGGCTGGAATGATTTGCAATTGGCACAGAGGTGAGGCTAGCATGGTTGGCATGCTTTGGCGCATTGGTGTGACTAGCATAGCTAAAGCCAAGGTAGAGTGCGTTTGGCATGGCGCAGTGAGCTTGGGCTAGGTGTGGCTGGCATGATTTTCCATTGGCACAGAGGGGAATTACGGTTTTGCTCGTTGTAACCCTAATTTGAAAAAATACCCACTATTAATTACTGACTACATGCATTAAATGTTCTAATAAATGTGTCACCGGTGATATTATGTTATTCGGGGTTTTATAATTTTACCCATTGTCTAAAAACCACCATCAACATTAAGTCCCCTGCTTATCTCAGAACAGGAGCTTTGTTGCGAGGTAAGCATAAGATGGTGACAAACTATCAGCAATGAATCATAAAGAGAATTGAGGAGGCTTGTCTGACCTTTTTTTTTTTTTTTTTTTATAGATAGGATTTGGAATCCTTGGCTCTGGCAGGTTTGCACAAATTGGGAGGATGGCACAATTGGGAAGTCAGCATCATTGAGAGACAATAAACTGGGCAGAATTTAGAAGTTGATGCGAGTTGGGAAACTAAGCGTGCTAGATGGTGGGTTGAGTTCATGGTGATTAAGGAGAACATAAATACCAACTTGACTCGACCGCAGATTATTGATGCTTCCAGAGCTTCATTAAGTCTTCAGATTAGGAAGGATATCCCGGGCTTAGTTGATTTCATCTCTAGATGGTGTTCGGAAACTCATACGATCATATGTAGATGGGGTGAAATAACTTTCTCTTTGGATAGTGTGGCTCTCTTGCTGAATCTTCCGGTAACCGGGAATCTTAACATCCAATTGTATGAAGATGAGGAGAAGATGCGGGATGACCTTGCCGCTAAGTTGGGAGATTTCGCCCAAAACGTCTCCACGGCAAAGTCGAAGTATTCTGTACAGAAAGAGGATGAAAGGTGATTTTATAGCTGGTGGATATCTCAATGGTTTCCGGATGAGCTGGAACCTAAACATAAAAGCAGTGTTCTTAATGTTGCAGCATGTTTGGCTCTTTGGTTGTCTAGAGACATTTTTGATGACGGTTATGGAAAGAAGGAAATTAGACCAGAGTTGCTAGTGATTGCTGTGAAGTTGGCAAAAGGTGAAGTTCTTCCCATTGGCAAGCTATTCCTTGGTTCCATGTGTGTGCATCTGGATCACCTAGTTTTGAACATGCAAGTTTAGAATGGTTTCATGAAAGTGGATTCATATGTGCACGTTGATTTTTTGCAAGCCTGGTTATGGGAGCACTTCGACAAGTACGCTCTGAAACTGTTGCCTTCGATTCCCGAATTCTTCGATGGGTGAACAGGCGTCCAAAAGTTGGTATGATCTTGGTTAGTCTTCTCGATAAGTCGCATGAAATTATTTTTCGCCCATGGGAGCCGGTCCATAGGTCTGTGACTCAAATTGACACCTTTGCTTCTGCTCCGAACATGACTTTGTCTTCTGACGGCAACTTGAGTGTTGGTGAAAACTTTTTTATTCAAAGATGCATGCCCGTTTATATGTCGTCTTTCTTTATGGGGACTTTCCGAATAGTTTCTTACAATATTGACCGTGCTGCTCGCCACATGGGTTTCGATCAAGGGGTGCATCTTGGTTACTAGCTAGTGGTTCCTAAGGATTCATTGTGTGCCGCCCTCAATGCCAGTGCCCTTGAGCCGGGTATCAACCTTACCTTCTTTCAAACGGAAAGAGTAACTTTGACGACTTTTGGTTATAATGAGTTCCGGTGCCATGAGCGTCTTAAGATTCAAGATTTTGTGAATAATGTGGTGGAGAATGTTCGTTGTAAACCTTACCCAGCAATTTTAAAGAAGTATCCAATGTTGAGAGATGTCAAGCGAAAGTTGCCTGGCAACTCGGAAATTCCCCAGGCAAAGGAACAGAGAACGAAGAATCGTGTTGGCGGGTTCCGAATGGTTTCAAAAGATCCTCCTGCAACTCTCATGTCTTTCAGTTCTTCTAATAACCAGGTATGTGTCTCCTCCTTGTTGGTTTGTCTCAAAACATGTGAATTTCTTTTGAAAACATGTGTGTTGTTTCTACCAGGGCTTTGGTAGTGTTAATGCTTTCGCTGCTCTTGCATGTTACCAGGAGACATCAATTCCTTCGAAGAATTCCGGCAGCACTGAGCCTTCTCATAACGGTAATGATCCAGAGAAAGAAGAAAGATTGACAAGTGAGAGTGATTCTTTTGACAGCAGCGCTGGTTCTTTTTCGGGAAGTGGTTCGGTGAGTTTTGCGCTTCTTTTCTTTCTTCTTCCGATTTTTTGAAAAATGTCTAACTCAAGTTTGCAGGAGGAATTTGGTTCGGAAGACGATTCTAGGGTGGAGCCACATGTAAACTTGCCTTTGGTGACAGCGACGGCTGCCGGTGACTTGGAGATGGAAGTTGGCCAATTGCTGGGCACAGATGTGGTTCAAACGGTGCATGATTCCCTGATGGTTATTGTCGTAAATATTGAAAAAGACTCTTTGCAAGTCGCGGGTCCAGTAGCAGGCGCCATTTTCGATCCCCCGTACTTGGTCATGTTCTGGTTGGAGGTTTTAGCGTGCTGGCTAAGTATGAGGAGTTGTACACCAGAATCTGGGAGAAGTATGGACATATGGACACAACCAAGAAGATCACTAGTCGATTTGCGCTGGTTAAGCATGTGGAAGAGGTTTTATATTATATCGAGGACATGTGTGAGGTGACTGACCACACCGTTTCTGAAGAAGTCATTGCTGACTGGGAGCACCATCGCGACGTGTGTGTAGAAAAGGAATTTGATGATTCGTGGTTTGTCGAATGCTTTGATGAGGTCCAGAAGTTGAAAGATTCAGCAGTCGAAAGCCTTTTTACAAAGGAGATTTCACGACATGAGGTAAAACTCGAAAAGCTTTCCAAGATGTTGACTATGAAGTGAGCGGCTCTTGAAGATGTGAAGTTGAATTTCTCCAAGAAGAGCAGACCTCTGTTGGATGATTTTCCTTAAATGTTTCTCTGTTAAACTTTCATTTAGGTTCTCCCCTTTTTTTGTGAAAAACATATTTTGATGTCTGGTTCAAAGTTCGACCGGTTTTGATAGACAACTGGTATCTTTTGAGGATATTAAATTATTTCTGGGATGAATCGTTTTGATAATATAACTCTGATTATGTTTGTGAAAGGAATATTACTTTTATGAAAGTGTGTGCTAGCAATCGGCACAGGACGCAATAGTATGACGGTTTTATTAAGAACCCAAAAACAGATCATATATCTTGCCCAGTCTAAACTTACTCACTTAATAGGTTTTTTTTCTTCTGCGAAAATGACCCTTTCCATGTAAAAGGCGGCTTTGATGGTAGCATCGCCAGCAAGTCCCGAATCACTGGTAGCATCTTCAACGAGTCCCCAGTTTTCTCGTGTAGTATTTACGACTGGTAACCGGGTTTTCTGGTAGTTGAGTCGGATTGAGTCGCCTTCTCCTACCATCTTGACATCTGAGTAAAAGAACAAGATCGATAGTCTAAAATTGATATTATAGCCGATAGATCAATCCTCCCGCTGTGGTCGCCAATTGTTTATGGGTAAAAATCGTTTCTGCCAATTTTGGTAAATTCGGTAGGTGAGTAAGAAACTAGTTTAAACCCTAAAAAAATGTGTTACACGTGAGAAATTTCAAGATTCGAGAGATAAATCTGTACAAGTCCGGCCTAAACCAAGAAATGCCGTTCCAGACATGCTTCGGCCATAAAGTGGAGGAGAAGGGTTGATTTGGGGAGGGAAGCAAAGAAAGGTGTTGAGGCCAGAAAAATTATAGGAGAGTAGTGTCTCGACTTGTATCATAAATTGAAAGCTTCGGAAGCTTGCAAGAGATGAAAGATTTTTGGAGAGCTTGCAAAGTTGCCTTTTCTGTGAGTGTTGTGTTTTCCTCCTGACCGAGACTTGTATGGTGGAAATAGGTAAGACCTATTTATACAAGTCGAGATTGAAACGTACCCTAGCCTCATGAAGGAAGAGAGTAAACGGTGAAATAATGAGAGGAGGTGGTAACCGCATGGTGTTTATGGGTGAAAACATTTTCACCATTATTTCCTCATTTATTTGACCGCTTTATTCCTATTCACGCTTTCTTAATGTGAGCGTAGTGTACGCTGCATGCTGTGACCGCCAAACCAAGACCCTGGAAAGCATCCCCCAATTTGTGTTGATGTCTCGAGTGTTGGTTGCACCTTGAGTGCAAGTGGAAATTCCAGGCTGCAAGTGGCACGTATGGCATATGCCAATGGAATGTGAGGAATGCCTTTGTTGCGGGTTGCACCTTGAGTGCAAGTGGAAATGCCAGGCTGCAAGTGGCCCGTGTGTCATATGTGGAATGCCCTGGTTGCAGGTTTCTCCTTGAGTTCAAGTGGCAATGCCAGGATACAGGTGGCTGCAGCCTGGCATGTGCGGAATACCTTGGTTGCAGGTTGTACGATTTGTAAGCCTAGTCTTCCTGCGAGAATGTTGGCATGTTCTAATGGCACGCACGACCAAGTTGACATTGGTTGCACGGCTTGTAATCCTAGGCTACCAGCGAGCAGATTTGGTATATGCCAATGGTACACACGGCCATTAGGGCCACGACTAGGTAACGAAAGCAACCAGTAAGCGCGTTGGCATGTGCCAATGGCACGCTCGGCCATTAGGGCCATGACTAGGTAATAAAAGCTACATATGAGCGCGTTGGCATGTGCCAATGGCACGGTCGGCCATTAGTGCCACGGCTTGGTAAGAAAAGCTGCGAGTGAGCGCGTTGGCATGTGCCAATGTCACGCTCGGCCATTAGGGCCACGACTTGGTAAGAAAAGCTGCCAGTAAACGTGTTTGTATGTGCAAATGGCACACTCGGCCATTAGGGCCTCGACTTGGTAAGAATACCTGCCAGTGAGCGTGTTGGCATGTGCCAATTGTGCGGTCGGCCATTAGGGGCGTGGATAGGGCCAAGGTAAGGGTGTTTGGCTTGGCGTGGTGTGACTAGCATAGCTAGGGCCAAGGCAAAGTGTGCTTGGCATGGCGCAGCTAGCTTGGGCTAGGTGTGGATGGAATGATTGGCATGTTGTGGAGCGGTCGGTGTGACTAGCATATCTAGGTCCAAGGCAGAGTTCGCTTGGCATGGCGCAGCTAGCTTGGGCTAGGTGTGGCTGGCATGATTTTCCATTGGCACAGAGGTGAGGCTATCATGGTTGGCATGCTTTGGCGCGTTGGTGTGACTATCATAAATAGAGACAAGGCAGAGTACATTTGGCATGGCGCATCTAGCTTGGGCTAGTTGTGGCTGGCATGATTTTCCAATGGCACAGAGGTGCGGCTAGCATGGTTGGCATGCTTTGGCGCATTGGTGTGACTAGCATAGATAGGGCCAAGGCGGAGTGCTTTTGGCATGGCGTGGCTAGCTTGGGCTAGGAGTTGCTGGCATGATTTTCCATTGGCACATAGGTGCGGCTTGCATGGTTGGAATGCTTTGGCGCGTTGGTGTGACTATCATAGATAGGGCCAAGGCAGAGTGCGTTAGGTATGGTGCATCTAGCTTGGTCTAGGTGTGGCTGGCATGATTTTCCATTGGCACTGAGGGGAATTAGGGTTTTGCTCGTTGTAACCCTAATTTGAATAAATACCCCCCCATTAATTACTGACTACATGCATTAAATGTTCTAATAAATGTGTCATCGGTGACATTAGGTTATTCGGGGTTTTACAATTTTACCCTTTGTCTAAAAACCACCATCAACACCAGCGAAGGAAGATTGTTGATAAAGTAGCAATATCTTGTGATGAAAATGGGAGTAGTGAGATAAAAGGTAAAATTACGTGAAAAGTGTGAGTATTAGCGAAGTGAATATGAGTTGTGTCCCACTTTATTGATTGCCTATAAAAGGAAGTCTTAGAGCATTGTAAAAGGGGTTGAGTAATTTTGTAGAATGAGAGTTATATTATAAGAGATATTCCTATCTTTTACATCAGGGTATGTGCTATGTTGTAAACTTAGGGAAATATCAATAAGATCGTTAATTTTTGATCACTTCGTTTTAACATTAATATTATATCTTAGTTTATTCTTTATTTGGGTGTATGTGAAAGGAAAATAGTCCCACATCGCTAGAATCCGATTAATTAACTTAAATATAATATGGAAGTGCCGCTCCACTCATTGACAATTAGTTGGATACCCGCAGACTTTAACATGGTATCAGAGCTAGTCCCCAGACCTAGACCTGCGTATGCTGGGTGTAGTTCGAGTTACTGGCCCAAGTGTTTAACCGATTTTGTCACTTGTACACCCAGGGTGTAGGCCGATACTGGCCGAGTTGTTACCCCCGATTTTAGTCACTCACCTATCCACCTGTTACCGATTGACTGGTTACTCATATGTAGGTTCACCTGTTAGGCCATTAAATATAATTTGGAAGGGCCCCTTCACTCATTGCCAATTGGTCTTGAGTTGGATTGAATGTTATTATCTAAAATCAAGATCTCATAAGGAGGAATGTTATTGTTTTATAGGAAACAGAAAATCTCTGGAGAACTTTTATATAATCTCATTTAAGGTTTGGACAACATAAGGAACGAGCATATAAGCTTGGACCTGTCGGGGGATCAACCAAGATATAAAAGTTCTTGATCTCAGTGTATTTCTTTAAGAATCCTTGGCCCTGCACAAATTTTTATGGACGACACCATCCTCCTTGGATTAGTAGAGACTTCTTCTGATTTCCTAACACTTAATGAAGTTACTTATTAGTCAGGTAGACAGGTAGTATTCTCAAACTCAACATTTTCCTCACCATGATGATGAAATGGGAGTCACTAATTTGGGTTCTGACAAAAAAATCAACAAGGACCAGCGCTGGATTCGAAACTCAAACCCATCACAGAGGTTCCATGTTGGGTTGTGTAATACAAGGTCCATGCTAGACCCCAAGGGAAAGGGAGTGTTAAATTCAAAGGACATTTCGGTAAATCACATTTCTGTGTTCCTCTACTTAAAATGAAAAACCCTGGAAAAAGGAAAGCGAAAGAGTGAAGAGAGAAGAGTGAAGCCGGCGGGTATTGTTCAGAAAAATAAATCTTTTAGATCTGAAATGGCTTGTCTATATGATGAATGTGATTTTAGGATTGTGTGGGAAGTCCACATACCAAGGAAGATTAAACCACACAATTGATAGCACAATGATATTTCCTCTCATGGTTTTAATTTAATCTGTATATCATCATCAAACAGATTGCTCACTCTGGATTTCCATGTTTCATTTCCACTTGAGGTATGATATTTCTCTATACAGATTTCGTTTCCTAATTTACATTGTATAATTTTGAAGCTTAAGTTGTGATGAATGAATTTTACAGGTTCCTATTAAAGAAAACAACCGGTAATTGAAAAAAAAAGCAGTTAGTTGATGAATGATAGATGTTAAATACATTTGGAAGATGAAATGTCCCCCAAAGGTTGGTTTTTTCTTATGGATACTTGCTCATGGGAGATTTCCAACTAGAGATATGATGTTGAGAAGAAATATTGATGTGTCAGACAATACCTTTTCTGCTCTTCCATTGAAACTACTTCTCATTTGTTGCTTCAATGTGAGTTTGCAAGAGAAGTTTGGAATTTTATAATTTCTAAACTAAAATGGAACTTTGTTATGCCTGTGGATACTTTGCCTGCTCTTCGAGCCTGGCACTTGCATTTTTCTGACAAGTTGAAGTCTGAAATTTGGAGTTTGGGTCCTGTTGCTATCATTTGGTGTTTATGGAAGGAATGGAATGATAGAGTGTTCTCTGATAAACACAACACTGCTGCTACAGTAGCTTCCAAATCTATCTACAATTTGTTCACTTTGGCTCTAGCTTTTAAGGATTTTGAAGATGTGAATTCTAAGGAAGTTCTGAAAAATTGGTGTACTATCTATTTTGACATTTCTTAAAGTGCTATTTGCCTGTTTTTAGCACTTTTTTCTTTGGTTAGGGTGGTATAATCCCACTTTCTTTTTGATCAATTTAATCTCTTCTTTGCCGATCAAAAAAAAATGATGGATGTTAAATGCTTAGATTGATGAAGTATGAAGAATGAAGAATCCCGTTACGGAAAACCTCACTGAATGCCAGCAGGAAAATAATTTATCTATATCAGAATGAATCCGATGGAAAGTGTCTCTAGTGCAATTCAAGATCTTCCCAAAGGAATATTGTATGCTGATAAGGAAAGTGCTATCTGAAAATGTAATCAGAATTATTGTAATAAAGATAGATTAGTATTCTGAATTGATTTATGAATATTATGTTTTTGTTTTGGAAGCATCTTCATGTAAATGCAAACACATAGGTAGTGAGACATCTTGTTTCAATTAGATGACTGTTCAAAGACATGACTTTTATTTTCTTGTCACTGGTTTGAACAATACTACTTTGATTAATTAGGTGAATTGAGATTGTCCAACTTTATGGATGTAAAACCATTCCATTCTACCATGAGAAGAGAAGTGATTTGTAATGCAATTCACCATTGTTTCTCTAGTTTTCCCATTTTCACTTCATTAGATGAGGTATTTCGGCAGCAAGAACGCTTGAGGTACCTAATTAAGGAAGTGAAAATACTGAGAGGATCGTTGATGATTCTGATGGTGTTGAAAAATCATGGTCGATTTCATTTCTTCCTCCAACCAACTTGCATTTTGTTTCAAAATGGCTGGATTGGCATAAGTTTCAACTGCTAACTACTACTAGTACACCTACTATTTCTTACTGGAAAAGTAGTGCCGACATACCACACCTTTTTCAAGACAGCCGGAAATTGTAGGAAGAAAAGATGATAAGAACCAATTAACAAATATATCAGCAACATCTTATGGTGCAATTCTTGAAAATGTTTGTGTCCTTTCCTTGGTGGCAATGGGAGAAATTGGTAAAACAAAACTTATGTGTTTGGAAAACATAAGAAACCATCTTATTAGCTTGGAACTGTCATGGCACATCAAACAAGCTAAAATAATTTGATCTCTACGAGGTTCAATTTCACTACATTTCTTTTAGAGTTAGAATCCTTGGTTCTGCACAAATATTAATGGACGACACAATCCCCCTGAGATTCAGAGACTTCCGGTACAATGACATTTCCTAACCATGCGATGAAGTTACATATTAGTCAGGCAGACGGGTGACACAATTTCCCTCCCCGTGATGGATGAGATGGGAAACATAATTTTGGATTCCGACTATTACAGGGACCATCACTGGACATTGAAACTCAAACCCACCACAAAAATACCACGTTGGGGTGTGTGATACAAGGCCCATGCTAAACCCCAAGGGATTCGAAGGACATTTCGGTAAATCACGTTATTGGAAAAACCCTAGAATTCTTCTCATGTGTTTTAGAAAAGGGTAAGAAAAAGTTGAGAGAGTGAAGAGAGACTAGTGAGGGCGGCCGTGTTGTTTAGAATAAAAATTTCTTAGATCTGATAATCAGAAATGGGTAGTTATTTTTACGAATGTAATTTTGGGTTTGTTTGGGAAGCATTACCCATACCCTGGAAGATTAAACCACACAATTGATACCTCAGTGATTTTTCCTCTAATGGTTTTAATTTAGTAAACATAATGTTTTATTTCCACTTGAGGTACGTATGATATTTATCTATACAGATTTCTTTTCATTTTCAAAAATATAAAATTTTGATGCTTAAGTTGTGATGAACTTGCAGGTTAGGTTCAGATTGAACAAAACTGAAAATTATTGAACAAAATAGCAGGTAATTGATGAAAGATAGGTGGTAAATGATTAGATTGTTGAAGTAGGAAGATGAATGAGGAGACCCGTTAACACGAACCTGGACGCAAGTATCAAAGTCAGATAGGAGCAGTAGAATCTAAATAGCATGTAACCTATTATTAGTGGCATAAGGTGGCCTTAATTTGCATGCCTCGAAGGATGCATTAATTGCTCGGATTTATTTTTTAGAATGCAATCTTGTGTACTCCTTATTCTGGTCCTTCAAAAACATCAAAGGAAGTTTTTGTTGCATCATATCAAAAACAAGAAGAATAAAAAAAAATATAATGTACAAATAGCAACGACCAAACAAAATAAACATGAGACCAACGATATTCTGACTTGGGAGGCCACCTCATAATTAAAATTAAACAAACCCTACAACAGATCTAGAGAAAAAGAACAACAATGTAAGACTGAAAGGAGAAGAATAGTCTGGAAGAAAAAAGAACCAACATTGTCGTGATGATGCAGTTTTGAGTACCTAAATTGATAAACTGTGGGTGACTAAAGAAAAATGTTCAAATATAATATTTTTAATGCTTATGCCACCTGGTGCATAATTGAATGAGGATAGGCATTTAAAAGTTGAATTTCTAGATGCAATTGCAAGGATCTCGCTGAACAATTAAATATGCAGAGCTATGATACATTTCCTTTCAATTTGAAGTAGCGGAGGCTAACAATCTAGATGTCGTGTATTGGGATCATGATGAATGGTAGTTTTGTAGTCACAACTATGATTTGGTGACAACATTTTCTCAGTCATTGCCTTATTGGTGGTGCTATATGACAACTGTTTGAAATCTCAAGCACCACTGCAAAGGGTATAAATAGCTCTAATTTGAGCACAAATAAACCAAAAATTGTAAAGCTAAAATAGTTGTACCGCAGGTGAATGGAAAATAGCATAATATCTCTCGTACCATATAAGAGCATGATCACCACTGCCATTGGGAGAAAAACACTCAATCACCGAACAGGTATCCTTCACCAAACACCATATCCTACAACCAAGACAAACATACACAATTTAAAAATTGAAATTGGAGACAAACCAAAATTTACTAAAAACTCTCTTATTATTATTGGTAAACAAACAACGTACCATGGATGCTGGCATTAACAGTTTAGTTCAGTGAAAAACAAAAGTTGCATCTAATCTTGTCATTTCAGGCATTTCAACAAACAGTTAAAATGATTTTCGAGTTTTTGATTGGGAAGAGACTGTAGGTACTCTTCTTGTTCGAATTATCTAGAATAATTGGCAATTTAAGATGGTTAAGGTCAAATTTGTTGGGGTAAGTGGTGGAAGGAAGAAGATGAGTTACAGAATAGTTCATCTTACAGCGCTTTCCGGATTGAGTGGAATCAGTGTTTGGCTTGTTGACTTGAACCTAGAAGTAATACAAGAGAAACCAACTTAACCAACAACTCATTGCAGGGATTCATTCTAAAAATTCACAAAATATCAAAAACAACCATTAAGCTGATTTATTCATGCCCACATTGATGGCAGCAAACTTGGTTTGTTTTGTTTGTAATACTTCACCAAAAACCTATCAAACTCGAATTTAAAGCAACAAATATGGATAATTCCACAGACTTGCATATGCTTACTAATCTCTTCATTCGACTCTGTTAATCATCCCTGGTTTCCGAGAAAACTCACTTTCTTCAGTGGTTTCTCTGCTCATTACTCATTAACAACTCGTAAAGATTTTTGTTAGCATATTTTATATGGGTAAAAATTTTCATCGTATAAAAACTTTACATGTGAATTGTTAGCCAAACAAGTCTATAGCCAAGCAACTCGGTCTTCTAGTTTATCTATTTACTTGTTAGGTTGTTGAACTGTTTTCATTATTCTCTATAACTACTTGTATGAATTTCTAAGTATAAATGTCATTCAAGTCTCCACAGTTCTGTGTGTAAGAATTCATCTAAAAACCTTTTCTAACTTGGTATCAGCCTTGATCCAATCCACCTTCCGCAAACACATCTAAAAAAAAAAAACCCTAAAGCATCTGAAACAAAAATGGCAGACACCCATTGCTAATGTAGCTGCAGGATCATCGTCTTCATCGGGCAAAGTTGATCCAAGGAAATTAAGCAATCAACAAAGAGGACCAATTCAGTTCTACAACCACAATTCAAACCGTGGCAATCAACCTCAAAGAAGTGGATCGTTTGTAGAAAAGTGCCAGATCTGTAAGAAAAAGGGTCATCTTGGTGACAAATGCTGGTTTCTCTATGAGAAGCCAAATAACACAAAGAAAAAGCACCTACGGCTTACATTGCATTTCCCGGTGGATATCAAGGTAATCAATGGGTGACTGACACTGGAGCCACGCATCACATGACTGTAGACATGAGAAACCTAACAATACCACATGATTATGATGGTACTGAACAGGTTCATGTTGGAAATGGTAATGTTCTCAACATTGCAAACATTGGTAACTCTTCTTTTACATATCAAAACAGATATTATCATTTAAACAACATTTATCATGTCCCTCAAATAAAAATGAATATGTTGTATGTTACACAGTTCTGTAAGGATAATAACGTATACTTTGAATTTCACACTACCTACTTTGTTGTGAAGGACAAGTGTACGAGGATAATACTGCTGCGAGGATAGAATATGAATGGGCTTTATATGTTTGATGAAGTACAAAGGATCATCTCACCAACTTTCCCACAATCTTACGTCTCATCTTCCTTCCCGTTGTGGCACCAGAGATTAGGTCATCCTATACATAGTACTGTTTCGAAAGTTTTTCGTCAGTTTTTACTTTCTACTTCCAATAATCAATTTGATTTTTGTCGCTCTTGTCACATAAGCAAGAGTAAGAAACTTTCTTTACCTGTTAGCAGTACTGTTTATAATAAGACTTTGAGCTTAGTTGTTTCTGACATTTGGGTTTCTCCTAAATTATCAAGAAGTGGGTATAAATATTATTTACTTATCATGGATGTGTATTCTAATTTTACCTGGATTTTTCCCCTTGTGCAATACTCAGATGCTCTTCAGACATTCATTCCCTTTCATAAACAAGTCGAAAATCTCACTGAGCATAAAATCAAAGTATTTCAAAGTGACAATGCATTAGAGCTTAAGAAATTTACTGGATATCTTAATGATTTGGGAATCCAACATAGATTTTCATGTCCCCATACATCACCCCAAAATAGTTTGGCTGAACGCCGAATTCTTCAAGTTACAGAATCTGTTTTATCTCTTCTATACCATGCACATATGCCGGTTTCTTTTTGGTCGGATGCTTTCACCATATCCTGTTATATCACTAAAAGGCTAACAAAATAAACCTATGAAAGTAAAACTCCTCTTCAACTACTTTTCAATAAGAAACCAGATTATACATTCCTAAAAGTCTTTGGGTGTTTAGCGTATCCGTGTCTAAGGCAGTATAACTCAAATAAGTTGGAACCAAGGTCGTTTCCATGTGTCTTTCTAGAATATAGCAGTTCTCATAAAGGTTACATCTTCCTGCATAGAGAAACTAACCGAATTTACATCTCTCGTGATGTTCGTTTTGAAGAAATCTCATTCCCGTTTTTTTCAGCGCAGCATAAAAGTCCTCAATGCAGTTAAGGTATGGTTCCATATGAAACTAGCATATTACTATCACCACTATTTAGGCATGATACAATGTCAGCTTCTCAGATTCAAGATGTTCACCAGTCATCTTCAGCTCCTTTATCACTGGTTCAGCCATCTCCAGTGCTGTCAAACTCTCCGGTCTTACAAAGTTCTTCAGCTGCGTCTGTTGATGGTGTTCACTCTCGGGTATCATCGCCTGTTGTTCAGAAATCAGATGAGTTGTCTGCTTCAACGAATGCTATTCAAACTAAAGTTACGTCAGATCAGTCAGAAGGTGTGACTCATCCTATGGTCACACATGCAAAGTCTGTCATTAGTAAGCCAATTCAGCGTCTATGTTTAACTGCATCTAAGCATGCTTTACCAGAGTCAGACTTCATGAAACATACTTGCTTCATTTATGCTATCAAGAATCCCAAATGGAGGAGTGTTATGGATGTGCAAATCAATGCGCTTATAAGTAACATAACTTACTCGTTAGTGAAGTATGAGAAGGGAATGAATATTGTAGGTTCTAAATGGGTTTACAGAGTACAACAAAACCCCGATGGAATTATTCTGAAGCACAAAGATCGCTTGGTAGCTAAGGGTTTCAACCAACAAGAGGGAGTTGATTATGAAGAGACTTTCAGTCCTGTCATCAAACCATGCACTATTCGTCTTGTCTTGACAATTGCAGTCATGAATAATCGGGAGCTCAAACAACTTGATGTGGAGAATGCCTTTCTTCATGGTACCTTGGAAGAATATGTTTACATGAAACAACCCATGGGGTATGTGGATCCAAACTATCATGATCATGTGTGAAAACTTCATAAGTCCTTATATGGACTAAAACAAGCTCCAGGTGCATGGTATTCGAAGCTGAGTAACTACTTGATTCATTTGGGTTTCTAAGACTAAATTTCTGACAACTCTCTTTTCATTCTACAAACCTCTACAGCAGTGACATATGTGTTGATTTATGTTGATGACATAATTGTCACATGCTCGAGTTCTGCTCATATTACTAAGCTTATATCAGATCTTGGTGAGGCTTTTGCTTTAAAAGATATGGGTGATCTATCTTATTTCTTGGGTATTGTAGTTTTGAGGAAAGACCGGGAATTGATACTCACTCAGCGAAAATATATCACTGATCTCCTGAAGAAGACTAAACTAGATGGTGCTATGCCGGTTTGTAGTTCGTTACATCCTAATCTGAAGCTTCGCAAGCAAGGCACTGAGAAGTTCACTGATCAAACTTTGTACATGAGTGTGGTAGGTTCTCTTCAATATCTTCATCTGATGCGTCCTGACATATGGTCTGCCAGTACATGCATGAACCTTACATAGAGCATTGGGAGCTGGTTAAGCGCATTATTCGATATCTGAAAAGCACAATAGATTATGGTCTACATCTTCGGTCAGGTAAGGATTTTACTCTTCATGCATACTGTGACGCGGATTGGCATGGAAATATCGATGATCGCAGATCCACTAGTGGCTATTTTGTGTACTTTGTATGTAATCTAATATCGTGGAGTGCCAAGAAGCAAAAGACTATACGGGGGTATAGATATTTCCACGTCTGAGTTAATTTAGGTTCAATCACTGCTTCAAGAGCTTGGAATTGCAGTTTCACCGCCCATATTATGGTGTGATAACTTAGGTGCCACTTATCTTACTGCGAATCCGGTTTTCCATTCTAGAAAAAACATATAGATATTGACTACCACTTTTTCATGGAAAGAGTCGCAAGAAAACAATTACACGTACGCTTCACCAGTTCTAGAGATAAACTAGCCGATATTTTCACTAAGGGTTTGTCTGCACCGAGATTTCAATTTATCAGGGACAAGTTGCACGTCCGTAAACTCCAGTACAACTTGAGGGGAGGTGTTATCCAAACAAGTTCTAGTTGTGCACAGTCAAGTCAGTCACCAGATGTTGTTAGTTGAACAAGTCTATAGCCAAGTAACTCGATATTCTAGTTTAGCTATTTACTTGTTAGGTTATTGAACTGTTTCCATTATTCTTTGTAACTACTTTTATGAATTTCTAAGTATAAATATCATTCAAGTCTCCATAGTTATGTGTGGAAGAATTCATCTAAAAACCTTTTCTAACTGGAAAAATATCGATGGTTGGACGTAAGTATTATATATGTAAAGAAAGGCTAATTAAGGTAATCACGGATTTCCTTCTTAACACGAACTCACAGGTTTCTTTAATTTAACGAAAGAACCGGTTTCGCTTATTAACACGGACTCACAGGAAATTGTGTATTATTAAGAGTTTCACGAGTTTTGTATTTTATTTTTTAACGATTTGGACGTAGGTTTTGTCCACCTATACTAATGTATAGTTAAATATAAGTGTAAACACAGTGTAACTAAATAATTTAGGTTAAAACTCTAATAAAAGTGTTGGTTACCTAATTTTTTGTTGATACCGTTACTAACTAACCGTTAAGTAGATTATGTAACCAAAGTGTAACCAAATTTTAATTATTCCAACCAATAGAGTTATGACAAGTGTCCTCACCATAGCTTCTACATTAGAAAAGGCCTTTCAAGGCCAATAGGAAGCGAGTGATTCATCACCGTTTAATGTGAGAGCTTTATTTGTCTAGGCCTTTAAGGGGGAAGATTTTGGGATAAGTATAATTTCCAGTCTTAGAGGATAAGAGGGACTATAATTAATAAATGGCTTACAAGAACCGTACAAATCATAGTTTCGGTAATTACTCTCTCTATATATATATATTCAATTATCTACTCTAAGAAAAAATAAAAATGAATAACAATAGTTGTAACTGGGAATGGGAGACATCACTAAGTATATATAATTCTTCATAATAGGTAATCGAGTTCGAATATACTGTCTATATGTGGTATATTGTTACTAGGCTACTCTTATGGAACATTAAGTATACCAGTAATAAGTATAGTTAACCTGAAGTCCACTCTTTAGAGTCGGAACCGTTTTTGGATTGGTAGGAAGGAAAAAAGGAATCTGTTGTTGGAAATAATAATAAGTATGGTGCTAATCATGACTTAGCAAATAATCAGATTCATGATGTCATCGTAATAATATAGTGGTGAATGATACTAATCCTTAATTATTAACTAAATTAATAATAATACTCGATCGTCTCTTTTCCAAATTCAAATTCGAATTCATTTTCGAACTCATGTATCGAGTTCTCCAACTCTATAAATATGGATATACATATCTTAGCATAACTTTGCCAACAAAGAAAAGAAAGAGTGCCAATCAACTTAGAAAGATTTAAAAACAAGCACTCTGAATATATAGCATTGTTTCTTCTTGATAAAACCTCTCAATTGTATCTGATTTTCATTAGTAATATTTCTAGTGGTATAAAATATTGCTGCCTGGATGGAAAAGATATAACATTGGTGGATTTTCCCACGGTTTTGAAAGACTTTGGCCAAGAGTCATAATCCGAATTGCAGATTAAGAAGAAGGATAGAAAGCAACAATTTTCAATAAACAGCGAGAAAAAAAAACAGTGCCAGCTGATCAATCATAAGAAAGGAAAAAAGAACAAGATTTTATATTCTGCAAAAGTAGTGGTGCATGGTCTTTGAAGCGAATCAGTGATTGTAATTTCACTCACGCGCTCCACTTTGCTAACTGACCACTGACTCATTTCCTGATATTCCTTGTTCTTTGTTGTAGCTTAAGAAAGACTTGTGCTCTTGTTTATGGGTGAAAATGGTTTCTGCTGATTTCGGTAATTTCGGGTGTGTGGGTGAGAAACGAATTTAATACCTAAACAATGTACTACTAGGGAGTACTTTAGTTTCGAGAGATTAATCTGTACAAATCCGGCCTAAACCAAGAAATGGCCGTTCTAGACTTGCTTCAGTCACAAAGTGGAGGAGAATGGGTTGGTTTTGGGGAGGTAAGCAAGGAAAGTGATGAGACCAGAATAGTTGATTCTGGAAGAGTAGTTGTGTTAATACGACTTGTATCATAAAAATGGGAAGGCTAACAAGTGGTAAGCTAGCAAGTATTTTCTGAGTGTTGTATCTCCCTGACCGAACTTGTTGTTCTGTGGAAATAGGTAATACTTATTTATACAAGTCGAAGTAAAACATACCCTGGTCTCATTAATGAATGAAAAAATAGGTAACTAAATGGGAGGAGGTGGTAACCGTATGCATGGAATTCATGTTCCATAAAACTGTTAACGCATGGAATTGATGTTCCATAAAATCGTTAACGCATGGAAATAATTTCCCAGAGAGTTTCACCATTAACTCCCTGTATTTACTAACCGTCTCACCCTTACGAAACTTCCTTATGATGGGCGTAGTGTACGTCGCACACTGTAAACCGCCAAACCAATACCCAAAGAGGATCCCCCAGTTTGTGATATGTGTTGATGTCTCGAATGTTTTGTAGAAAACATGTAGCATATTATTGTGGAAAGTCGAGCTTAGGAGACTTGGTAGCTTGGTGACCTTCAATGGTCGAAATTTTGCATCTTAAGAGGAAAGGCAGTCGTTGATCGTCGTACACTTTCATTTTTGGTAGCCGCATAGGGAAGGAAAACATGGTGGCATGGTTAGGTTGGCATGCCATTGGCATTGCATGGTTTGGCGTGGCCAAACTTATGTTTTCGGGCCAAAGGTTACCATACTTGTCTGGTAACCTTGGATGGCTAGGATTTGCTCTTGGAGTTGAAGGGAAGCCATTGATTGTTTCTCTCCTTTACTTGGGTAGCCGTGTAAGGAATGCAAACATGATGGCGCGGCTAGGTTGGCATGGTTTGGCTAGCATGGATATGGCCAAGGCAGGGTGCGTTTGGCTTGGCATGCCGTTGGCATGGCATGGTTTGGCTAGCATGGCTATGGCCAAGGCAGGGTGCGTTTGGCTTGGCATGCCGTTGGCATGGCATGGTTTGGCGTGGCCAAACTTAGGTATTCGGGCCAAAGGTTACCATGTTCGTCTGGTAACCTTGGATGGCTAGGATTTGCTCTTGGGATTCAAGGGCAACCGTCGATTGTTGGACGTGAGATCTTTCAATACTTGGGATGGTAACAGACTTTTGGTGCTGCTGGACCTCTAGCGGTCTGGGATGTTCTACTGGATCTAACATCAATCTTTAAATGCCATCAAGATAACAGCAGTGATTTAAACTGAAATTCATAATTACAGCGAGACTGAAATGCAATGACCGCAATAAACTGGATTGTGACAGCCATACAAAATTGCTTTGTAGTAGCAATGGGAAAAACTAGATTGAAACAGCTTCGGGAAAAGCTGGACTGCAGTAGCTGCGATCAGATGGTATGTAGGAGCTACGAGTGAAGATAAGCTGCAGCACCTTCGATCAGGTGGAATGCAGGAGCGAAGATCAAAGCTGCACTGCATCAGCTGCGATCAGCTGGACTGTAGGATGGAAGAGCTATGATGGACTGCAACAACTTCGATCAGCTGGACTGTAGTCGTTCAATCAACTAGACTATATGAATTGTGAGTAAAACTAGACTGCATCAATTGCACCCAACTGAGTGTAGCAGTTGCTAGAAAAACAGGACTGCATTAGCTGCGTCCAACTGAGTGCAACAGTTGCGAGCAAAACTGTCATGAATCAGTTGCGTCCAACTAAGTGCAGCAGTTTTGTAGGATTTGGACTATAGCAGTTTGATAATTTCATCGAAATATTAGGGTGTATGGTCTCCTCCTCTTAATCCTTTAACTCGTTGGACGATTAGGAAGTTCGGGTTACCTTTTGTTTCGATTTCCAGCAGCTGAACTACGCATCGCATTTAGGTGCTACGTAACTTGCTCCCAAGCGTATGGAGTGTTACGCAGCTCGCCCCAAAAGAGTTACTTTATACCGTGAGATGTTACATATCTTTCCCCCAAGTGATGGTCAGACACGTTGAAGTGATATGCAACTCGCCCCCAGAAAATAATAATTACCATGCTACTAAATCCTCGTATAAGGGTGCACCGCTTTGCTGCATATTTCTCATGCATGGAATGAAGTTGGACATGTATGCTATCTAGAATCTGCGCAGGGGGCCAATCCCATAATTCCAGATGCCACCAAAATTTAAATGTGTGCATCTCCACATGCTTGGCATGCGAAAATGCTCGCCACATTGTAGATGTCTCAATGAAGAAAAGTATGCATGATTAGATAAAAAGATATAAAAATATTTAAATTGTATATGCACCATATTAAAAGTGTTATCGTGCGAGACACGGTGTCATGCTGTGAGTGTTGATAATATTATGGTAAATAAGGGGTAACTTCACGACGATGTCATGTTGAATAAGATTGCTCAATCATCTTGGCTCTACAGAAATGGTTATGTCTGGTGCAACTAGCTTGGTGTCTCCGGACATAACCTTTTGTCATTCAACCAGTTCAAGACTTTTGGTTCATGTCATCCGGACCTGTCTGTGGGACTAGAGTGAACTGGTTGAATGACAAAAGGATGCACCATTTGCATTCAATTAGATTGTGGACGGTTTCAGTGGAACTAGACTATAGTAGCTGCGATCAGCTAGACTGTAAAAGTTATCAGTAAAACTGGACTGCAACAATTACGATAAACTAGACTGCAGCAGTTGCTGAGAAACTCGACTACAACATTTCGATCAACTGGACTGTAGCATTTGCTTAGGAACTAGAATAAAACAGTTCGATCAACTGGAATGTAGTAGTTTTAACTAGCACCGTACACGAGCGTATTGAGGTTTATGAATCGAAAAAATACTTACGAACTTTGCGCACGGGTATGTTGTGGGTACAAATCGATAAAACAATATTCACAACTCTAAGGATTTCATAATGGCTCATTTGGTAATTAAATGCGTCCTTTTTCGATGTCGCTGTTCCAAACTCAAAAATAATTTTTCTCTAAACGTCGCAATTCTACCTCAAAAATGTTGGAAATTGACATACGATCGCAACGATCCTATATCACTCGATTCGGACGACTACGAAGAATTATCGAACAAACAAAATTACAAGTGAAGTGAGTCTGGGTGAATGGATTGCTGACGAGGCATGATAAGTTGATGTGGCACTACTTCTAATAACATTGTCCATGACATGGTGGCAAGTTGCTAATGTGGCAATTGATATGGCAAGGTGCTAGCTGAATTGGCACCCGGTTGATGACGCGACATTAATGTGTTGATGACGTGATCCATTTTTCAATGGCTTTTCTCGGGGAGGGAACACAATCATTTTCGACGTAATTGCTTCAAAAATGCGACTCATAACTTTTATGAACATTGAAACCGAGCATGTTCAAGATATAAAATCGACGTAACTACGTTCCAGAATATTGAATATGATTAGTAGTTTTCACTTGATAGTGCTCGAGGGGCTGATCGGAACCTCAAAAATAAAATAAAATTCATGACTTTCAAAATCCACGTTGTAGGTAATTGAAAGATGATTTCAACGAACCAAAAATCACAAAGCACGTATGCTAGCACAGACACGGAAGTAACTGGATGAAGTTCGGTGATGTGGAGACTGCTGACTGGATAAAATTGCTGACATGGCAGACGCTGATTGGATTGAGTTGGTGACGTGGTATACGATGAGTAGATTAGAATGCTGACGTGGAAGCAAGTATCGGTTACGCGTCACGATACTTTGTTGATATGCCAGATGATATGGAAATGTAATTGCTGATGCGGTAGCTGATTTTTCAAATGACGAGGGTGATCAAGACACTCACGTGGGTAGCAAACAGTTAGCCTGGGTGAAAAAAATATTTGACGTGGGTGATGAGTACAGTTGACGTGGGTGAACAAAACCCACAAATGTGGTTCATGGAATCCCTGATGTGGGTGAACAGATAATTTACGAGGGTGAACGAAAAATGATATAAGTGAATATGTCGGATGGCCGGACAGAGCCGCTGGGCGTGGACACCGAGGTTGCTGCCATTTTTTTTTTTTTTTGTGTGTTTGAAACTTCCCGCGACGCTTTCATAGAACTATGGTCTTTGCCTTGAATTTTTGTGACAGATTTTCTGAACTTTTATCTTTTCCATCAAAGCTTCTTGCAACAATTTTCTGTAACTGTTAGTGGTTCTCACGAACTTTTCTGCAACAGTTTCCTATTTTCTTCTTTTTCCTTGGACTATTAGCAACAATTCTAGGGAATGTTGTCGTTTCTCATGGACTTTCCACCACCGTTTTGCTATATTTTTGTGGCCTTTCCTGGAACTTTTTGAGATGATTTTCTACAGGTCTTCTCTAGGGTTTTCAAGCGCCTAGACATGTAGAAAACTTGACAACCCTTCAAACTTGGAAGTAGTGATTTTGACATACTACAAACTCGAACATGTGGACACTGCATTATTCGGGAAGCAAATTTTTTCGAAATTTGTACTTGAACATGCTGTGGATCGAACATCCTGGAAACAATCCTGGTGATTTTGTATCTCCATCTTTTGTCATGGGACGAACGTCCTGACAATAGTTTCAACAACTCTTGTAGTGGTATAGTTTGAGTGGTTTCCGAAGGTAATAGTTTCAGCAAATCTCAAACTGCGAATCTGGACTGGTACAATGTGGGTTATTTCCGAAGGTAATAGTGTCATCAAATCTCAAACTGCAAATCTGGACTGCAGCAGTTGCGATCAACTGGACTGTAGTAATTGCGATTAACTGGACAGAAGTAGCTGCGATTAGCTGGACTGCAACAATTTCGTTTAACTTGGCTGCAACAATTATGTTCAACTGGACTGTAGCAGTAATTTTTTAAGGAGTCCAAACTGATTTGTCTCGGACATGATTTTGAAGTTTGCAGTACTACTTTTCTCGACGGGAAAACACGATTTTTTTTCTCGTAGTCCCCTAAGGCGGCGCCAATGTTTGTGCCCAGAAATATTTCCAAGCACTAAACACAGATGACTTTGGTGATGATGATCAGAACTAGGATTATACACAAAACAAGCTTAAAAATGATAGACACGAATTTAACATGCCTACATCCACGTACGAATTCCCATAGAGAGACATATTTTATTAATGTATGAGTTACAATAATTTTAATCCCTTTTGTGTTCCTTGTATATTTTCTATCCTCTCCCTCTTAGGGTTACAATTCCCCTTATTTGTACAGTTATGGATTAGCATCTTCCCTAATTTCGAGGTAGGCATGAATCATCTTTAATCGCCCTGCATGCCTCCTGGCATTAATCTGCCCTGCATGCCTCCTGAAATTAATCCTCCATGCATGGATCCTCCATGCCTCCTAGCATTAATCTTCCCTGCATGTCTCTTGGCATTAATATTCCTTGCATGGATCCTGGCATTAATCTGCGCCATGCATGCCTCATGAAATATTCTAGAATATTCCCTATAGGAATTGGTCATCAAACCTTCCAGAATCTTCTTCCAGGGTTCTTGAAATGGATCGACAGAAACAAGCTTAATTGACATGGGTAGACTGCCTTGACTGGAGACTAGACGGAGGCTGGCTGACAGCATAACTGACAGTATGGATAGAGGTTGGCTAGCAGTATGGCAGAGTAATTAGCTAGAAATTGGTTGGCAGCAACGCTGGCAACATGACTGGAGGTGCGACTAGCAACTTGGCTTCGACGGTTGACCGACGGTTGACTTTGACCACTGACCGAAGGTGACTTTGACCATTGATATGGCATTGACTTCATGCACTACAAGAAAATTTGGCTTTAACAACTATTTTCTTACCAACTACAGTAGGTGGAATTCTTCAGCAATAATTGTCTGTAACTAAAAATAACTCTGGTGGGCGGAAATGTCTAACCACCAGTTTTCAGCAACGATAGTGAGTAGAAGGCTATATCATGAATAACCTAACAACCGAAATATCGTATTTGTTGTTATTAGCCTCCATCCATCATGTTTGGGCAACCAAAACTTACCCTAAAAGGTACATATATTTTGCCACTCATCTCACCCACGAAACAACCTGTTGGTAGACACCTCAACCAACCATCAAGTTATTAGCATTGTTAATAGCTTTCAGCCATGAGAGTCTGACAACTACAAAGTACACCAGAAGGTAAATACTTCAAGACACCATGTGTAGCCACCAAGTCAATCTTTTGGTAGACACTTGTACCAAAACATTAGTTTGTTGGTGTGGTTAATAGATTTCATCCACCAGGATATGATAACTACCAAGTTTCATGGTTTATTAATTAAGTACGCAAATATATTAGAGTTTGAAAAGTTTATTCTTTTGAAACAGTTAAAATTTATCTTGGCAGGTTTATCGCTAGAGCATCTAGATGATATAGATGCATCACCTTATAAGGTTGATGCATATCTGGTTAATCAAAATGTATACTACTGATCAATATCTAGCAGTGTAAACCAAAATATGCCTTGTTCTGTCTCCGATTAGTTGAAATATCTACACATAAACTCTAAATCTAGGAATAAACCATCGAACGGGTTTTTGTTCTATATCCGGCCGAGCAGAATGTATCTGGAGGTTAATATCTACCAATGTGAACCAAAATATGCCTTGTTCCATCTCTAATTAATTGAAATATCTATAAAAGAACTCCAAATTATGCCTAGTTCCATGATTACTCATTCTCGGGGTTCATTCTCGTTCTTAAATTGATAACGATATTCTATTCTTATCTTTTTTTCCTTCTTCTGAACTTATGATTAAATTTGGTGTGTCACATGTAAAAATAAATGTCAATCCATAAAAATATTCTTCTCAAATTATAAGCCCCTCATATAGGTAGGGCTTCACAACAACCGGGCCAGCCGAGAACTGGGAAATTTTGAGGCGAACCGATACTAAGCGTTCACCCAATGGTCATTGATGACTTGCGAAATGAGAACCAGGATCGGTGCACGGTTTGAGGTTCAAAAGCGGCCAACCCGAACTGATCTAAATCGGCAAAATTATACCCATTGAATTTTTAGGTAGTTTAATCTTAACCCTCTATCTGCGTAACCCTAAGTATAAAACATAAACTTCTCCTGCTTTATTCTTAATTTTTTCGGCCTCTTCATCTTCTACTCCTCTAAAGACGTAACCCTAAGTACAACACCACCATTCACCATCGTCTACCCACCGGACACCATTACCCCCATCACCATTCACATCAATAACAAAGGTTACAAATCATTATATTTGAAGATTCAATTTTGTTTCATTGAATTTGAAACCCTATATTTCAATTCAATGTTGGTCCGAGGTTGACGATTCACTCTCATCGTCATGTTTGATATCTCTTCTTAGGTAACGATTCTAAATTTTATTTCATTGAATTTGAAACCATGGATTTCAATTCAATGTTGGTCTGAGGTTGACGATTCAATCTCATCATCGTGTTTGATATCTCGCTGCTTAGGTAACGATTTACTCTCTTTAATCCGTTTTAATTTCTTCTTTCCAGGTTTTAAATATGAGTTTACGTTTTGAATGATTTATGATTGAGATTTTTAGTTTTCTGTTGATTTCTTAAGTGGGTTTTAATTTTTTTGTTTTGTTCTGTTTTGAGTTTTTATTGTTGTTGTGTTTGAGGTGTTTGATGTCAAATTAGACCCTGTTTTGAATGGAATTTGTCATTTTGAGAAGTGAACAACTAAATTCGTGATATTGTTCCTTGTTCTGTAACAATCCTGCTGCATCATTTTAGAATGTTTTATTTGCTAGAAGCAATTTGGTTGTTGTTCTCAATTGGTTCTTGTACTGCGCAAAACCCTTAACACACCATTTACATTGAATTTTTACTTCTCAAATTAGACATGTTCTAGGATATTTAATTTACATACTGCTGTAAATTTGAATATATTAGATTGGTTACACATAAGTACACTTGTAGTTTCATTGTTTCATTTCATGTGGAACATCTTGTGTTAGGAGATGTGACTATGTATTGTTTAGAGGTGGTATTTCTTAAACAGACTCATTGTATTAATTGTGCTCTCTTAATCTGCCCATAACCTTTAGTACAGTTGTACGCCAATGGTGTTCTTACATTCTAAAGTTAGAACTACTGTGCAGTTTCAATGGAACTGACAACATGCTTGTAGTTTTATTGTTTTTTTTCCTTTTGAGGATAAAGTATCATGATATTATTCTTTCTTCTGTAATAATCCCGATGCATCATTATAGAGGGTCTTATTTGCTAGTAACAAACCAGCTGTTGTCTTGTACCTCTCAAATTAGACCCATGATAGAGTTTTAAATTGATTTGCTAATGTTTTTAAGAGACTGCTTTTTTTATTTTTTATTTTAATGTATTAATAATATGAGTTTCTTTGTTTTACAGTACCGTTAAGGAGGGAAAAGATGAAGTTACGTTTCTCTGGGAGGATGGGTTACTGAAATGAGTCTATACCTAGTAAAGTAGTTTTAGTTAGATATGTTTTATTGGTATTTAGAATTTGTAAGTTGAGGTGTTATTGACATCATTATTCCATGTTTTGATTAGAATTTTATACTGGCTATCAATATCAGATTCTTATTTTTAATTTTTCTCAATCAGATCATCTATGTCAGCTACTTTTTCAACTTCTTAAGTGCCTTTGTTACCAATTTAAGATGTTAAGTTGTCATTGTGGATTTTTTTTTAACCGGTGTGTGGTAGAGACTCACGCCACCGCAGTAGGATCCGAAGCTTAAGTCCGGATTACCGAAAGGGTGGTAGTCGAAGTCGATATGAGGAAGAGCGCCGAAGGAGCAGAAGCAAGTCCGCCGACAGGTACTAGAATTGATGGATACATCTTGGATTCTTATCTTCTTTGGAGTTGCATATTATATTGATGAAAACATCCTCCCTTTTTGCAGTGCCTCTCCTGTTTGGCGCAGTCCTAGTCCCAGGAAAAGGAGTTTATCTCCTCTCGGGACTCCTCATAGGGGTGAAAGCCCTGATAGACACAGTCATGAAAGTCCTAGAAAAAGGATCCCATCTCTTATTCCTAGAAGTGTTTCTCCACAGCATGAACCTTCTCTTTCTCGTAGCCCATCATGAAAGTCCTGATACTGATGTAAGTTCTCTCACCCTATTTTTGTTTCTTTATCTTTGAAACTAGATCTAGTAATTAAGCATGGTAGGCTGAACTTATATTGCAGGACTGATGCAAGGGTTACATAATGGACAAGTTACATCCGTGAGTAGATGTGTTGTTTTTGTGTGCCATGAGTATTGTATAGGTCCAGTTTTTTTTTTTTTTAATCCTTAGACAGACATTTACTATGATGCTGCTGTCTTTGTTTTTGAATCAGGTATTATCCATACCATTATATTTCTTTTGCTTCTGATCTGAAAGAGTTGGCTGAGTTAGAAATTACTTTATTTTTGGGACGGCCATTCAAGCCCTTCAATCAGTTAATGGGAACACTACCGGCTGCCAGGTTATATCATTTTCTGGTTATACACAGACACTCATGTACATATAAATATACACATGCCTATGAATATATAAATTTGTGTGCGTCTGTAATGATCAAATAAATTGTACATGTTTCCATTTGTATTGAAATTCTAATTTAAGTACATAGGATTCCTCTTTAGGTCGTGTGGAGTGACATGTTTTACCTCTTTTATGTGTAGCTCGAATGCTTTTCCTAAGAGCTGAAAGGAATTAATAATCGATCCATCATCTCCAATAAGTCACTTTTATCCTGATGGCATGTTGGTTCTCTTTAGCAAACAGTTTTATGCCCAATGATTTTGTTCCTTTTCTGCCAAAAAAATAATAAATAAAAGATAATGTTGACTGTTATTCTAAATATTAGGCCTTTTCTATGTGAACGGATTTTGAGGTTGACATGAATGGTAAAATATTCGCTTGGTAGGTAACATTGTTCTGTTGTTTTTGAGTGTTTTTCTTTTAAGGTATAGTTTTGCAAAGAGTAATTGCAACTTAACTAGAATGTTCTTATATTGAGCTTAGGGTGTTGTGAAGTTGGCGCCGTTTATCAACGAAATCGAACTGCTAGCCCAAACAGATAAGCTTGAGGAAACTCTAATGGTGAGAATGCTTTCTTCCATCAGGTATCTGTGATCATAGTGTACCATAAATACAATCAGTTACATAGAAATGTTGTGAATTAGAAGCTTCACTGTGTTGTAGTTATTTCTTATCAAGACCTTGAAAGTTGTTTTAGATAAAAATATCTTACCCCTCGGTATTTTTATTTTTGAGAATCAATACCACCACCTTGGGTATAATTTTGTTTTAAAATGTTTTGATTTTATGTTTTCGACGCTCTGATATCTGCTATGTTTATATGGTATACACAGGTGGAAGAAAAAGCTCGAAATAGTCTGATACTGGATTTTCTTTATGTCTCTGTAAATCACCCCTTGGCTCCACAAATATCCTCGTACTATTACTACCTTTTTTCCTTACCACCTAAATAAATAAGATATGCTCGTGAGATCGATACAAATGCTAGGTATGGTAATATAGATGCAACTCGCTTAGGCCAATTTGAGATCATGATAGTTCAGTTGCCACATATATAACTTGAGGTGGTGTTTTTGATTGTTGCAGTGGTGGAATGAATGGTTATCTTTGGATATGTGTGAGGAATGGCCACAGGGGTACAATTCCATCCCCAATTCGGGGGTTGGGAAATATTGTCAATAACCTAGTCTTGTGAGTTTCCTCTCTATCGCTATAGTTGTTTGGAGATTCATATTCTACTTGCTTTATTAAGAGGCTACTTTTTTTGGTTGCAGGAATGCATCTTATCTGAACCCTAAACCCGTAGACATATTCCAGAACCTCCCAAAGGTGTAGTCAGATTTGTTTTTCTTATTTGTTGAAGATGATTTGCATTGTTGGAGTTATAATAGTGTTTTAACATTGAGGGTGGTTTCTATGCCAAGTTTGGAACTGCTAATTTTGTTTACATTGTCAGTTGCCATGTTTTCCTTAAGTTTTGCTTAATGTGGTTTTCGGTGAGCATACTTAGAATAAGATTGCATTTGCAAAAAACTAGATTCTATCACAAGCACTCTTTCTCTTTTCCCGAGATCTTCCTTATCTGATTGCATATGTTGATCAAAATAAAACCATTTTATCATTTGCAAGTGGATGTCATGTCATAGCACTCGAGGCCTTCCCAATGAAAACACATACATGCCAAAGGAACAGAGGAACTGTCAATAGTGAGAGCTTATTAAGTACTGATCCAGATATGACTCTAAGCTGCTACCCATCCCTCGGTGATATCCTAGTTCTCATGTGTCATCTTAGTATTTTAGCCAGTTTTTCTTTTTAGTATTTTAGCCAGTTTTTCTTTTTAGTATGCAGTGAATGTGTTGTACTGATGTGAGTGAAAAAATATGATCCAAGTTTTCTGCTTTCTTATTTGGTTAACCGGAAGAGGTGGATGAATTTTGTAGTTGGATATTTTGGATACAATATTAATGGTTATTTTCAAAATGCCATCTATATTTTTGCATTATGGTACTCTTCCTCTAGCCTCGGATTATTGGCCGGATCTTATGTTGGTTGAATTATTTACCAACGTCACAACTAACACCGGCTCAAACACTGTACCAACAAAAGTATAGTGGATAGAACTTCTTGACCATCGAAACATTGGGTGGTTCACCTTGGTTGAACTCTTTACCAACGTCACAACTAACAACGGCTAAAACACAATGAACTAAAATTTAGTGGAAATAACTCTCAACCAGCAAAAAATTGGGTGGTTAATATCCTTAGCCAACAATATAAAACACCTTCACCAACTGATATTTAGTGAGATAAATCCTTTAGAAGCTGACAATGTTAATAACGGGCCATCTCTACCAACATGTATTTATCTTCAGCAACGAATATTTTTGCGGGTAAAATATTTCAGCAACAAATGCTTAGTGCTCTACCAACCGCAATCAGCCGTTGTTGGAAAATGATACCGACTAAAACTTCAATCGCTTCATTATAGTAGAAATATATCTATTCTAGCAGCATAGCTGGTACAGGTCTTTAGAAAATAAGGCTTCAGCCACATGGCGTATTTGCTGCCATGTTGGTTGCTAAAGAGCTCCAACCTCCAAAATCGTCCCTGTACCAACTGAATCTTACTAGTCGCTAAATACCTGTTTTCTTGTAGTGACGGATCATTGGATTAGCTAGTAGCTACTTCAGTTGGTAGGCTGGTGGCAGGCTTGGATGAGGGCCAAAAGGTGATTCAAGTAGCAATTTGGCCCATTATGTGGCATTTTTACCATGGTACAAACAACTGCATTTCAAACTTCACTCAATGCTAGTTTTTCCAACAGGCGCATCTTGATCATAAGGTCTAGTAAATGCTCGGTTAAGTGTTATTCTTGGATAGTGAACTTGATGATCTTATAACGAGTTGAAGGCATTGCAGTTAGGCGTTAAGATTTCTCTCGAGTATAAAATCAGTTGGATGAAAGTCTACCGACGATGTTGCTAAGCTTATAAATTAGACCTTGTAGATTTTTGCGAGAGCTACACCATGAGATCTTCTTTAGTCTTGAGGACCATGCCAAGTTTTATCATCTCATTCAAGATATCTATCTCAACGGTTTGTACTTCTTATTGTACAAATTCACTCCGAAAGATTTTGTTGAAGTCTTGAAGATGTCTTCAATTAATTTATACAAGTGTTGAATTTAATTTTCACTGAATTTTATAGATTCAACTTTGAATGTCTGAAGAGTCTGAAATGCTGAGTTCCAACTTCTCTATTGTAAGAGTAGAAAACCTCCATATTTTTAGAGCTTGAAAATTCAAGATATCAAATGCCAACTTCGTCTTTGATGCCTCGCTAACATTGCAGTAAATTCATCCGTTGCACAATCAAGAGGAAAAACTTTTCTTAGAGCCAACAAGACTCCCTTTGACCTTCAAAATGATACATGGAACATTTGACGTATGTGGCATTTTGGATCCTCCATTTCTCAAGCAAATTGCATTCACGTCAAAAACAGATCTATCACTCAGAAGTTTTTATCCGTGTTGGGTTATGTACTCAAAAGGCCCAGGATAAAACCCAAGTTCAATTAGATTTGAAGGATATTATAGTAAATCACATCAATGTTGTCTATTAAACAGAGCCCTAGAACTTCTTGTAAGAATAGAGAGTAAAAGTGTAGAGAAATCAGTGAGGAGGCGGTGCTGAACAGAACAAAGAAGAATCTGAGAAAAATCTCAAAGATCTGATCATTAAAAATGAGTTGTTGTTTTTGTTTTTAGGAATGTAATTTTGGGCTTGTATGGGAAGCATAACACATACCCTGGTGGAAACCACACAATTGATTAGATCTCACTATGATTTTTCCTCTCACGGTTTTAGCATCTTAATCAACGATCACCGGTTCTTCTTGATCTGGAAAACTGGGAACCTCTACTTATCGATTATATTCCCCACTTTATTATCTCCTCCTGAAGTATGTTCTCTCCTAACACATTTTTTTTATTATTTTGAATTTAATATATATTTTTCGATTAAGCTCAGTTGTGATGATTTTTGCAGATTCTAGTAGGATTAGATGCACCCTCCACCCAGATAGGAACAGACGGATCAGAAGAAGGGGAGTACGGGAAAGGAGAAACTGCGAAGTCAGGGATAGAGAACCATCAACACAAAACTCACTACTTACATTAGGGTATTAGATCTAATGATATTGGAAATCTAACATCTTTTGGAGGAAATATTTGTTGATAATTATCATTTGATGTCTTAGAAAAATCTCAAAGATCTGATCTCAGAATGTTTTGTTATGATTGTAATAAAAATATAATAATTCCCAACAAAACAGAACACCTGAAATTATTGCAACATGATAAAGTATATTCCATGTATGTTTATGGAGGTTCTGATTTTCACTTATCAAAAGCCAGCACCAAAAACCCGTTTTAATTCTCGTTTAACACATTTTTATTCAGATGTTTTCAATGTCTGAACGATTTTCTGATTCAAAATCCAAAGTCATATCTCTGGCTTAAGTCCCTTATTTTTCCATCGCTAGCTAATGTTAGCGCATAATTTTTATCTGAAACAAGTGTGCTTGGTCGTAACTGTTAAGGAAGACGTGGTCTAAGACGTGTCAAGTGAAAAGTAGATTGTACTTGGCTCAATCTCGCTTTTTGGTAGTAGGTATAACCCGATCTTTTTCATGCAATTCAATCAATGTATTTGTAGTTATTTTTCCCTTCTTGCAATTGTGAATAAATCTTGGTAAATTGAGATTATCCAACTTTAAGCATGTGAAGGTCTTGATACATCTTTCCAGACTTGATATTAGAAAACCATTCTTCGTACACCTCTTGCCCGACCCATTTCAGGGGTTTTTAAGTGTGCTACAGTTTTGAATACCCTGGTGTATTCGTGGACCATGGCTCAATAGGCTTTATAATCTTCTTACTAATGAAAGAATAACAAGATCAATTCAGATTAGTTTGAAAAAATATACCAATTGGGAAGTTGTACATTTTTTTTTTTTTGAGTAAAAAAGATATGTATTAAAAGAAAAAGATATGTACAATAGAGATACAGGAAGGAGCAGATTGCTCAAAAACCTAAAAAGAAATCGAAAGAACAATTATCTCATTGACATCACTTCTTCCCATTGGAATAGAATTTGACTCATTGAGTAGCTTGTAAAAGCATCCGTATTAGAACTCCACAGACAAATCTGAAGCTGCACAACCTTAATCAACTCAAGTCTTTTTTTTATCCCTCCTACCATGAAATCTATTATTCCTTTCCATCCAAAGCTCCCAGCAAATTGCGAAAGAAATAAGGTGCCAAACCACTTGAACCTTCTTTGAAACTCCATGTAGTCGCCAGTTCTGTAAGCATGTTGTTAAGCTAGCATTCATAACCCATTTCACCTGTACCGAATTAGTGAAGAAATCCCAAATTTTTTTCGCCCAACTGCAGTGTAAGAAGAGATGATATTGCGTCTCTACCTGACTATCACAAAATAAGCAAAGCAAAGAATTCACAGTAACACCTCTATGATGTAACATCCATCTGGTTGGAACTGAGTTATGCAGCGCAGCCCATAAGAAAAACAACACCTTTGGAGGCGTTTGCTTGCTGACCACATTATATGATGATAAATCTTTAATTTTTATCCAGTATTTTGAAGATTGTGGATGCCTATATATGATTACAAGCCCCTAACCCGGTGCATATGCACCGGAGTAAAACGTACAGTTAGGTAAATATAAGAAAGTGGCTAATTAAAATTGTCTCATCCATATGAATCTGATTTATTTTCTTTGATTTTCCTCAAAAGCGAGAATCGGGACATAAATTTTTCATATGCCTTTTCTAACATCGTTCTTACTTACATAATAAAAATAAATCAGCCGGAAATCTTTATTTTAATAATAAAGAACTACTTCTCCTTTTTATCCCATTTCTTCGTTTTCGTAAAAAGGCAGATTAAAAGTGCATATTATCTTGTATTGTTGCTAAATAATATACTCTTCAACTTGCCGAAGTAGTGAGACCACCATAAATCTACTTGAACGTGATATTTACAGAGTATGAGAATGAGAATGATTTGACAATCTTTGAATTTTGTGTAGAATATCTAGGATGCTTCGTTTGGAATGCAACAATGTTTGCATGTCTCGTGATTCTCAGACAACATTTTGCCATTTTTCCCTACTAATATTTCATTGTTAACACCTCCAAAAAAAAAAAATTCTTCGTTAGTGCCACTAACACCATCTCAGCATTGGTCTCATCACGAATCATCTTGATGAAGAAGACTTCTCCTGAACATTTCCGCCTATACCTTCAGATGTGCTTTCTGCCTATACCTTCAGATGTGCTTTCTGCCTATACCTTCAGATGTGTTTCAAACAGCGAAACCACTCTAACCTTGTAATCACTGCTGTCTCGACACTCAAACACAATCTTAGAACATTGTCCTTCTTATCGACTTACCATGTAGCGATGATGGGGATTTATCCTATATCAAAAATACTTTTGGTGACTTCACGAATACCTGGCATAGATTTCCCAGCGTACTTCATACAATTTTCAAATGCACAACACGATGGTAATTGCAATGAATACCCGGCATAGATTTATTAAAGAGAATAACACCCATGAGCCGTATACTAAAACAAATGCATTGAAACTTTTAGAAGTTTACATAACATTCCTATGGAGGTAGAGATCATATGCATGCTACCCGAAGGAATACGGTAATGTATTTGCTTCGATATCGCACGACTCAATCTACAGCAAACATCCAACAAATCATTAGAAAAGGAAAAAAAAACAAAGCACTAATTATGTTACTAAAGTGCATCAAAATCAAATCGACATCTCTTACCCGGTAATTAAGAATCTACAGACATGAAAAAATGGCTAAAATATTAGCATTTATAAGGTTAACTTGTGGCTCTTCTTCGAGTCTTTATGCGTGAAGAGGGCTCCTTACAAATAGGCGAGAGTGACAAAACTCTTTAAATATTGAGAAAGAGTGTCATTATGTCATATGAGAGGGGTGGATTGAAAAGTTTTGATAACATGTACTGCCATGGAGGATGTAATGATGTGTCTTCTCCAAAAACTAAAGCAATATCCGTTACATTTCTTTGAATGAGTTTGTCTTCGAAAAGACTCGATAAATGAGTTTGTTTACATTTCTTTGAATGGTGTGTCATGGTTGTGTCTTTTGGAGTTGCCTGTTGGATTGTGTCCAATGGTGTCTTTCAGGAATTACATAGTGTCTTTTGGTGGTATTTCTTGGATTGCCAACTGGAATGTGTCCTATAGTAATATCGGTCCGAACAACCAATAAAAATGGAGTCCAAATTTGTTCACACTCCTCTAACGAGTGTATATTTCACATAGTCTTATGATTGGTTGATTAATTAGATGATGGCCCCATTACCCTCGATGTTTAGAATCACAACCCTCGTTACATAACTCCCTAAATAGAATCAATGGTTGAGATCAAAATGTTACGTGCACACTCGTTAAGGAGTGTGCGCAAATTCACACTCATAAAAATGTGATGACATGGAAAATTAATGCTGACATGGCTTCACCAAAATTAAGAATGATTATAGCAATGACATGTGGCGATTTGGGATGCAATCAAATTGGTTTACTTCTAGCCACTTTGTGTTACATGATGTCTATAGTAACTCTTCACTCATCCACCTAGAGTACATCTTTGTTTGACATTTCTTCAACTATTGCAGTTGAATTGTGCAAGCCAGATGTCTTATTTTCTCTGAAAAGATTTCGTTCGTAACCGTTGATTTTTCTCATAGAAACAAAGCTAGAGTTATGCAACTTTGTAGTGCATTTTTATATAGTTTCCTAAAGTTGTGTTCTTGTAACCGTTTATCTGATAAGGTTTGGATTGTATCTGGAATACTTTACAGAGAAATTATTTTTAAGGAGATGCTTTTGAAAGAGCTAGTTGTTAAAGGACACATGAAGCTGCATTTTGGCCAACAGTTGTGTCTTCTCATTGTGAAAGGGCATGTGAAGCAACATTTTGGCCACCTATTGTGTCTTTTAGGATGTTGATGACAGGGTGATGACTTGTCAAAAGGTGATTACATGGATGATCACGTGGCTTCACCACAAATCAGAATGTTTTTGGGATCGCCATGTGGCATTTTTGGGGTCTCTTATTAGTTGTGTTTTTAGGATGTTGATGACAGGGTGATGACTTGTCAAAAGGTGATTACATGGCTGATCACGTGGCTTCACCACAAATCAGAATGTTTATGGGATCGCCATGTGGCATTTTGGGGTCTCTTATTATAAAGAAAGATGTCTCAGTCTATTTTATTCGGGCAATGCAATATTCGTCTCTTTTTCTATCGTCAGGCATAAACACTAAATATTTTACTTCTTGCAACTGATTTGAGAAATAGGAAAATAGGATTATCCAGTTTTATGCCTGTGAATACATCTGTCTTAAACAAATTACCGGCTTTTGTAATCAAAACTTCACATTTGGAATATGTTAAGGGAAAACCTCATTTTGGCTCGACCTGTATACTTTATAATCCCTCCTCTGCGGTCTGCACAATTATAGTAATAAACCTCTCTTAGCGACAAAAAAGGAAAAAAAATATCTAGCAGCATTCACCACAAATGTAACTAGCCAGGTAGGGTTTGTGCACTCCTAGTCCCAGACTAAAACCCTAGTTAAGGTTAGATTTTTTTAAGGACATTTTGATAAATAACGATCTTGTGTAGTCTATATAAAAAAAAAAGTGAAGACCTAGAATTTCAGTAGATGTTTTTAAATCGGAGAGAGACAGACTAGTTAGGCCGGCGGTGTTGAACAAAATCTCAGATCTGGTCATCAGAAATGGGTTGTTGTTATGAATGTAATTTTGGTTTTGTATGGGAAGCACTGCACTTACCCTGGTGGAGAACATCACAGATATTACACACAATTAGCACTATGATTTCTCCTCTCATGATTTGAATATGATACCTTTGATTTCTCGGTTGACTTAAATCTGTTTCTGCGGGAACCTCTGCTTTTGGACTCTAGTCTGGAATTCATGGGATTCTAAATCTATTAGAATATCTCTTCCATTTAGTCTGAGGTATGTTGTCTATCTATACAGATTCTTTTACTTTTTTTTTTTTTTAATTATTATTTTAGATAAATTTTAAATAAATGGAATGAATTGAGTTTATACACTTGCTGTCTATCCATTATTATTTAAGATAATTTTTTGAATGAGTTGAGCTCACTTGTGATGAACTTTACAGGTCCCCCCTTGAATCTGATGCTAAAGTGCCTCTGACAGAAGACGGGTGGACATGGTTATAGCAAGAGGAAATATGTGGAAACAATGTGATGTGATGTTACATTGTTAATTTCGTTTACAAGGAAATTGCTCCCTGAAAATTGTACCCAGACTGTTTTTGATGTTTTGATTTATAGAGAATACTTTATTTTTTAAAATATATTCAGTGATACAAAGATATTACAGATTCCCCTCATGGAAAATATGTGTGAAATTATTGCAACATAGATCTTAAACGGCTCAAAATTTCACCACAAATTTATATATACTGATCTTGTTACTCATTGAATTACAATCACTACTGTAATACTATGAAACATCTTTACATATCAGGTATTTTTTATGCTTTATGTATAATGAGGTGGTTCATAATTGATCAAGGTCTTGAATAGTAGAACAAGTGGTGGTGTTAACATGTTGGAAGTAGATGTTGCTGGGAGGCTTATACACTTGTCTAGGCTTTGAAGGGTACACCTAGGTTTGAATTGAAGCCAAACTGCCTGAAACAGATCAAAAGGTTGGGTATCGAAATTATAATAGAAGGATGGATATCTGACGTAAAGTGTATCCAAAATGTGTTCTATGGTAAGTCAAAGATTTTTCTCAAGGAAATTTTGTGTGCTTATGAGGAAATTGCTATCTGAAAATGTACTACTCTATTTTGACGAATGTGATATATATCTGAATTAATTTATAGGATCAAATATGATAATCCCTTTCTATTCCGACCATGGAAAATATGTGAAATTATTGCAACAAACTACAAAGGGCTCAAACATACTAGTATTTCAGTTGACTAAATCCCACTGTGGGATTAGTTAGGCCCAATCAAAACCCAAACTTCCACTCTTTGCACTTCCATGACACTTTTTTGAAATTTTAATGGTTGGGTGCATATAATGATATATTGTGTCTTTACGAACCTTTTCAAAATGGAGTAGAGAAGAGATAGAGTATATTAGCAACCTTGGAAAACAAGGAGTAGATTGAGTGTATTGTTTCTTTTTTGAAACTAAATGGCTGCTTCTTCCTACAACGTACCTTTTTTTTGGTTTCTTTTACGCTGCACATTCATTTCGAGGACTAGCTGCAATTCCCTTTAGTTACCATCGAAGAAGACTTCTACATTGTCAGTAGCTCCATAGGTCTCTGAAGAACTTTTCACTTCTCACAATTAAGGTTTAGAAAACATCAAGCAATGGAGAGTCTAGCAGTGTGTGGTGCTCATCAGGAGCTCTCTGGAGAGTCTAGCAGTGTATTTCATGTCGTTGCTTCATATGCCTGTTTCTGTTGAAAAGAAACTGAATTCTATAATGAGGAGATTCCTTTGGGGCGAAGACGATGAGAAGAAGAAGATGAGCTGGGTTTCTTTCAAAAAAGTCTGTAAGCCGAGGAGGAAGGGTGGTTTAGGCATACGCTGCTTGAGGTTAGTGAACAAATCTCTTTTAGCTAAATGGCACATCAGATATACAAAGGAAAAGACGGCTTTATGGAGAAGAATTGTATGTGAAAAATCAAAAAGTGAAGAAGGGTGTTTCTCACGCCAGGTGAAAGATCCCGGTCCAAAGAAGCATGTGGTTTGATATTTTGAGGGAGAATAATGTATTCATTGACTCTCGTAAGGTTCGAGTAAAAGATGGCCTATCGTTAAGATTCTGGAAGGACAGTTGTGCGAAAAAGAAGCCTTTCAAGGACAAATATGCGAGACTATACAAGATCAGCAATCAAAAATTGGCTACGGTGGACGAACTTTGCAACAACAATAGTTTGTTTCGTTTCTGCAGAAACTTGAATCCGGCAGAAAGCATAGACCTGTTGGAGTTAAAGTTTGACATCAGGCTCGTAGTTCTTTCCCGGGGAGAAGATGATTTCATCGATGGTGTTAATTCGGCAAAAGATTTATATAGGAGTTTAACGGATGAACTGCTGGACTGGGATGGTCATCAGTTTTTATTGAATAAATGTGTCCCTCCTAAAGTCCTTTTTCTTTGCCAGCAGCGCTTCTTTAGCTTTCCGTTCCAACAAGATCTATGTTGCAACGAGAGGAGGATAGTAATTCAATCTAACTTAAAATCCATTCCGCAATTCGGAGGTGGAAAATATGGAGCATCTTTTCATCCATTGCGCGGTGATTACAAAGCTTTGGGAGTATTTTATAGCTTCGATGAAGGTTAACTGGGTAATGCCTCAGCTGTTCAAAACGGTGATGCTAGGATGGAGGTTGGAAGGAACGTCGGCTAGGAAAAAAACGGTCTGGCATTTGTTACCTTTTGCGATTTGTTGGGAAGTTTGGAATGAGAGAAATAGAAGAGTTCACGGTGGAAGGGCTAAAACAAGCTTTGAGATGCAGATTGCTATACAACAATGGATTCACCTATGGAGCTCAAATAAAGATGTTTTCAAACACTATTTGGCTACTCAGATTATGCATCATTGGGAGGATATAGTTAACCTATAGTTTGGTTTTTGGCTCTTATTGTTGTGATGGTCATAAGACCTTGTTTATAGCCTGTACATTTTTCTCCTTTTTAATATATCCTTCCCTTTTCAAAAAAAAAACATCAAGCAATGAGCTCGAAAATTTAAGGGAATCAACCAAGTTATAACAATTCGACATGTACGAGGTTCGATTTCTTTTGGAATCCTTGTCCTTGCAAAAATATTGCCAGACTTGTTTTTCGTAGACTACCATTCATAAACATGTTTTTTAATACTCAGAAAGAGTACAATCAAGAGTGATGATAGGAGAACTTTGTAATACTAGAGGCTTTGGAAAAAAACTTGAGGAATTTTCTACTTTTTTGAAAAGACCTTTTGGATTAAAAAATTCAAGATGTCAAACGACATCCTTGTCTTTGCTTGACCCCTGAACATTCCAGTCCATCCACCCATTGCACATTGTGGTATTAGATCTAATGATATTGTAAATCAACATAATCTTCGGAAGGCATTTTATGATTTCAAGCAAATATGGATGACAGTCGTTTTCTTTTGTATGATTTTTCTTTGAATGCTAGCAAAATGTAAATACAAAGCTCATCATAATTTCTTACCATATCGAAGTTATCAAATTATTACAAAATTAGTATTACACAGCATTGACTGTGCATCATTAACATTCCACTAGTCAAGTTCTTTAGTAAAATAGTAGAAACAATGAATTTCGGTTCACACTTGCTTTGACTGATCAATCATAGTAAACTTACATAATTCAACTTGATGGATGACACATGGGTTCTCAAACATGTTATGGGACTTGTTTTCACAACAACATTCCTTTGTAAACATGTTTTGAGATATAGAGTACCATCAAGAATGGAGGGAGAACTTTGAATGTAAGGGGGACTCTGGAATTCTTCCTGGGATCTGATCACATACGGGTAATTTTGCATTTGATGACTTGATTACACAGTCACCCATTGCCTGGATTTTTCTTTTTTTTTGATAATAAACAACAATAGGTTTACATAAAGGTTTCGAGTTGAGCAATGTCTACCCACGACCTAACATTGGTGTTGAGCATCCTTGTTTAGCTAGATTAATCAAATCTCTTGAGCACCTAGGATTTAGATCCTTACAATATATGACATTGAACTTCTATTTAGAATCTAGAATTTTATCAATAGTAGAATCTGCTTGCCATGCCGTGTTTATATTTTCACCCTTTATAGCTTTGTTTAGTTGTTTGTTGGTCCCTGCGATCTGGAAGTCCATGCACTTCAAGATATCTCCCCACTCCAGCACTTCTAGGGCTGCGAAGCTATCCCTTTCGTCTTTTGAATGCGTTCTTCTTGAGTAGCATTTCCTGCCATTATTGTTTGTTGGGGTGGTATGCAGATCCTATTCCTGTTATTTCTGAGAGAGAGTCAACAACAGTTAAATAGATGAAAGTAATCAGTCCCTCTACATTTGTAGTTATGTTTCGAGTTGGTTTTGTTTCTGCTTTTACTTGAGGCTGACTCGTGGCGGCTTCCAGATGATTTATTATTTGAACTCCTATCGTTTCTGAGTTTATTATGTTTTGCTACAAAGTAGAGTCACTCCGGGCTTTCCACACAAACTAGCAAATGGTCGCACACACTAAGGCCCAATTACCCCAGTGGTTAGGGTAGTTACTCATTCTAAACCAATTTCCGCACTAATGTGGACGTTACTCTCCTGGTAGGTAGCTCTCTGGGTTTATGTTACACTTAGACCATACCTTCTTGGTGAAATCACATTTCATAAATAGGTGCTCATTAGATTCGGGGAACTTGTTACACAAATCTGCAGATCGGTCTATATGGTTCATGAATTTAGAAAGGTGAGCACTTAGGGGTAGCAAATTGGATTTCATTTTCCATGTGAATATTTGGATTCTAGGGATGGTATCCATTTTCCATATTTTCTTGGGTATCTTATCAATTGCTTGACTTTGTTTTCTGACTAGGATGTTGTATAGGTATTTTCTTCGTGAAGTTGCCTCATGGATTATGGCGCCACCTAAGGTTATCCTTGCAGTTGGTTTTCGGCCTGATTTGACATGCCAGGATGAATTTTTGGTTCGATAGGGTGTCTCTAAGTGTATTTATGTTCTAGGAGTTCTTTTCTATCAGGTGACTGACTAGCGTCGGTTGGTTTAGGTTATTAGGTCTATCAGGATCGATGGGGGTAGATTGGACTGGTATCCATATATCTTTCCATATGTTAATATATGTTTCATCCCCCACTTCCCATATGCTCTGATCATGTAAGTTGTTTATTCCTTTATGAACACCTTTCCATGCCCAATAAGGAGAATTAGAGAAAGCAGAGTGGAACGGAGTGGAGGTAGGATAGTATCTAGTTTTCATCGACTTAGCGTAGAGGGAGTTCGGCTATTTGAAGAGTTTCCAAGCATTTTTGGTGATGAGAGCCAGATTCCATTTGTCCATTTTCTTTAAGCCATTTCCGCCATTCTCTTTGTCCTTGCAAAGGCCCACCCAAACCTTTATATAGAATCCTTTTTTCTCCTCTTTCTTGCCCCACCAATAGTCTCTCATGAGGTTATTTGCTCTTTTGGTTATGTATGTTGGAAGGATAAAGGTGGACATGGAGTAAACGGGGATAGTTTCTTGAGCACGCTTTCACCATGGTGTTCCTTCCAAACAGGAGAGAGGTTTTTCCAACCTTTTAGTCTAATGCCCATGTTGTTTAGAATGTGTTGAAGCGGTGATTTTAGACCTAATCGTAAAAAGCGGCGACTCCTAGATATTTGTCATGAATGGGTATTTGTTTCACCTTCGGGATGTTGATTATATCTTTTCTGATTGTCTTTGGAGGTTTTAGGATTGAAGTAATTACCAGATTTGTGAATGTTTATCATCTGACCTGAACTATCACCGTAGGTATTGAGGATTTGCAGAAGGTTCTTTGTTTAGGGGATGCTAGCCTTACAGAAGATCAGGCAGTCGTCAGCGAAAAGAAGGTGACTTATTGAAGGGCTCTTCCTTGAAATTTTAAAGCCAGAGTTATGACCCTTTGATTCAGAGTTGGCAAGGCATCTAGAGAACAATTCCATACATAGGATGAAGAGATAGGGAGACAGAGGATCTCCCTGTCTTATCCCTCGTGTGGGATTGAAGAATTCGCATGGGATGCCATTCAGCATTATAGAGGAAAAACTAGTGTTGATGCATTGAAGAATGAGATTGCACCACTTTTTTTGAGAACCCCATCTTAATGTAACACATCTATTAAGAAATTACACTCCACCCTATCAAAGGCCTTTGTCATGTCTATTTTGAGCCCCATGTTTCCTTTTTGACTAGTCTTTCTTCTCATGTGGTGGATTATTTCGTGGGCGACTAGGATATTGTCAGATATTTGGCGTTGGCTTACAAATGCCGATTGGCAGTGGGAGATAAGCTTGGATAGAAGGGGTTTGATTATATTGGCCAGGACCTTAGAGATGACTTTGTAGACTATGTTACACAGGCTTATTGGACGATAGTCATTGGGAGTAGCCGGGTGATGAACTTTAGGGATTAGAGTGATATATGTTCTATTAATCTGCCTTAGCATATGGCCACTGTCAAAAAAAAGCTTTGACAGTCTTACAAATATCTGGTCCCACCAGGTCCCAATTTTTTTGGAAAAAACACGCTGGAAAGCCATCTGGTCCCGGACTCGCATTGGTAGGCATTCCATAGATTTTTAAGTATATTTGTATTCAACAACCCCAATCTCTGATATCACTTTCACTAGGATCATTACATTACTGGCCACCAATTTCGATTTCAACATTTTTTTTTTCCAGATTTTTAAGTTAGTAATTCTCCACACTTAAAATACAAGTTCACGAGAACATAGCCAATCTTCACGAGCTAGGAAAAAGCTTGTTGGTTACAAGGTGGCTGTGTGGTAGGATGGTAGCCGTCTTGTCATGGCTCGCGAAGAAAAACCGTAACCATCATGATTCATAACCATCTCTCTACTTATCTTTGAGCATGGTTGCTGCTAACTTGTGCTGCACATGAAAAATATCATCATTCAGTGATTGCGCATTCGATTACGGTGTCTTTTAATATTTGGATACCTGTCTAGAGATATGTAAATGTGCCTAATTTCTAAGTTACCAGACTCAAGTTGCTGCTATCTGTTGGGTTACTTTCATCGTTATTGAAACAAGTCTCGTTGGAGTCAAAAATCTCATTCACAGTAACATTATCATTTTATTTACCTCAAATGTATGCAGATTATCTGTTTCGTGATAAATGTAACTCGTTAGATGTTACAACTGGTCGTCTCAAGCACTATTATCTGACTTCATTGCTGGGAAAACATCGGTCCCCACACTTGTTATTAGAACTCCATTTATTCTTCATAAAATGTCCGGAGACTCCGGAAAGTTGAGATCTAGCTTTTCTCTATTCAGATTCCAAAATCCTAGATGTCATTTTGACAACCTTGCATGTGTGACCAGGAAACATTGCAGGCAATCCATCCCTTGCATATTTGAAGGGGAAAAAGAAAAACCTCTTCTAGAGCGAACAAGACTCCCTATGGCCTGACCACTTTCTCTTCCAAAATAGTAAATAGGTTGAATTGCACCTTGGTAAATTTTAAAGGACATATTGGTAAATCACGATTTTTTGTTGTCTATAAACAACCCTAGATTTCCATTTGATCTTTCATAAAGAGAGAAAGGCCGCCGGTGTTGAATGAGGGTAATTTTGGGTTTGTATGGGAATCCTTACACATACCCTGATGGAGATCACAGAAACCACGCAAAAGATGTCAGCACAATGATTTCTCCTCTCATGGTTTTAATTTAGTGTTTTACTTTCCCCTCTCCAACATCTGATGGTGTGAGAACCTCCTCAACCAGATGTGAGATGTGAGATTTTGTTATCTCGTTTATTTGAATCTCCGAATACCTCAGCTGCATTCAGTGGTATGTTGTCTATCTTTTCAGATTTTTTCTTTTCTTTTCTTTTGATATATAAACTCTTTGAATGTTAAATAAGTTGAGGTTATTTTGTGATGAATTATTCAGGTTGCTACTTGATTAGATGCCAAATTGCTGAAACGGATCAAAGCGATGGGAGGAAAATACTCCCAAATATGGGCAATAGTAGGCATGGGAGCGGGGAATTATCAACTCAAAGTTAATTGTTTACATTATTATGGTATTAAATCTAATGATATTGTAATTCAAGATCTTCCAAATCAACATCTTCGGAAGGAATATTATGACTTATGTTATGGTATCAGGTCTAATGATACTGTAAATCAACGTCTTCGAAAGGAATATTATGACTTATCTTCGTAATTAATATATTAATAATTATTCGAATTCTAACAAAATGTAAATAGAAAGCTCATCTTAGTTTCCAACCATGTTTTCTGTAAAGGTCGAAACATGATTAATGAATCATGGTAAATTTAGATTATTTAACATTGTGGATATGAAATACGGGATTTGGTGTGAGAAAGAGTACCAGGGAGAACTTTTAATATATGGGAAGTATGTGATTTGATCACATATCGGTAATTCAGTGGATGGAATTTTGGGTTTGTATAGGACCGGACCCTTGCACATATCACAGAGACTACACAATTGATTGGATTATGACCGTGGGCTTAAATTGATATCGTTGCTGTTCAAAATCACTTTCTAACTATGACCAGTTTTGGAAATTCTGGTACACTTGGCAACGTTGCACTAGTATTTGAGGTTAACAATTACACCTTTTTTGTCGTTGTCTCAAGCACTAGTATTTTCCTTCTTGCAACTCATTTGAGGACTAAATCTAGGTAAATGTCTGGAGACTCTGGAAAGTTGAGATCTAGATTTTCTCTATTGAGAGTGGGAAAAACCGAAAAATCATAATCAGATTCAAAATCCTATATGTCATTTTCACAACCTCGTCTCTTTGTGACCAGGAAACATTGTAGGCAATCCATCCCTTTGCACATTTGAAGGGTAAAAATCTCTTCTAGAGCCAACAAAACACCCACTTTCTCTTCAAAAATAGATACAAAGGTTCAATTGCACCTTAGTAAATTTACATCCAACCTTGTGAACAACGGATTTTTTTTTTTTTTTTGCTAAAAAAGACGACCATTCGTCAAGAAAGAAGAGAGCTACATATTACATCCAGTTTTATCTTCCTGAATTGTTCATCAAGAAAATTTGGAAGAGAAAACCATAAACCCTTTAGGTTGTTTTTCCTAGCCCGTTTCGCAAGGCGGTCTGCTAAGAGGTTATTCAACCGCTTTATATTCAAAACTTTAAAAGAAGCAGAACTAGAAAATAAACTCCGACATTGCTCCAAAAGGTCTAGGCTTCTCCAATCGACAGAAGAGTTGCAGTAGTTAACAAAATCCACCAGTTGAAGACAATCACTAAGAAACACTACTTTGAGAAAATTCATCTCCTTTGCACAAGAGATGGCTAAACCGAGCAGAAATTGCTTCACCTCTATCGCATTTTGAATCAACCCAAAGTCCGAACGCTTTTCTTACATTCCCGCCAGTATCACTCCAAATAGCACCAATACCAAGATTAAAGTCCTTGAAAGAACCATGTACAAATATAAAGTTTTCAACTTCAGATGATTTAATTTTGACAATAAAAATACAATTCACAACCCTACTCGAGGGGCACCGAGGAGTTAATAATTCTCTAAATATCAACAACAATCCTGTTCATATCTAAAGAAGCACTCCTGAAAATCACATCACACCTCAATTTCCAGATATTCACATTACGATTGCACCCACACTAGGCCAACCAACAAAAAAAGGCGACACCCCCAGACTAGACTGATGCCAATATAAGAAAACATCATCAATCCAATCAAAATCAACAAAAACTATATGATGAAGGGAAAGACTAAACCAAATACGCAAAGCTACAGGACAGTTGATAAAAAGGTGGATCACAGATTCTTCATGTGCATTACATAAGGAGCAGAGAGCATTCACATGAGGGTTGTAAAGCTGTAACAGGGAGCTAACAGGCAACATTTGAGCAAAAAAATTCCACATAAAAAACTTAATTTTCGGCAGGCATTCAATATCCCAGAGTTTCCTCCAAAAATTGGAGTCTTCCGACGATGGAATATCATTCATATATGCTCTATACGCAGACTTGATAGTGAACTTACCATTCCTAGTATGTGCCCATATCAGAGAGTCTGAGTTCAAAACATTTAATCTAATAGTCATAATCCTAGTAACTTCCTCAGGGGAGAATAAAAGATTCAACAGAGAAACATTCCAACAATTATTCTGATAGTCAATAAGTTCAGATTCGAAAGTAAATTGATTGCTATTAGGCTTCACGGGAGATGGAGGTAAAACAAGTCATGGAATCCAAGAAGCGCTCCAAATGGGTGTTAAGGCCCCATTGTTTATTTTAACCACTGTATTATACTTAATAAGCTTCAGCCCCTTTATAATGCCTTTCCACAACCAGGATGCCGAATCAGCTGCCTTATCAATTTCTAAAATGTTCTGTTTATGAAAATATTTGTCCTTAAGTAATCTAGAAAGTAAACTGTTCTTGTTCAGCAGAATTCTCCAACCCAATTTGCAAATAAAAACCCTATTAGTAACATAGCAATTTTCTAATACCCGAAACCCCACTAAGCTTAGATTTCTCAATATCACCCAGGATCGAAAATAGACAGCATGCTTAGGATTCTTTTTGGCCCACCAGAAAGTTCTTTGAATTGAATCAATATTACAAGTGACAATTTTAGGTAAAGGGAAGCAAGCCATATGATAAACAGACAAACTAGAAAGAACATGCTTCGTAACCATTGTTCTGCCAACAATGTTTAGGTTCGATTTTTTTGAAGAGTTAAGTCTAGCATAGAAGTTATCAATGAGAAAGGAGAATGACTTGGTTTTGTACATGCCTATAAATAAGGGAGTACCTAGATACTTCTCATAGCTACTAAGAAACTTCATATTAAGGGACTTAGAAAGAATCTTGATATGCCTATGATGCATCTTCCCACTAGTAATAAAACCAGATTTATCAAAATTAATAGCCTGACTTGACGCCTTTGCAAATATATTAATATCTTTAATGATATTATTTGCATAAGTGACGGAAGCTTTACAGAAGAGCACGCAATCATATGCAAAAAAAAAAAGGTGAGAAATGGAAGGACCATTTTTTCTAAATTTAAAACCCTGAATCAGATTATCATTCTCAGCTTTAGTGAGGAGCTGAGATAAAACCTTCATACAAAGAATGAAGATATACGGCGAAAGACAATCTCCCTGGCGAATTCCCCGAGAAGGGAAAAAAGATTCACTTGGGGACCCATTGACCAGAACAGAGTAAGACACAGTGCTAATACACTGAAAGATTAATTAAAAACATCCGGAAAACCCAATTTTTTAAACACACCAATAATAAAAGACCACTTCAGTCTATCAAAATCCTTCGAGAGGTCAAGTTTAATGGCCATGTAATTATTTTTTGATTTCTTCTTTTTAGATTCAAAAGAGTGCAGAATTTCATGAGTGATAACAATGTTATCATGTATCTGACGATTAACAACAAATGCAGATTGGTAAGGAGGGATGAGAGTATCTAAATGAGGGTTCAAACTGTTTGTAATAATCTTAGAGATAATTTTATACACACAGTTTGCTAGACTAATAGGTCTGAACTCATGAGGAGAAGCCGAGTTTTTAATCTTAGGGATCAAAGTTATAAAGGAGAAATTCAATTTCTTGAGAAGAAATTTATTTCTAAAAAACATTGCACATGAGTGACCACCTCCTCGCCAACAATTTCCCAGTTATGCTTGAAGAATCCAGGAGGGAAACCATCCGGGCCTGGAGAACTCCAAAGAGCCAACATGTTAACAGTAGCCCTTATTTCTTGAGCCGAAGGAATGGCAGTCAAGGAACTATTAATATCCTCATTAATAATTGGAGACACAAACTCCAAGGAATTTTGAATATCATGAACACAAGGACTGGAAGAAGAATATTTTTTTTAAAGTACCTAGTAATCGATCCGCCTACTTGTTCTTTATCATCAATCCAGGTTCCCTGATCATCTCTAATAGTGTGAATGGTATTGTACATGTTCCTTAGCCTCACAGTGTTATGAAAAAAACTAGTATTCTTATCATAATGCATAAAATAATTTATTCTTGACTTTTGCTTGTAAAAACAATGCTCAATTTCATACCAATAATCAAGCTTATTTGAATAGTTCAAGATAAAACCACCAATTTCAGGGGAATAGGGCAAAGCTTGAAGTTTTTCAATCTCAGCATTTAATATGCCTATTGTGGTCTTAATGTGACCATAGGAGTTAACATTCCACTTGGTTAAATCATTTTTCACATGATGCAGCTTATTGACAACAACAAAGGAAGGAGAACCAATGACATGATGAGACCAAGAATCGAAAGAACTTCTTTAAAGTCGGGTTCAGTTGCCAACATTTGAAAAATTTATAAGGAATATTAACTTTCTTTTCAAAATGGAAACATTTCAACAGAATGGGGACTGTGATCCGAATAAATTCTACCTAGAATAGTAGCCCTAGTGTGAGGAAGAAGTGAAATCCATTTATCATTCATAAAACTACGGTCCAACTTTTCAAAAATTAACTCGGAAAGGATTTTTTCAATCTCCTATTACACCAAGTAAAAGGATTGCCAAAAGAAAAAACTTCATTCATATTCATCTTAATTAAACTTTCTCTAACAAAATTCGGAGGAAAAGAACCATCAACATTACCACCTTGTTTTTCAGATCTATGTAAAATGAAGTTAAAGTCACCAACAAGTAACCAAGGGTTGTTGTTATTAACTAGCATATCACTTAAAAAATTCCACTGATTCTCTTGCCACACACCGATAATGACCCGTAAATAAAGGAAACAACACAGTTTTTGATAGTTGGAGTAATGTCACACTGTAATATGAATCATATTAAGAGAGGAACCAAGCACTTCAATATTCGATTTAGCGAAATAACCTAACGCCAAGACCACTCGATTTACCAACCGAAGGAATAATAGACCAAGCATCAAAGGGCAGATGATGAGTAAATTTTTTCACAGTGTCCGAATCAACCATGGTTTCAAGAAAACAAATAGTGTCTAGTTTATACTTCCTAACTATACTCAGCAAGGGTCTCCACTTTTTATTAGAGCAACAGCCATTCATGTTCCAACATAAGAACTTCATCTTTAACACTCAAACTAAAATTACTAGAAACAAACCAAGAACCAACCAAGAGACAACAACAACCACAAGACAAACAGAGAACAACCAGAACAATAAAAAGAACAGACAGATAAAACATGTATTAAATCTTAAGATAAGAAAGAAACGCTTACTTGGTCATGAGCCAAAGAGGGATTATCGGCCAAAGAAACATCATCCATCATCATGAGGTCCACTCCATTCTCGAATTCTTCATCAGTTATAATCGGTTCCCCGAGGGGCAGAGCAGAGTTAAAGAGGTGTTGGTTCCAATATTAAGCCATCTTTTTGTTTTCTCCAAAATGAGGGGGAAATTTAGCTCTTGATAAAATGGATGAGACAAAGAACCTCCAGCCACAAAATTAACTCCAGCAACCAAGGTACATGAGAATCTCGAAGTATTTACCACAGAATGCGAAAAGGAGGAACAGGACGAGGCCCAAAAAAAAATTGACAGAAGACTCTGGAGGTGAAAATGGCGGATCTGAAGAGAGGGATGGCCAGATTGGGGACTGATTACGGCGATATTCTATTACAATATTCTACTACTACTACACCTACTATTGCTTACGGCGAAAGTGGAAAGTAGTGTGCAACGGAGCCGACATATTGCTCGTTTTGAATTTGGACATCTCTCCTGTTTTAATATGTCTTCAGTACCGACTTTGAATCAACCTTGACATACATCTAATAGAACACCACCTCTGCACTTGAATGATCCATGAAGGGTATTCAGATATTCTTTCCAACGGTGGCATTATAGTATCCATTTTTATGGATGAATTGCCGTCTAAGGACAGTGAAGGAAGAAGAAGGTTGAGATGTTTTGAAATGTACTGTTAGTAGTGTAATTATCATCTGAACAAGAATGGTAACGATATTGTTGTTGTGCTTGTGCAGTTGGGCGTTGTATGATCACGAGTAAATTAGAAAGAAAGAACAAGTAGATGAAAAGATAACTAAGGGATTAGAGGTAGAATAGCTCATGTTTTTGTTTCTCATAATCATTTTTCGTTTTGTATTAATAGAGAAGCAGAATCAATCTTAAAGAAACGCAGGGCTGGTTTGGCTTAAACTTTATGAAGACTAAGAAATCATTTCTAACACGGAACTTAGGTTTCACCTTAAATTCTTAAACCGTTTCCATGGTGGACACGCCGTGTAATACTTAAATATTATTCTATGAACTATGAAGTACTAAGTCATTTTCAACCATAAGCTTGAACGTACATGACTTAAGTTGAAATGGACCACTCGGTTTGTGGAGAAGATTCATCGTGAGTCAAGTATTTTGAAATGGGCTTTCTTCTTGTTTTATCAAACAGCACGGTCCTGCGGATATACCACGCACTACGACCTAGGTCATCTTGAATAAGATTGGCAACTGGCTCAATAACACTGGTCCACATTTAAAAAGATAATTAAGCTGCAACCCGAGCAACAATGCTTCATCTCGAAGCACACCACCTAGACCTGCACTCTTTCAGAGCCCGATTAATAATAGACCTTCAATTAACTTCTTTCTTATCAAAGTAAAATTGATTTATGGCAACCAAGTAGAGACTTTGGTGATTTCCTAACACTGCAATCATTTGTCGTGTAGACAGGTAGCATTCCCAAACTCAACATTTTACTCACCATGATGATGAGAAAGATGTATCATATATGGGTGGGAATCGCCAATTTGATTCTGACAAAAAATCAAACCCATCACAGCGGTTACATTTTGGGGTGTGTAATCCAAGGCCCATGCTAGACCCCAAGGAAGGTGAAATTCAAAGGACATTTCGGTAAATTACATTACTGTGTTCTTCTATTCAAAAAATGAAAAACCCTAGAATTCTTCTCATATTTTACTTAAGTGGAGGGCGGCGGTGTTGTTCAGAATAAAAATCTCTTAGATCTGATCATCAGAAATGGGTAGTTATTGTTACGAATGTAATTTTGGGTTTGTTTTGGAAGCATTACACATATCCTGGAAGATTAAACCACATAATAGATAGCACAATGGTATTTCCTCTCATGGTTTTAATTTAACTGGTAAAATCGACACCATTAAAGAGATAATTCACACTGGATTTCCACTTAACGTTCTAAGCGAGTCTTGAGAGACACGGATGGCAAGGAAATAATGAATATTGCGAGAGTCTCGTCATTAGAAGAATGGCAAACTATTTCTTGGTGTGATATTTCTCAATACAGATTTATTTCCTAATTTACATTGTATAATTTTGAAGCTTAAGTTGTGATAAATGAATTTTTCAGGTTCCTCCTGAAGAAAAACAGCCGGTAATTGGAAAAAAAAACCAGCAGGTAGTTTGATGAATGATGGGTGTTAAATGCTTAGATTGATGAAGTACGAAGAAGACTGAAGAGATCGGTTCCTGCAAACCTCACCGAATGCCAGCAGGAAAATAAGTTATCTAGATCAGAGTGAATATGATGGGAAGTGTCTCTATTGTAAATCAAGATTTTCCCAAAGCAATATTGTATGCTTATGGGGAAACTGCTATGTACTCAGAATTATTGTAATTAAGATAGATTTGTATTCTGAATTGATTTATGGATATATTTTTTATTTTTGTTTTGGAAGCATCTTCGTGTAATTGGAAACACACAGGTTGTGTAACATCTTGTTTCAATTAGATCACTGTTCAAAGTCATGACTTTTATTTTCTTGTCACTGGTTTGAACAATACTACTTTGATTAATTAGGTGAATTGAGATTGTCCAACTTTATGGATGTAAACGCATCAGTTCTGTAACATCTTTCCGGACTTGTTTCAGTACACAATTGTTCATAGACATATTTTCTGTTATGTAACCAAGCGAGGAAGATTACCATCAAGAATGTCAGAATGATGCTTGGAGAACTTTGAAAGACTGGAGACTTGCTATTGAAAGAGTGAAATATTTCTCTATGGTCTAAAAATTCTAAATGACATGCCATAATATGGACTCAGCAGGAGCCTAAAACATGCATCCATCCTTTGCACAATTAAGGGGAAAAACCTTTCCCAGACCAACAAGAATTCTCGTGGAGTCTTTCTTCAAAAATTATATGTTGTATTTTCGATACTCCATTTCCATACCAATACCAATTCGCTTTCAAAAAAAACAAAAAGATTTATCGCTGAGAAAGTGGTCAGCCAGCCGTATTGGGTTGTGTACTCTAAAGTTTAATGTGCCGGGCTAAAAATCGAAGGTTAGTCGGATTTAAAGGATACTTCGGTATTAACAATATCGTGTGACATAGCTATAAAAAAGAAAAAACCTAAAATTCCATTTGAAATACTCCATAGAAAGAGAGAATTGAGAAGAGAGACGGTGTTAAAATTTCAGATCTAACCAGAAAATGGGTTGTTGTTGTTATGAATATAATTTTGGGTTTGTTTGGGAAGCATTACACATACCCTGGTGAGATCAAAGACATCACCGAGCACAATCATTTCTCCTCTCATGCTTTCAATATCTCGGGTCATCAACCTCTGCGTATGGTTTCTACGAAGGAGGGTGGACATTCTAACTTCTTCTTTGATCTCTTGGAATACCTCCAACTGCACCTACAGATCCATGAAAGGCAGAACCTCTGTTCAGAAGAAACTTAAGTACTTACTAGATTAGTAGGAATTGGAGAGCTTAAATGGCTCAAATATTGATCTTGGCAATTAGACCGTGGCAATGACCGATTTAGTTCATATTTTATGGGCATCGTGAATGTAGTTAGCTCAATATTTTACATACTAGTGAGTTCTGCAATTGCAATTCTCAGTCGCGATACGTTGGTATATGAAGTTGCAACCAATGTATAATAAGTATTCGAATTCTAGCAAAATTTAAATAGAAAGATCATCTTAATTTCCAACCATGTAAAGTTATGAAATTATTGCAAAATTACAGTCTGCATCATTAACTTTCCACTAGTCTAGTTCTTTTATAAAATAGTTGAAACATGATTAATGAATCATGGTAAATTTAGATTATTCAACTTTGTGGATATATGAACACATGGGTTATGAAATACGGGATTTGTTTTCACAAACCCATTCTTTTATAAGCATGTTTTGAGAAAGAGTACCATCAAGAATGGAGGGAGAAATTTGAGTGTACGGGAAGGCTGTGATTTGATCACATATGGGTAATTGAATGGATGGAATTTTGGGTAGTCTACAGATGGACTCTTGAGGTATTAGTGCATATTTAATCCCGATGAACAAAACAAAGAAGCGGGTAATTGATCAAACATGGGTGGTAAATGGTTAGATTGATGAAGTAGGTAGAAGAAGAATGAGGAAGACCTGCACTAATAAGATTGATAATTTCCAGCTAGAAGGTGTGAACAAATGTGTATGGACCCAACAACCCAATTAGAGAGAGCTGATTTTTGGGTAGAAATGTTTGAATATTTTGGGATTTGAGTTAAAATTTATACTTTTATCAAGAAATTAGAACCCTTGATAATATTTTTCGAGATATAGCATCATTATAGAGCTCCTAGAGATCTAGCAGTGAAGGTGGAATCAAGTCTTTGGTGGTTTCTTAAACTTTCTCTTTTAATATTGAAATGATTCTTACTTGCTTAGTAGCATTACAATTGATGTAGAACTTTCCTATTTATACTAGTTATCTAAGCCTTCAAGTGACCAACTCAAAATTGAGTTCAACTTCCTTAGCCTACAAACTAGACCAGCATTTTTATCACATGTTTTACATTATGGTATTTGACCAACCTCTCTAAATCATTCTAGATACTTTGAACTCTACCTAACTCTAGACTTCTTTACACCTTGTTCACATTAGTTCATATTAGACATTACAAATTAGGTAATTTCAACACTCCCGTAATTTGCAATGGATCTGTTTTTGATCTTCACCCAATCTCCGTTTGCTTCTCTTAGCTCTCATGCTTGCTTATTCATGATAAACTATTTATGATTGCCGCCACATATCTTGTTTTTTTTTTTTTCCGATTGCCATAGTGTCTCCACATCTCACCTTTAGTGCTAGCTTAATAGTTTGCTAGCTTCACCATTGTTCATCTGCAAGAGGCTCTTACGAAACTAAACCGCTCATTGGGTTCAGAGGTTCCACCTCAACCAAATCAGTTGTCTTGTTTTCTTGCAGTAGTCATCTCCATCTTTTCTTCAGTTTCCTTTTTTTTTTCTTTTTTTTTAAAGGACGTTACGGTCCTCTTCATAGTTTAAGGACGTTCCGGTCCTCTTCATAGTTTAAGGACGTTCCGGTCCCTTTCATAGTTTTTGGACATTGCGGTCCCATTCTTCGTAGTTTAGGGACATTTCGGTCCTCTTCGTAGTTTAGGGACATTTTCGGTCCTCTTCGTAGTTTAGGGGACATTTAGGTCCTATCTTTGTAGTTCGGGACATTTCGGTCCTCTTTGTAGTTTAGGGACATTTCGGTCCTCTTCGATTTTAACCTACTATTGTTGTTCTTTCTCTCATCACCTCTTGGTGATTGTTTTTTTTTTCCTTTCTTCACAACATTTTTGTTGTTTCTTCTTCTATTCATCTTTGTTCCAGTCATGTTTTTGTTCGAAAACTGTAACACTTCTTTGGTTCTTCAGATTCTGTCAATATTTCATTTCGTCAGCTTCTTCCACAAGCTCTAACTATTCTTCTTCTTGTTATTTTTGTTAAAAATTTGCCACTTTATCCAGATTTTCCACATTTTTGAATTCGTAATGATTTGCCATGCTCGACATAATTGTCACACTTTGGTTTGTAGTCATTTAAACTAACAGAATAACCTCTCGACTCCATTGTCGACAATCAATCACCACCTTGAATCACAAGTATGATTTAGTATCTCGCGACAAACATGGCACTGCTGCCATCCTTTTCTTTGATAATTGAGGAAGCAATCTATTGCTCTTAACCTCAATATTTTTTATTTTTTTTCTCTCTCGAAACCGAGTAGGTCGTCTCATTGAGGATCTCTTCCCACAATATGAGGAGGCGATCATTTGATGCTCTCTTCCCTCAATATATGGAGGAATTCGTTGTTGACATTTTCTCGATATCGTCTTCTAAAACTCTTGAACGATTGTGGAGGCAATCCTTGGTGCACTCTTCCCACAATTGTCTTTAGAACTTTGTAAACAATTGAGGTGGAAAATTATTGCTCTCTTTCCTCAAACTTGTCTTCTGGTCACTTATCATAAAGTAATTTCTTTTTTCTTCTCTTCTTTTGTTTTTCCACATGGAGGCGTTTTTTCTCTTGTGAAGGTAGGATATTATTTTATTTTATTTTGACAGTTCGAATGGTTTAAATCTTCTTAGTGGTGTTTGCATCTTCTCCTTCTTAAACTTCATATCTTCTCAACTCGAAAGCTTTGACACTCATCAATTAAATAAACTTTTACGCCCATTTCGGATCGAACGAGCTCTGATACCAAGTTAAAATTTATACTTTTATCAAGAACTTAGAACCCTTGATAATATTTTCGGAGATATACGAGCATCGTGGTGTTGCTCGTATAGAGCTCTAGAGCTCTAGCATGAAGGTGGAAGCAAGTCTTTGGTGGTTTCTTAAACTTTCTCTTTTAATATTGAAATGATTCTTACTTGCTTGGTTGCATTACAATTGATGTAGAACTTTCCTATTTATACTAGTTATCTAAGCCTTCAAGTGACCAACTCAAAATTGAGTTCAACTTCCTTAGCCTACAAACTAGACCAACATTTTTATCACATGTTTTACATTATGGTATTTGACCAACCTCTCTAAATCATTCTAGATACTTTGAACTCTACCTAACTCTATACTTCTTTAAACCTTGTTCATTAGTTCATATTAGACATTACAAATTAGGTAATTTCAACAATCTGCCATGCATGGTGCATTGTTGGGGATTTCCACACAATTATAAATTGTGATGAAAAGAACTGCAAAAGGATTACAAGAAGTTTGAAACAATTCAACAAGTTCGTGGAGCAACATGAACTAATTGATATTCTATCTCTCCAATATAATCTCTTCTAATCAAAAAAATTCCATGTCGGGGGTGTGTAATCCAAAGCCCATGCTAAACCCCAAGTGGCAGTTCAGTTAAATTCAAAAGACATTTCGGTAAATCACATTCTTGTGTTCTTTATATAAGATGAAAAACCCTAGAATTCTTCTCATGTTTTTATAAAATGGAAAGAAAAAGTTGGGAGAGTGAAGAGTGACTGGAAGATTAAACCACACAATAGATAGCACAATGATTTTTCCTCTCATGGTTTTAATTTGGCAGTTCAACTTGAATTTGCACAAAGCGAGTCCAATCAGATTATGTTTTTACATTTGTTTCTCTTGGGATTCTGGTTTCCTATGACGTTCTCTGCACATCTGGTGTGGCACCTCTCTATACAAATTTCTTTTCTTCTTTGAAATTTATTTATGAATGTTAAGTTAAAAGCTCACTTTTGATTAATTTTACAGATTCCCGTTGAACAAACTGCTGTAAAGGATCCAAATGTGGGTGGAAAATGCTTAGATTGATGAAGTAGGAGAGGCTTTAGCATTTCAAGCCCAATAAATTGTAACAGGTGAATGAATCTCTATTGGAGAGTGTGTCGACAATGTGTTCTGTGGCAAATCAAGATCTTCTCAATGGGATTTTTGTATGATTATGATGGAATTGTTATTTGAAAAAATTTCGAAGGAATATCTGTATGCATCTGGAAATTGTTCTCTACAAATTCACTGAAAATGATTTTACATTTTGGGGAGTCAAATATACAAATACCATAAATTCCAACCTTAGAAAGCTTATAAAATTATTGCAACATAGAGCTTTGGTTACATACCAAATTATTGTAGTTATGAAACATCTCTACGCCCGTGTTCGTTTTTCTTATGCTAAATCTGTATTGTGATGTTGAGATGCTACATAATTTATCCAAGTCCCGCAAACTAGAGTGGGTGTAGATTCTGATTATAACTTGTAGATTGTGTTCGATTAATGCTTGTACGCTGGAGGATCTCAGTTGTTTGTTTGTTCAAGCGTCTTTACTTTCAGATTATTCAGCTAGATTTTTATGAATACTAGTTGGCTTTCAATATCACCTAAAACGTCAGGTTATGGCTGGGGACAATGAATATTGAATCTCAACTACTCAGACACAAGGAGAACCCCGCATATAAAACAAAAAAAACAATCATGTTTTTACATTAGGTTATTAAGTATAATGTGTTGTTTATATTGTACATCATGATCTTTACAAAGATAAATTTGTATGCTTATGGGGAAATTAATCTCTATCTGAAAATTGTACTCAATGATTTCGATGATGATGTTTTTATGATCCTTTTCTTTTGAAGAAGATCTTCAATCAAATACTTTAATAAATGTTAATGGACTCAGGCTTATAAAATGCGGTAGGCTTGTAAAGAATAGACCTGTGCGGGGGAATATAATTGTCTTCTTTATTTTTTGTCACTGATTTGAACAGCAAAAAACAATTCCCTTCACACCTGCTTTAATTACAGAATGATAAATGATATGGAACTGAGCTACGACTCGGTTTTCTGACAATGATGAGCCTATAATATATTTACCCACTTTCTCATTGTTATAAACTTACTTTTCCATTATATTTGGTTAAAAGTCAAAACTTTTTTTCAATATATGTATTTCTATTTTTAATTTATAACTATATATGTATTTCTATTATCAATTAATAACTTAAATATAACGATTTAATAATTTACCATGAATCTTCGATTCACGATCTAACATAGGATTTGATTTGTAAAATTGAAAAACGATTCGCTCCACGATTCACGATTTCACAACCTTGGGAAGAACGTTGAATGTCCATATACTCTGGAATGGTGAGATCTTGCTTTCTTTGTTAAGGGAATGGAAAAACCTCTATATTGGGACTTCAAAACTTTAGATATCAAGCAACTTGCGTGTGCGCCACAGACATTGCAGTCAACTTCCGCATGAGCCACGGACAATGTAGTTTAACGGGACAAGTCTTTCCTACAGTTAATAAGACACCTTATGACCTCCTGAAAGGTCATAAAGTTGCATTTGTTTCCATCACTATTAACTCCAGACAATTTAAGATTCACCAAATGTGCTAATTGGAATCTAATATGCTACTACAGAGATTAAATACTCAAATTACACTTTAATCGGTAATGTTAGTGCGTTCTTTTATCTTGACCAATGATCAAGTGTGCTTCTATACCTGTGGTAAATTTATATTTCAATGTGAGCATCATGACACTACAACTCATAGTAAATTTGACTTTCCAAACTGTTTGAACGGTTGCATCCTAGTAATTCTCATTCACCTTGTCAACAAATTTATCACTCAAAAATGGGACCGGAAGTGATCAGCCATTTTAGGGGTGTGTAATCCAAGGCCCATGATATTGCCCAAGGGAAAGTTATAAATGAAGAATATTTTGGTAATTCACATTCTTCTGCTGTCTATAAATATGAAACCCTAGAGTTGTGCTGTTGTATTATTAGAAAGAAATAGAGAACAGCGATAAAGTGGAAGTTGAAAAGAGAGAACGTAGAAAATGGTGAGATCTAGCTTGTTTATATATTTGGATTTCAACTTCCAAAATTCCAGATATCATGTGACAACTTCGTGCGTGGCGTTTCTGACCCTTCATTTCCATCGCAATTCAGCTCAGCCGCGTGGATTTATCACACAAAAATGATTAGGTGACCCCATAGAGGAATGCACTCCATGCAATTTGGCTAGATTTAAAGGACAATTTGGTAAATCACAATTTTGTGTCGTCTATAAAACAAAACCCCTAAAAATTCATTTGATGCTTCACAAAGAGAAAGACCACTGACGCCGGCGGTAAACTCTTACAGAAATCTCTTCAGATCTGATCACAGGAATGGGTTGTTGTTCTTATGAATGCAATTTTAAGTTTATATGGGATGCCTTGCACGTACCCTGGCGGAGCTCACAGGAACCATACAATCGATAGCACAATGATTTCTCCTCTCATGGTTTTAATTTACTAAGTTTACTTACTTTAATCCCCATGCTCTTCCGGCATAGGTAGTGTTCCATGTGGATTCTAAGCTGAGTTCTTGGGTTGTATTCTCTCCACATCTGAGTTGTGAAAAACCTCTACTGCACTGGAGGTATGTTGTCTCTCTATACAGATTTCTGTTTTTTATCTTATGCTTTTTTGTTTCGTTCCATGAATTCACCTTTGATAAATTATTCAAGTTTACAGATTGGGTGGAAAAACTTATGTGCTTATTGATGAAGAGGATCCCCTGAAGTATTTGAGAGAAATATGAAAAGGAAGAGGAAATCCCATCAAAACGAAGATCACTGTTCACATTTGGGTATTAAATCCATACTGTAAAAAAATCAAGATCTCACAATGGATTATTTTTATGTTTATCAGGAAATGGCTCTATAATTGAAGACTTATTGGGAATGATTTTTTATTTTTTTTAATTTATCTTTTTATTTGAGTCATAACAAATGTTGGTATAAATCCTTTTCTTTTGGAAATATCTTTATTCAAATTCTAAAACAATTGTAAATACAAAGCTCATTATTTGTCCCCACAAAGAAAAACATATTGTCCCAACATAAAGCTCCAAATGGCTCCAAATGGCACACCGTATTACTACCAAAATACAATATACTTGTAGACTGGGTAGAAGATGCTGGTAGCTAGTATCCGTGAACCGGGGGTAATTGGATGTGTTGACCTTTCCTTAGCTTGAGCACTCGAGACTTAGGCACCTGCTCAAGGGATGTAATATGTTGTTTTTATTTTGAGATATTTTGTAAATAGGTCGCAAGTTTATGGCCTAATTAGGATCTGGGTCGGAAAATATGTGATTAATGCATTAGGGTCGTAGACTAATAGGAGACTAACTTGACCGTTTGAGATTTTTACCGAATTACCCTTATGGACTGGTTAAATGACAACATATGCTAACCAAGTTTTAACCTTAACTGGTTTTAACGACCTGACCATGTTGAACCTTAACTGGTTTTAACCAATCCGACATAATTAAAATGATTTGTGGAGACTAGTGATTAGTTTTTTATTGACTGAGCTGTTAATGAGGGAATGAGGGTCAAAGATCTGTTCTTTTATGCTTCTATGGAAAACAAATATGGAGAGAGAGGATCTTCTTCTTTCTCCTTGAAATCCACCGTCAACCCACTCCACTGACTGATTCCACCACTACAATTTCTCCACCATCTCTCTTTTTTCCTGTTAATACTCTTTTGATTTCTATCACGATGACCACATGGACCTAGGATTTGGTTGTATGGGTGAGTTAAGGCTAGAGCCATGTTTTAATAGCAGATGATTGTAATCTATGTTATAACCAATGGCTCTTCCAAGCACAATCAATCAAGAATTGAAATCAAAAGTAAAAGAACAGTACAAGAAAAACTGGTTTGAGCAACATTGCAGTTTTGGTTGCAAAAAGCCCATATTAAGTCGCTCTAACCCTTATAGCTACTTAATTTGGCTCTCGCTCGTTAGTGGCAAAAGGTGCGATTTGTACAAGTCTAGAGCAGCTAGGCAATCGCTTTAGTAATCAACCAACTATCATGTAGCGTCTAATTTCTTAATTGCTTCATAGCTAGACCGACCTTCTTAGAGCAAGCAAAATAATGATCGCTTTAGAGATAGACCGACCTCATTGGAGCAAGCAAAATAACAATCGCTTCATAGATAGACCAACCATAATAGAGCGAGTGAAACGCCGATCGCTTGATAGATAGACCAACCATAATCGCTTCCTAGATACATGTGTTTTAGGGGTATGTGTTGGTAATCGGTATAGACTTTGAACACGTCCGAAGTTAGTTGCTCTAACTCTTGGATATTCCGATGTTAAAAGGCTTTTCGAAGACCGATTCTTATTCGGATGAATAACAAAATGACATTTAAATTAATACAGAAAACAAATATGAACCAAATTGAATAAAAAATTAATTTTTTTTATTTTAATTAATTCAATTTACAAGATCATTGACTCAAAAAGAAATTACAATCTCAAACTTTTACAGAAAAATAAAAAATTAAATACTATCAATAAATAATATTGTGTAGAATAACTAATAACAGATCACATATCAATAAATAATACTATCTGGAAAAAAAAAATGCATTCACATTTAAAAAAAAAATACAATCAAAATCCCAATAAAAACACTTTAAACTTAAGGATGAGGAATGCCATTGATATACATATACTTCAACTTTGAAACACCCGTGAAAATAAATCGATCAATAAAGCTAGAAAGTTGGCACCTTATCGATCAATAAAGCTAGAAAGTTGGCACCTTTTTGAAAGGTAACCTTCAAGCACCACTCTTTCTGCGAAGTAAATTTGATTGATTCATCCGAAAAGCTCACCCAACACCACTCTATTGTTGCAGACGAAGAAAATCATGTTGAAAAAACCCCTAGATCCTGTTGAGTGAGACTCTATGCCAGATTCACAATTTCTGCTAAATCATCAAAACAACTGAAATAAGAAATACACATCATAAACAACATAAATGATACCCTTAAAAATCACACATAAATGAAGAACAATATGAATCAGGAATGAAACTTACAAGAAGAAAATAAAACCCACTGCTTCTGTTTTGATATCTCATCCTCCATCTTTCTTGTTATAAAGATGATACAAGGAAAGGTAGTACTTCATAGATAGAGACAATTCTACTTCAAATACATTTGATGAGTTAAAGCCTGTTTGGATAGAGCTTCGGGCTTGTCAACCTTGTTACCCAGAACCAGTGACTCACAGTTACCATGTTTACACCATCAAAAACAGACACAAAAATTCATCTTTTGCAAGAAGACAAGTGCACTATCAACCGTTAACTCTAAAAATTTAAAGCAACTGTGTCTACAGAAACTCGACCTATGTGATGCAAGTAAATAGCTTGGTTACCAAATGTACAATCATGGAAACTAACAGGAAGAGAGAACAGATTGTGGTTTACTAAAAAAGTTCCATCTGGAGATGTTTCAAAACCAAATGTACAATCATAGCTTTGCTTGCAGAACTTGCAATTTCGACTCTTCCCATCTGGAGATGTTTCAAAGAACTTTAGATACAATATTGATGGCAGCTCCATATATGCACAAATCAATAAACAGCAACTAATAACTAAATATGATCATTTAGAACCCAAACTACAGCAATTTAGACAATCACACTTGAAAAAAAACTATGTAATGGACAATCCTTACATTCAAATACTGATTATCTGCCCCAAATAGCACCAATTTGGGCAATCCATGGATTCAAATACTGATAAATTGCCTCTTTTTAAAAACCCAAATTTCAACACAGATGAAAATTGACTTCGTGAAGGAAGAATAGGAACCCAATTGAATATAGAAGTTAGGGTTTCATCTATTCTTCCTCTTTAGCTATTGAAGTTAGGGCTTCTCTTATGAATCTACAAAGAGAAAAGAACAGTAAAATGTAAATCAAATCATGACTAAATCTTCAGTATTAATTGAAATTGATAAATTACAGAATAAATTAGGATTCGAACATTTGATAACATTAGTAAATCAAACCTAATTTCAGAAATTTAAAGGATTGACTGAGCATAATTCGTAAGTGTAATAGATCAAAACAACCCAATTAACAGTATACTTACATTTTCCTTTTGATTTATCCTCCTCAGCTCTTTTTTCTCCTCTTCTTCACCTCAAATTCGTCACCATCTCATCATTTTTTGCCAATTCGAACTCAAAAAGAAACCAATTTTATCTATACAGAACAGGGTACAAACCCATTCGAACTCAAAAAGACCCAAAACATCATCAAATCCAACCACTTTCGATCCCTGACTGTTGATTTCAGAATCAGTTCAAACCCGACCTTCCTTGATCTGTGTAATTCCCAAAATCAAACCCTAATCGAATCCCTAACTTCCTCAAATCGTAAATTTTTCAGTCAACAGAAATAAGCATCTTAATCCCAAAATCAAACCCATCTTCTCCGGCTGATTGTTGATGGTTGGTGATAAATCTGCTGATTTCCATGTTTGAAAAGTGAATCCGAGTGTTATCCGCCGTGTTCGAAGAAGCTTTTCCGTGGCTTAATTTTACAGTGGGTTTGGGATTATCGCATTGTTGGATCGAGAAGAGACGGAGAAGAGAAGATAAGTTACAGAGATTGGAGAGAAAAGTTAGGGTTTTTTCTGCAAGGGAAAAGTTACAGAGATTGGAGAGAAAGAGATGAGTGAAAAGAGGTAAGAGAAGTGAGAAAAGTGAGAGATGAACGGTGGAGATTAAGTTAGGGAATGTCATACGGATTAGGGATATCTTTGGACGGTAGAGATTTGACTAGGGATTATCATACGGATCAAGCAAATTGTGTTCATTTTGTGCTAATATGAACTCATGTATTCAGTTCTATTATCAACATTCGACACGAAAACAATTCTAAAAAAAATATTAATAAATTTATGACATTGATATCGACATTCTGATGTAAAAAAAATCCAAAAAATGTATAAGAATGAATCGGGAAAATAAAAATGAATTCGATAATTGGTGTTTTTGTGCTTCTCTCTGTGTTTCCGGTTTGAATTTCTCTTAGTCACATATGTCCTGAAGTAATTTGGACTAGTCATACAGGTCATAAAGTATCTTTAGTATATGATACATCATCAAAATCGATAAATATGAAGCTCGGTGTCGATTCCAACATCAAATGTGGTATAACTACAAACAAACTATGAACCGAGAAGCTCCGAGAGGGTTTAGACTTCAAACTTAACATGACATATCATCGAAAACGATAAATATGAAGCTCAGTGTTGATTCCAACTTCAAATGTGGTATAACGACAAACAAATTATGAACCGAGAGGATTCAGACTTCAAACTTAGCAGGATATATCATCGAAAACGATAAATAACAATATCAAATTTATAGTTTTTACGAAATTTATAGGATATACCAAGAAGCTCTGGGAGGGTTCGAACTTCAAATTTGGTATAATGTTATACAAACTATAAACCAGCAAGAAGCTTCGAGAGGGTTCTGACTTCCTTAGCATGATACATTATCGAAATCGATAAATATGAATCTCAATTTCAATTCAAACATCAAATGTGGTATAACGGCATAAAGACTATGAACCAAGAAGTTCTGGGAGGGTTAAGACTTCAAATGTGGACTACTATACATCGAAAACTTGGTAAAAACGATGAATCCATCCATTTACAAGTAAGATTCCTTCAAAACATTCCCTGAAACCTTAAACAAACCCTATTCTGGCATATTGTATGCATACACTGGCTCCGAGATTGAAACCTGGATGGGAGTGGACTACTATAAATCGGAAACTTGGTAAAAACGATGAATCCATCCATTTACAAGTAAGATTCCTTCAAAACATTACCCGAAACCTTAAACAAGCCCTATTCTGGCATATTGTACGCATAAACTGGCTCGGAGATCGAAACCTGGCTGGGAGTGGACTACTATAAGTCGTAAACTTGGTAAGAATGATGAATCCATCCATTTACAGGTAAGATTCCTTTGGAATATTCCCCGAAACCTTAAACAAACCCTATTCTGGCATATTGTATGCATACACTCGCTCCGAAATCGAAACCTGACTGGGAGTGGACTACTATAAATCGGAAACTTGGTAAAAACGATGAATCCATCCATTTACAAGTAAGATTCCCTCAAAACATTCCCCGAAACCTTAAACAAACCATATTCTGGCATATTGTATGCATACACTTGCTCCGAGATTGAAACCTGGCTGGGAGTGGACTACTATAAGTCGGAAACTTGGTAAGAATGATGAATCCATCCATTTACAAGTAAGATTCCTTTGGAATATTCCCCGAAACCTTAAACAAACCCTATTTTGGCATATTGTATGCATACACTGGCTCCGAAATCGAAACCTCGCTGGGAGTGGACTACTATAAGTCGGAAACTTGGTAAGAATGATGAATCCAACCATTCATAGGTAAGATTCTTTGGAATATTCTCTGAAACCTTAAACAAACCAAATTCTGGCATATTGTATGCAGACACTGGCTCCGAAATCGAAACCTCGCTGGGAGAGGACTACTATAAGTCGGAAACTTGGTAAGAATGATGAATCCAACCATTTACAAGTAAGATTCCTTCAAAACATTCCCTGAAACCTTAAACAAACCCTATTCTGGCATATTTTATGCATACACTGACTCCGAGATTGAAACCTGGATGGGAGTGGACTACTATAAATATGAAACTTGGTAAAAACGATGAATCCATCCATTTACAAGTAAGATTCCTTCAAAACATTCCTCTAAACCTTAAACAAACCCTATTCTGGCATATTGTATGCATACACTGGCTCCGAGATTGAAACCTGGCTGGGAGTGGACTACTATAAGTCGGAAACTTGGTAAGAATGATGAATCCATCCATTTACAGGTAAGATTCCTTTGGAATATTCCCCGAAACCTTAAACAAACCCTATTCTGGCATATTGTATGCATACAATGGCTCCGAAATCGAAACCTCGCTAGGAGTGGACTACTATAAGTCGGAAACTTGGTAAGAATGATGAATCCAACCATTCATAGGTAAGATTCCTTTGGAATATTCTATAAAACCTTAAACAAACCCTATTCTGGCATATTGTATGCAGGCACTTGGTCCGAAATCGAAACCTCGCTGGGAAAGGACTACTATAAGTCGGAAACTTGGTAAGAATGATGAATCCAACCATTCAGAGGTAAGACTCCTTTGGAATATTCTCTAAAACCTTAAACAAACCCTATTCTGGCATATTGTATGCATAAACTGGCTCCGAGATCTAAACCTGGATGGGAGTGGACTACTATAAATCAGGAACTTGGTAAGAATGATGAATCCATCCATTTACAGGTAAGATTCCTTTGGAATATTCACCAAAACCTTAAACAAACCCTATTTTGGCATACTGTATGCATATCATGGCTCCGAGATCGAAACGTGGAAGGGACTGGACTACTATAGGTAAGATTCCTTTGGAACATTCCCTGATACCTTAAACAAACCATATTCTGGCATATTGTATGCATACCCTAGCTCAGAGATCGAAACTTGTCCGGGAGTGGACTTCTATAAGCCGCAAACTTGGTAAAAACGATGAATCCATCCATTTACAAGTAAGATTCCTTCAGAACATTCCCTGAAACCTTAAACAAACCCTATTATGGCATATTGTATGCATACACTGTCTCCGAAATCGAAACCTTGCTGGGAGTGGACTACTATAAGTCGGAAACTTGGTAAGAATGATGAATCCAACCATTCAGAGGTAAGATTCCTTTGGAATATTCTCTAAAACCTTAAACAAACCCTATTCTGGCATATTGTATGCATAAACTGGCTCCGAGATCGAAACCTGGATGGGAGTGGACTACTATAAATCGGAAACTTAATAAAAACGATGAATCCATCCATTTACAAGTAAGATTCCTTTGGAATATTCACCAAAACCTTAAACAAACCCTATTTTGGAATATTGTATGCATACCATGGCTCCGAGATCGAAACGTGGCCGTACTAAACTACTATAAGTCGGAAACTTCGTTAGAACAATGAATCTAACCATTCGTAGGTAAGATTCCATGGAATATTCTATGAAACCTTAATCAAACCATATTCTGTCATATTGTATGCATACCCTGGCTCCGAGATCGAAACATGTCCGGGAGTGGACTTCTACAAGCTGCAAACTTGGTGAAAACGATGAATCCATCCATTTACAGGTAAGATTCCTTCAAAATATTCCCCGAAACCTTAAACAAACCCTATTCTAGCATAATGTACTCATACCTTGGGTCCGAGATATAAACCTGGCTGGGAGTGGACTACTATAAGTCGTAAACTTGGTAAGAATGATGAATCCATCCATTTACAAGTAAGATTCCTTCGGGATATTCCCCTAAACATTAAACAAACCGTATTTTGAAAAATTATCCAACGACCCAGCATTCGTTTTAAATTGGAATAACATTTTAAATTCCCACCAATTTTTTAAGATGTTAAAATAACAGCCACTTTTATGTCGGTCCAATAAGGAGCTGGTTGTTGTTGACTCTTATCCTTCACGTGTTTGTTGGGAACTTTGTTTACTGAATTGATTCAAGTGAAACCATGGAAGATATTCCGCCACGTGTTGACTGCTTGAAACCTCTCAATAAAAATTAAAATCCCAAATTCTCTCTAATGGAAGGGCGGTGGCTAAACTTAATCGCTCAAACAGGTTCGACCAACCAAACACATTTTGAGTCGCTGGTCATCATATCTTAAAGTAAGTAGCTAGTTACCTTGAAAAAGTGGTTGCTATATATTTAGCTGGAAAAATATTTTACCGAAAAAACAACTACTGTGGTCGCTAAAATTAGTGGATCTATATTAAGAGCGACCTAGTTATCCGGTAGTCGCAGCATTAGTTGCTTGAAACATACCGGAAAATCTCATATAATCTCTCTAATGAACGGGTGGTCGCTAAATTTAGTCGCTCAGATAGGTTTGACCAACCAAATACTAATTGAATCGCTGGTGATCCTAGGTCGAAGTAGGTAGCTACCAAACCAAAATGTCGGTTGCTATATTCTTACCAGGAAAAGAATTTTACCGACTAAACTACTCTATGTGGTCGCTCAAATTAGTGGATGCATATTAAGACCGAGCCGCTAGTTTGATGGTCGCAAGTTTAATAGCTTTATCCTTCAAGCGACCAAACTTTTGGGCGCTTGCTAAGATTTTAGTTGCTTAAGCCATGTTTTCTTGTAGTGGAAGCACACACAACACAGGGATTTATAGTGGTTCGATCAAGATGATCTACATCCACTTTGGAAGACGACGATAACGGTTTCACTATGATTCAAACAAGGTTACAAGAGTATGATTCAAGAAACTTGTACAAGGAAATTGCTCCCTGAAAATTGTACCCAGACTGTTTTTGATGTTTTGATTTATAGAGAATACTTTATTTTTTAAAATATATTCAGTGATACAAAGATATTACAGATTCCCCTCATGGAAAATATGTGTGAAATGATTGCAACATAGATCTTAAACGGCTCAAAATTTCACCACAAATTTATATATACTGATCTTGTTACTCATTGAATTACAATCACTACTGTAATACTATGAAACATCTTTACATGTCAGCTATTTTTTATGCTTTATGTATAATGAGGTGGTTCATAATTGATCAAGGTCTTGAATAGTAGAACAAGTGGTGGTGTTAACATGTTGGAAGTAGATGTTGCTGGGAGGCTTATACACTTGTCTAGGCTTTGAAGGGTACACCTAGGTTTGAATTGAAGCCAAACTGCCTGAAACAGATCAAAAGGTTGGGTATCGAAATTATAATAGAAGGATGGATATCTGACGTAAAGTGTATCCAAAATGTGTTCTATGGTAAGTCAAAGATTTTTCTCAAGGAAATTTTGTGTGCTTATGAGGAAATTGCTATCTGAAAATGTACTACTCTATTTTGACGAATGTGATATATATCTGAATTAATTTATAGGATCAAATATGATAATCCCTTTCTATTCCGACCATGGAAAATATGTGAAATTATTGCAACAAACTACAAAGGGCTCAAACATACTAGTATTTCAGTTGACTAAATCCCACTGTGGGATTAGTTAGGCCCAATCAAAACCCCAACTTCCACTCTTTGCACTTCCATGACACTTTTTTGAAATTTTAATGGTTGGGTGCATATAATGATATATTGTGTCTTTACGAACCTTTTCAAAATGGAGTAGAGAAGAGATAGAGTATATTAGCAACCTTGGAAAAGAAGGAGTAGATTGAGTGTATTGTTTCTTTTTTAAAACTAAATGGCTGCTTCTTCCTACAACGTACCTTTTTTTTGGTTTCTTTTACGCTGCACATTCATTTCGAGGACTAGCTGCAATTCCCTTTAGTTACCATCGAAGAAGACTTCTACATTGTCAGTAGCTCCATAGGTCTCTGAAGAACTTTTCACTTCTCACAATTAAGGTTTAGAAAACATCAAGCAATGAGCTCGAAAATTTAAGGGAATCAACCAAGTTATAACAATTCGACATGTACGAGGTTCGATTTCTTTTGGAATCCTTGTCCTTGCAAAAATATTGCCAGACTTGTTTTTCGTAGACTACCATTCATAAACATGTTTTTTAATACTCAGAAAGAGTACAATCAAGAGTGATGATAGGAGAACTTTGTAATACTAGAGGCTTTGGAAAAAAACTTGAGGAATTTTCTACTTTTTTGAAAAGACCTTTTGGATTAAAAAATTCAAGATGTCAAACGACATCCTTGTCTTTGCTTGACCCCTGAACATTCCAGTCCATCCACCCATTGCACAATTAAGGGTAAAAACCTTTTCTAGAGAAAAATGATAAAAAAATTCCATGTGCGGCATTTTTAGTCTTGTATTTCGGCAGTAATTTGCATTTACCTCAACAGACTTACAACTCAAAAATGGTCAACTAGGTGTGTAACTTATGGCCCGAGCTAAAAACCCAAGGTTACCCTTGAAGGACATTTTGGTAAAATCGCATTGTTTTGTAGTCTATAAACAAAGCCGTAACTCCTTAATCGGATTGTTATGAGTGTAATTTTTGGTTTGTATAGGAAGCAATGCACATACCCTGGTGGGGAGATTAACCAATGGATAGCACAATGATTTCTCCTCTCATAGTTTTAATATCTCCAAACTTGGGGCTTGGTTTTCCTCTCCATCTTCGGTAAATGTCGGAACATCTGCATATGGATCCTAAGAATGAAGCTCTCACATTCTGTTGACTTGTTTGACTCTCGGATCTATGGTTATCTCAACTGCATTTGATGGGTATGTTGTCTCTCTAACCAGATGTTTCTACTGGATACACTTTTTGTACGTTAATTTGAGCTTACTTATGATGAATTTTACAGGTTCCTCCATGAATTAGCGGTGAATTTTGCTTCTGTTCATGAGGCGACGCCAAATTCGTGAACTGGAAGAGGATATCTACATCATCAGGCAGATGATCACTGTTTACATTAGGGTATTATTGCAAAATATTGCTGGCTTGAAATTATACAAAAATTACTATACAATTCAATGAAACATCTCTACATGTTTTCTTTCTTACTACATGTGTACTGAGATGCTTCATTATTTATTGAACTCGTGAAAACAAGAATGGTTTTAGGTGGTGAAACATCTCTCAATGTATGGAGACTTCACAAAGCTGGAATCTAGCTTCTTCTTCTTTTTTACATTGAACGAGTGATAAACTCCTATTTTCGGATTTGAAAATTCTAGTTTCTAGATATCGTGCAACATTCTCTAAGGGAAAATGATTTTTAGACAGCCTTTATGGCTAGCTTCCTCGGACAGCTCCTTACGTGGCTCTTAGCTGGACAAATTTAACAAACCAAATATTGACTTGTTGACTTTGCCCTCTAATTACTTTAGTCAGGAATCAGGATAATTAAGATTTTACGAAGATTTTATACTGGAAAAGAGATATTTCTCTCTCCCCAATTATTTCCCTCTTCTCTCTTTTTCATGTCTCTTTCTCCGGTTCTTCTTCCCTTCCATTTCATATGTTCCAGTTGAAACCCAAAATCTCAATCAAATCTGCACAAACAATTCCGTTTTAGTACTTCCCATCTCCATACTTGACGAAGCTTCCAGAATCAAACAGATGCGGATACTGGTTTTTGTTGTTTAAGGGTGAGAATTTTTAGCCAGTAAGAATCAATTGTTGATCAAAAAAATAAAATGAATATCTTGATTAATTAGTGATATTTTCCGAAATCTCAGAAATTGAAGATCTTCCCCCACCACCACTGCCTTTACTTCCACCACAACCATGTATTTACAGAAAAAAAAAAAAAACAAAAAAAAAAATCAATTTATTTAGACTAGCAACTAATACAAGATCTAGCATCAAAATCAAATTTTAGATCAAATCACCCAGGACCCATCATTTAAGAAGCAATATCATTATGAACTGATGAATCAAAATAAGATTTTAAACATATGCCAGATTTTGATTCTAAATCTTCATCATCATCTGATTTTTTTGTTGGAAGCACCATCATCTAAATTGTATCATATTTGTTTTGTATTGATTGTTACCTTTTTTTGATCAATCTAAAGTCAACATCAAAATACAAAGATCATATCCTAGTGATTTTCTAATGACACAAATGACAAATCCATGTGTTCTGTTAATTAAGAATTCTAAAATTCTGGAAAGATTATTCAGAAACTATGATTCTTGTTAATATTAAATTTGTTCATAAGATGTAAATATTAAATTTGGTGACATCTCAAATTATTTGATTCCACCAGCGTTTAGATCTTGGTAATTTGAAAAGTTCCTTCCAAAAAATAATTCCCTGCAAATCAAATCACTAGCGTTTGAGTTCATTAATCTTCTCTCGGTATCCAAATGGAACAAATTTAAAATCGATATTAACCCAAAGATCGTGAATTGAATCTTATGATTCTCAGACATAAATAATAGAACCTTGATGGTTCCCTTAAGAAGATCTTGATGAACTCAAACACCGAAAGGAGATGGAGCTTACAAGTAAATATGATGAATTTATGGTTCAGATCCAGATTAAGTAAAACAAGATATACATGGGCTAAGGAAGTAAGGACGGTGGTTGGAAATCAGTTAGATAATCAGGTTCCATGATGCTGAAAGATTATCCACCTAAATTCTTGCCGTGATTGGGTTCTCTTAAAGATATCCACCTCAATTTAGTTTCCAGAATGCTGAAACTTTGATCCGGAAGAAAGAGAAAAGAACTTTCAAGAGAGAAAAAAACAGACGAAAATACGTGAAGTCAACAATTCAACGTTTTTACTTTCTTTTTTCGTCTTTTAGTCCATCTGGCTGCCACATAAGGAGCTAGCCACTAAAGCTGTTTACAAGGGCTGTCTAAATAGCACGGTTGTTCTCTAAGGGTGATCCCCACACATTATCCATCCATAAGTAATAATTTACACACAAACCTCCCCTAGATCCAACAAGGTCTTTTTCTCCTCTATCTGGTTAACAATTCACAATCATTTCAACGCATTTAGCACTCAAAAGGAATTATAGCCATGTTGAGTTACGTACTCCAAGGCCCAAGTTAAAACCCTAGGAAAGGTTAGATTTAAAGGACAATTTTGTAAATCGCTATTTTCTGTTGTCTATATAAAAATGTAAAAAAGCCCTAAGATGTATGTTATTGAAAGAAAGAGATAAAAGTGAGAGAGTTGAATTAGAGAGATACCAGAAGTGAGTCCGGCGGAAAACTCTTAGATGTGATCTCATTAGAAATGGGTTGCTGTTTCTGTGAATTGAATTTTTGTTTCGTATGGGAAGCTTTACACATACCCTGGATCTGGAGGTTATCACAGAGATAGATTTACAGCAGCATAATGATTTCTCCTCTCATGGTTTTACTGTACTAAGCCTTGATTTCCTTTGTCCTTCGTCTGGAAAAGTGGGATCCTATTCTTATGGATCATATTTCCAAATTGTTCATATCATCGGCACGTATGTTGTCTCTCTACACAGATTTTATTTTATCATTATTGTTATTATTTTAAATGTTTAGTTAGAGCTAAGGTGTGATAAATATTACAGATATCCATGAGATCCGACGCATATTCGCAAGGAACTTATCAAAACAAGGGATGAAGAGCACGCAGGGGAAGAGGAAGGTGTCGGGGCACGGACAGGGAAGACCCGTCGACACCAAGCTCACTGCTAACATTGTGGTATTAGATCTAATGATATTGTAAATCAACATAATCTTCGGAAGGCATTTTATGATTTCAAGCAAATATGGATGACAGTCGTTTTCTTTTGTATGATTTTTCTTTGAATGCTAGCAAAATGTAAATACAAAGCTCATCATAATTTCTTACCATATCGAAGTTATCAAATTATTACAAAATTAGTATTACACAGCATTGACTGTGCATCATTAACATTCCACTAGTCAAGTTCTTTAGTAAAATAGTAGAAACAATGAATTTCGGTTCACACTTGCTTTGACTGATCAATCATAGTAAACTTACATAATTCAACTTGATGGATGACACATGGGTTCTCAAACATGTTATGGGACTTGTTTTCACAACAACATTCCTTTGTAAACATGTTTTGAGATATAGAGTACCATCAAGAATGGAGGGAGAACTTTGAATGTAAGGGGGACTCTGGAATTCTTCCTGGGATCTGATCACATACGGGTAATTTTGCATTTGATGACTTGATTACACAGTCACCCATTGGCCTGGATTTTTTCTTTTTTTTTTTGATAATAAACAACAATAGGTTTACATAAAGGTTTCGAGTTGAGCAATGTCTACCCACGACCTAACATTGGTCGCTGAGCATCCTTGTTTAGCTAGATTAATCAAATCTCTTGAGCACCTAGGATTTAGATCCTTACAATATATGACATTGAACTTCTATTTAGAATCTAGAATTTTATCAATAGTAGAATCTGCTTGCCATGCCGTGTTTATATTTTCACCCTTTATAGCTTTGTTTAGTTGTTTGTTGGTCCCTGCGATCTGGAAGTCCATGCACTTCAAGATATCTCCCCACTCCAGCACTTCTAGGGCTGCGAAGCTATCCCTTTCGTCTTTTGAATGCGTTCTTCTTGAGTAGCATTTCCTGCCAATTGTTACACCTGTTGGGGTGGTATGCAGATCCCTATTCCTGTTATTTCTGAGAGAGAGTCAACAACAGTTAAATAGATGAAAGTAATCAGTCCCTCTACATTTGTAGTTATGTTTCGAGTTGGTTTTGTTTCTGCTTTTACTTGAGGATGACTCATGGCGGCTTCCAGATGATTTATTATTTGAACTCCTATCGTTTCTGAGTTTATTATGTTTTGCTACAAAGTAGAGTCACTCCGGGCTTTCCACACAAACTAGCAAATGGTCGCACACACTAAGGCCCAATTACCCCAGTGGTTAGGGTAGTTACTCATTCTAAACCAATTTCCGCACTAATCTGTGACGTTACTCTCTTGGTAGGTAGCTCTCTCTAGGTTTATGTTACACTTAGACCATACCTTCTTGGTGAAATCACATTTCATAAATAGGTGCTCATTAGATTCGGGGAACTTGTTACACAAACTGCAGATCGGGTCTATATGGTTCATGAATTTAGAAAGGTGAGCACTTAGGGGTAGCAAATTGGATTTCATTTTCCATGTGAATATTTGGATTCTAGGGATGGTATCCATTTTCCATATTTTCTTGGGTATCTTATCAATTGCTTGACTTTGTTTTCTGACTAGGATGTTGTATAGGTATTTTACTGTGAAGTTGCCCTGCGGATTATGGCGCCACCTAAGGTTATCCTTGCAGTTGGTTTTCGGCCTGATTTGACATGCCAGGATGAAGTTTTGGTTCGATAGGGTGTCTCTAAGTGTATTTATGTTCTAGGAGTTCTTTTCTATCAGGTGACTGACTAGCGTCGGTTGGTTTAGGTTATTAGGTCTATCAGGATCGATGGGGGTAGATTGGACTGGTATCCATATATCTTTCCATATGTTAATATATGTTCCATCCCCCACTTCCCATATGCTCTGCTTATGTAAGTTGTTTATTCCTTTATGAACACCTTTCCATGCCCAATAAGGAGAATTAGAGAAAGCAGAGTGGAACGGAGTGGAGGTAGGATAGTATCTAGTTTTCATCGACTTAGCGTAGAGGGAGTTCGGCTATTTGAAGAGTTTCCAAGCATTTTTGGTGATGAGAGCCAGATTCCATTTGTCCATTTGCTTTAAGCCATTTCCGCCATTCTCTTTGTCCTTGCAAAGGCCCACCCAAACCTTTATATAGAATCCTTTTTTCTCCTCTTTCTTGCCCCACCAATAGTCTCTCATGAGGTTATTTGCTCTTTTGGTTATGTATGTTGGAAGGATAAAGGTGGACATGGAGTAAACGGGGATAGTTTCGAGCACGCTTTTCACCATGGTGTTCCTTCCAGCAGGAGAGAGGTTTTTCCAACCTTTTAGTCTAATGCCCATGTTGTTTAGAATGTGTTCGAAGCAGGTGATTTTAGACCTAATCGTAAAAAGCGGCGCTCCTAGATATTTGTCATGAATGGGTATTTGTTTCACCTTCAGGATGTTGATTATATCTTTTCTGATTGTGATGGAGGTTTTAGGATTGAAGTAATTACCAGATTTGTGAATGTTTATCATCTGACCTGAACTATCACCATAGGTATTGAGGATTTGCAGAAGGTTCTTTGTTTAGGGGATGCTAGCCTTACAAAAGATCAGGCAGTCCTCAGCGAAAAGAAGGTGACTTATTGAAGGGCTCTTCCTTGAAATTTTAAAGCCAGAGTTATGACCCTTTGATTCAGAGTTGGCAAGGCATCTAGAGAACAATTCCATACATAGGATGAAGAGATAGGGAGACAGAGGATCTCCCTGTCTTATCCCTCGTGTGGGATTGAAGAATTCGCATGGGATGCCATTCAGCATTATAGAGGAAAAACTAGTGTTGATGCATTGAAGAATGAGATTGCACCACTTTTTGCAGAACCCCATCTTAATGTAACACATCTATTAAGAAATTACACTCCACCCTATCAAAGGCCTTTGTCATGTCTATTTTTAGCCCCATGTTTCCTTTTTGACTAGTCTTTCTTCTCATGTGGTGGATTATTTCGTGGGCGACTAGGATATTGTCAGATATTTGGCGTTGGCTTACAAATGCCGATTGGCAGTGGGAGATAAGCTTGGATAGAAGGGGTTTGATTATATTGGCCAGGACCTTAGAGATGACTTTGTAGACTATGTTACACAGGCTTATTGGACGATAGTCATTGGGAGTAGCCAGGTGATGAATTTTAGGGATTAGAGTGATATATGTTCTATTAATCTGCCTTAGCATATGGCCACTGTCAAAAAAAAGCTTTGACAGTCTTACAAATATCTGGTCCCACCAGGTCCCAATTTTGTTGGAAAAAACACGCTGGAAAGCCATCTGGTCCCGGACTCGCATTGGTAGGCATTCCATAGATTTTTAAGTATATTTGTATTCAACAACCCCACTCTCTGATATCACTTTCACTAGGATCATTACATTACTGGCCACCAATTTCGATTTCAACATTTTTTTTTTCCAGATTTTTAAGTTAGTAATTCTCCACACTTAAAATACAAGTTCACGAGAACATAGCCAATCTTCACGAGCTAGGAAAAAGCTTGTTGGTTACAAGGTGGCTGTGTGGTAGGATGGTAGCCGTCTTGTCATGGCTCGCGAAGAAAAACCGTAACCATCATGATTCATAACCATCTCTCTACTTATCTTTGAGCATGGTTGCTGCTAACTTGTGCTGCACATGAAAAATATCATCATTCAGTGATTGCGCATTCGATTACGGTGTCTTTTAATATTTGGATACCTGTCTAGGGATATGTAAATGTGCCTAATTTCTAAGTTACCAGACTCAAGTTGCTGCTATCTGTTGGGTTACTTTCATCGTTATTGAAACAAGTCTCGTTGGAGTCAACAATCTCATTCACAGTAACATTATCATTTTATTTAGCTCAAATGTATGCAGATTATCTGTTTCGTGATAAATGTAACTCGTTAGATGTTACAACTGGTCGTCTCAAGCACTATTATCTGACTTCATTGCTGGGAAAACATCGGTCCCCACACTTGTTATTAGAACTCCATTTATTCTTCATAAAATGTCCGGAGACTCCGGAAAGTTGAGATCTAGCTTTTCTCTATTCAGATTCCAAAATCCTAGATGTCATTTTGACAACCTTGCATGTGTGACCAGGAAACATTGCAGGCAATCCATCCCTTGCATATTTGAAGGGGAAAAAGAAAAACCTCTTCTAGAGCGAACAAGACTCCCTATGGCCTGACCACTTTCTCTTCCAAAATAGTAAATAGGTTGAATTGCACCTTGGTAAATTTTAAAGGACATATTGGTAAATCACGATTTTTTGTTGTCTATAAACAACCCTAGATTTCCATTTGATCTTTCATAAAAAGAGAGAAAGGCCGCCGGTGTTGAATGAGGGTAATTTTGGGTTTGTATGGGAATCCTTACACATACCCTGATGGAGATCACAGAAACCACGCAAAAGATGTCAGCACAATGATTTCTCCTCTCATGGTTTTAATTTAGTGTTTTACTTTCCCCTCTCCAACATCTGATGGTGTGAGAACCTCCTCAACCAGATGTGAGATGTGAGATTTTGTTATCTCGTTTATTTGAATCTCCGAATACCTCAGCTGCATTCAGTGGTATGTTGTCTATCTTTTCAGATTTTTTCTTTTCTTTTCTTTTGATATATAAACTCTTTGAATGTTAAATAAGTTGAGGTTATTTTGCGATGAATTATTCAGGTTGCTACTTGATTAGATGCCAAATTGCTGAAACGGATCAAAGCGATGGGAGGAAAATACTCCCAAATATGGGAAATAGTAGGCATGGGAGCGGGGAATTATCAACTCAAAGTTAATTGTTTACATTATTATGGTATTAAATCTAATGATATTGTAATTCAAGATCTTCCAAATCAACATCTTCGGAAGGAATATTATGACTTATGTTATGGTATCAGGTCTAATGATACTGTAAATCAACGTCTTCGAAAGGAATATTATGACTTATCTTCGTAATTAATATATTAATAATTATTCGAATTCTAACAAAATGTAAATAGAAAGCTCATCTTAGTTTCCAACCATGTTTTCTGTAAAGGTCGAAACATGATTAATGAATCATGGTAAATTTAGATTATTTAACATTGTGGATATGAAATACGGGATTTGGTGTGAGAAAGAGTACCAGGGAGAACTTTTAATATATGGGAAGTATGTGATTTGATCACATATCGGTAATTCAGTGGATGGAATTTTGGGTTTGTATAGGACCGGACCCTTGCACATATCACAGAGACTACACAATTGATTGGATTATGACCGTGGGCTTAAATTGATATCGTTGCTGTTCAAAATCACTTTCTAACTATGACCAGTTTTGGAAATTCTGGTACACTTGGCAACGTTGCACTAGTATTTGAGGTTAACAATTACACCTTTTTTGTCGTTGTCTCAAGCACTAGTATTTTTCCTTCTTGCAACTCATTTGAGGACTAAATCTAGGTAAATGTCTGGAGACTCTGGAAAGTTGAGATCTAGATTTTCTCTATTGAGAGTGGGAAAAACCGAAAAATCATAATCAGATTCCAAAATCCTATATGTCATTTTCACAACCTCGTCTCTTTGTGACCAGGAAACATTGTAGGCAATCCATCCCTTGCACATTTGAAGGGTAAAAATCTCTTCTAGAGCCAACAAAACACCCACTTTCTCTTCAAAAATAGATACAAAGGTTCAATTGCACCTTAGTAAATTTACATCCAACCTTGTGAACAACGGATTTTTTTTTTTTTTTTGCTAAAAAAGACGACCATTCGTCAAGAAAGAAGAGAGCTACATATTACATCCAGTTTTATCTTCCTGAATTGTTCATCAAGAAAATTTGGAAGAGAAAACCATAAACCCTTTAGGTTGTTTTTCCTAGCCCGTTTCGCAAGGCGGTCTGCTAAGAGGTTATTCAACCGCTTTATATTCAAAACTTTAAAAGAAGCAGAACTAGAAAATAAACTCCGACATTGCTCCAAAAGGTCTAGGCTTCTCCAATCGACAGAAGAGTTGCAGCCGTTAACAAAATCCACCAGTTGAAGACAATCACTAAGAAACACTACTTTGAGAAAATTCATCTCCTTTGCACAAGAGATGGCCAAACTGAGCGCAGCTGCTTCAGCCTCTACTGCATTTTGAATCAACCCAAAGTCCGAACGCGCTTTTCTTACATTCCCCGCTGTATCACTCCAAATAGCACCAATACCAAGATTAAAGTCCTTGAAAGAACCATGTACAAATATAAAGTTTTCAACTTTAGACTGACGAATTTTGACAATAAAAATACAATTCACAACCCTACTCTGAGGGGCACTGTAGGAGTTAATAATTCTCTAAATATCAACAACAATCCTGTTCATATCTAAAGAAGCACTCCTGAAAATCACATCACACCTCAATTTCCAGATATTCACATTACGATTGCACCCACACTAGGCCAACCAACAAAAAAAGGCGACACCCCCAGACTAGACTGATGCCAATATAAGAAAACATCATCAATCCAATCAAAATCAACAAAAACTATATGATGAAGGGAAAGACTAAACCAAATACGCAAAGCTACAGGACAGTTGATAAAAAGGTGGATCACAGATTCTTCATGTGCATTACATAAGGAGCAGAGAGCATTCACATGAGGGTTGTAAAGCTGTAACAGGGAGCTAACAGGCAACATTTGAGCAAAAAAATTCCACATAAAAAACTTAATTTTCGGCAGGCATTCAATATCCCAGAGTTTCCTCCAAAAATTGGAGTCTTCCGACGATGGAATATCATTCATATATGCTCTATACGCAGACTTGATAGTGAACTTACCATTCCTAGTATGTGCCCATATCAGAGAGTCTGAGTTCATAACATTTAATCTAATAGTCATAATCCTAGTAACTTCCTCAGGGGAGAATAAAAGATTCAACAGAGAAACATTCCAACAATTATTCTGATAGTCAATAAGTTCAGATTCGAAAGTAAATTGATTGCTATTAGGCTTCACGGGAGATGGAGGTAAAACAAGTCATGGAATCCAAGAAGCGCTCCAAATGGGTGTTAAGGCCCCATTGTTTATTTTAACCACTGTATTATACTTAATAAGCTTCAGCCCCTTTATAATGCCTTTCCACAACCAGGATGCCGAATCAGCTGCCTTATCAATTTCTAAAATGTTCTGTTTATGAAAATATTTGTCCTTAAGTAATCTAGAAAGTAAAATGTTCTTGTTCAGCAGAATTCTCCAACCCAATTTGCAAATAAAAACCCTATTAGTAACATAGCAATTTTCTAATACCCGAAACCCCACTAAGCTTAGATTTCTCAATATCACCCAGGATCGAAAATAGACAGCATGCTTAGGATTCTTTTTGGCCCACCAGAAAGTTCTTTGAATTGAATCAATATTACAAGTGACAATTTTAGGTAAAGGGAAGCAAGCCATATGATAAACAGACAAACTAGAAAGAACATGCTTCGTAACCATTGTTCTGCCAACAATGTTTAGGTTCGATTTTTTTGAAGAGTTAAGTCTAGCATAGAAGTTATCAATGAGAAAGGAGAATGACTTGGTTTTGTACATGCCTATAAATAAGGGAGTACCTAGATACTTCTCATAGCTACTAAGAAACTTCATATTAAGGGACTTAGAAAGAATCTTGATATGCCTATGATGCATCTTCCCACTAGTAATAAAACCAGATTTATCAAAATTAATAGCCTGACTTGACGCCTTTGCAAATATATTAATATCTTTAATGATATTATTTGCATAAGTGACGGAAGCTTTACAGAAGAGCACGCAATCATATGCAAAAAAAAAAAGGTGAGAAATGGAAGGACCATTTTTTCTAAATTTAAAACCCTGAATCAGATTATCATTCTCATCTTTAGTGAGGAGCTGAGATAAAACCTTCATACAAAGAATGAAGATATACGGCGAAAGACAATCTCCCTGGCGAATTCCCCGAGAAGGCAAAAAAGATTCACTTGGGGACCCATTGACCAGAACCGAGTAAGACACAGTGCTAATACACTGAAAGATTAATTAAAAACATCCGGAAAACCCAATTTTTTAAACACACCAATAATAAAAGACCACTTCAGTCTATCAAAATCCTTCGAGAGGTCAAGTTTAATGGCCATGTAATTATTTTTTGATTTCTTCTTTTTAGATTCAAAAGAGTGCAGAATTTCATGAGTGATAACAATGTTATCATGTATCTGACGATTAACAACAAATGCAGATTGGTAAGGAGGGATGAGAGTATCTAAATGAGGGTTCAAACTGTTTGTAATAATCTTAGAGATAATTTTATACACACAGTTTGCTAGACTAATAGGTCTGAACTCATGAGGAGAAGCCGAGTTTTTAATCTTAGGGATCAAAGTTATAAAGGAGAAATTCAATTTCTTGAGAAGAAATTTATTTCTAAAAAACATTGCACATGAGTGACCACCTCCTCGCCAACAATTTCCCAGTTATGCTTGAAGAATCCAGGAGGGAAACCATCCGGGCCTGGAGAACTCCAAAGAGCCAACATGTTAACAGTAGCCCTTATTTCTTGAGCCGAAGGAATGGCAGTCAAGGAACTATTAATATCCTCATTAATAATTGGAAACACAAACTCCAAGGAATTTTGAATATCATGAACACAAGGACTGGAAGAAGAATATTTTTTTTAAAGTACCTAGTAATCAGTCAGCTACTTGTTCTTTATCATCAATCCAGGTTCCCTGATCATCTCTAATAGTGTGAATGGTATTGTACATGTTCCTTAGCCTCACAGTGTTATGAAAAAAACTAGTATTCTTATCATAATGCATAAAATAATTTATTCTTGACTTTTGCTTGTAAAAACAATGCTCAATTTCATACCAATAATCAAGCTTATTTGAATAGTTCAAGATAAAACCACCAATTTCAGGGGAATAGGGCAAAGCTTGAAGTTTTTCAATCTCAGCATTTAATATGCCTATTGTGGTCTTAATGTGACCATAGGAGTTAACATTCCACTTGGTTAAATCATTTTTCACATGATGCAGCTTATTGACAACAACAAAGGAAGGAGAACCAATGACATGATGAGACCAAGAATCAGAAAGAACTTCTTTAAAGTCAGGGTTCAGTTGCCAACATTTGAAAAATTTATAAGGAATATTAACTTTCTTTTCAAAATGGAAACATTTCAACAGAATGGGACTGTGATCCGAATAAATTCTACCTAGAATAGTAGCCCTAGTGTGAGGAAGAAGTGAAATCCATTTATCATTCATAAAACTACGGTCCAACTTTTCAAAAATTAACTCAGAAGGATTTTTCAATCTCCTATTACACCAAGTAAAAGGATTGCCAAAAGAAAAAACTTCATTCATATTCATCTTAATTAAACTTTCTCTAACAAAATTCGGAGGAAAAGAACCATCAACATTACCACCTTGTTTTTCAGATCTATGTAAAATGAAGTTAAAGTCACCAACAAGTAACCAAGGGTTGTTGTTATTAACTAGCATATCACTTAAAAAATTCCACTGATTCCTCTTGCCACACACCGATAATGACCCGTAAATAAAGGAAACAACACAGTTTTTGATAGTTGGAGTAATGTCACACAGAATATGAATCATATTAAGAGAGGAACCAAGCACTTCAATATTCGATTTAGCGAAATAACCTAACGCAAGACCACTCGATTTACCAACCGAAGGAATAATAGACCAAGCATCAAAGGGCAGATGATGAGTAAATTTTTTCACAGTGTCCGAATCAACCATGGTTTCAAGAAAACAAATAGTGTCTAGTTTATACTTCCTAACTATACTCAGCAAGGGTCTCCACTTTTTATTAGAGCAACAGCCATTCATGTTCCAACATAAGAACTTCATCTTTAACACTCAAACTAAAATTACTAGAAACAAACCAAGAACCAACCAAGAGACAACAACAACCACAAGACAAACAGAGAACAACCAGAACAATAAAAAGAACAGACAGATAAAACATGTATTAAATCTTAAGATAAGAAAGAAACGCTTACTTGGTCATGAGCCAAAGAGGGATTATCGGCCAAAGAAACATCATCCATCATCATGAGGTCCACTCCATTCTCGAATTCTTCATCAGTTATAATCGGTTCCGGAGGCAGAGTTGCAAGAGGTGTTGGTTCCAATATTAAGCCATCTTTGTTTTCTCCAAAATGAGGGGGGGAAATTTAGCTCTTGATAAAATGGATGAGACAAAGAACCTCCAGCCACAAAATTAACTCCAGCAACCAAGGTACATGAGAATCTCGAAGTATTTACCACAGAATGCGAAAAGGAGGAACAGGACGAGGCCCAAAAAAAAATTGACAGAAGACTCTGGAGGTGAAAATGGCGGATCTGAAGAGAGGGATGGCCAGATTGGGGACTGATTACGGCGATATTCTATTACAATATTCTACTACTACTACACCTACTATTGCTTACGGCGAAAGTGGAAAGTAGTGTGCAACGGAGCCGACATATTGCTCGTTTTGAATTTGGACATCTCTCCTGTTTTAATATGTCTTCAGTACCGACTTTGAATCAACCTTGACATACATCTAATAGAACACCACCTCTGCACTTGAATGATCCATGAAGGGTATTCAGATATTCTTTCCAACGGTGGCATTATAGTATCCATTTTTTATGGATGAATTGCCGTCTAAGGACAGTGAAGGAAGAAGAAGGTTGAGATGTTTTTGAAATGTACTGTTAGTAGTGTAATTATCATCTGAACAAGAATGGTAACGATATTGTTGTTGTGCTTGTGCAGTTGGGCGTTGTATGATCACGAGTAAATTAGAAAGAAAGAACAAGTAGATGAAAAGATAACTAAGGGATTAGAGGTAGAATAGCTCATGTTTTTGTTTCTCATAATCATTTTTCGTTTTGTATTAATAGAGAAGCAGAATCAATCTTAAAGAAACGCAGGGCTGGTTTGGCTTAAACTTTATGAAGACTAAGAAATCATTTCTAACACGGAACTTAGGTTTCACCTTAAATTCTTAAACCGTTTCCATGGTGGACACGCCGTGTAATACTTAAATATTATTCTATGAACTATGAAGTACTAAGTCATTTTCAACCATAATCAAACCATAAGCTTGAACGTACATGACTTAAGTTGAAGTGGACCACTCGGTTTGTGGAGAAGATTCATCGTGAGTCAAGTATTTTGAAATGGGCTTTCTTCTTGTTTTATCAAACAGCACGGTCCTGCGGATATACCACGCACTACGACCTAGGTCATCTTGAATAAGATTGGCAACTGGCTCAATAACACTGGTCCACATTTAAAAAGATAATTAAGCTGCAACCCGAGCAACAATGCTTCATCTCGAAGCACACCACCTAGACCTGCACTCTTTCAGAGCCCGATTAATAATAGACCTTCAATTAACTTCTTTCTTATCAAAGTAAAATTGATTTATGGCAACCAAGTAGAGACTTCTGGTGATTTCCTAACACTGCAATCATTTGTCAGGTAGACAGGTAGCATTCCCAAACTCAACATTTTACTCACCATGATGATGAGAAAGATGTATCATATATGGGTGGGAATCGCCAATTTGGATTCTGACAAAAAATCAAACCCATCACAGCGGTTACATTTTGGGGTGTGTAATCCAAGGCCCATGCTAGACCCCAAGGGAAGGTGAAATTCAAAGGACATTTCGGTAAATTACATTACTGTGTTCTTCTATTTAAAATGAAAAACCCTAGAATTCTTCTCATATTTTACTTAAGGGAGGGCGGCGGTGTTGTTCAGAATAAAAATCTCTTAGATCTGATCATCAGAAATGGGTAGTTATTGTTACGAATGTAATTTTGGGTTTGTTTTGGAAGCATTACACATATCCTGGAAGATTAAACCACATAATAGATAGCACAATGGTATTTCCTCTCATGGTTTTAATTTAACTGGTAAAATCGACACCATTAAAGAGATAATTCACACTGGATTTCCACTTAACGTTCTAAGCAGAGTCTTCGCGAGAGACACAGATGGCAAGGAAATAATGAATATTGCGAGAGTCTCGTCATTAGAAGAATGGCAAACTATTTCTTGGTGTGATATTTCTCAATACAGATTTATTTCCCTAATTTACATTGTATAATTTTGAAGCTTAAGTTGTGATAAATGAATTTTTCAGGTTCCTCCTGAAGAAAACAGCCGGTAATTGGAAAAAAAAACCAGCAGGTAGTTTGATGAATGATGGGTGTTAAATGCTTAGATTGATGAAGTACGAAGAAGACTGAAGAGATCGGTTCCTGCAAACCTCACCGAATGCCAGCAGGAAAATAAGTTATCTAGATCAGAGTGAATATGATGGGAAGTGTCTCTATTGTAAATCAAGATTTTCCCAAAGCAATATTGTATGCTTATGGGGAAACTGCTATGTACTCAGAATTATTGTAATTAAGATAGATTTGTATTCTGAATTGATTTATGGATATATTTTTTATTTTTGTTTTGGAAGCATCTTCGTGTAATTGGAAACACACAGGTTGTGTAACATCTTGTTTCAATTAGATCACTGTTCAAAGTCATGACTTTTATTTTCTTGTCACTGGTTTGAACAATACTACTTTGATTAATTAGGTGAATTGAGATTGTCCAACTTTATGGATGTAAACGCATCAGTTCTGTAACATCTTTCCGGACTTGTTTCAGTACACAATTGTTCATAGACATATTTTCTGTTATGTAACCAAGCGAGGAAGATTACCATCAAGAATGTCAGAATGATGCTTGGAGAACTTTGAAAGACTGGAGACTTGCTATTGAAAGAGTGAAATATTTCTCTATGGTCTAAAAATTCTAAATGACATGCCATAATATGGACTCAGCAGGAGCCTAAAACATGCATCCATCCTTTGCACAATTAAGGGGAAAAACCTTTCCCAGACCAACAAGAATTCTCGTGGAGTCTTTTTCTTCAAAAATTATATGTTGTATTTTCGATACTCCATTTCCATACCAATACCAATTCGCTTTCAAAAAAAACAAAAAGATTTATCGCTGAGAAAGTGGTCAGCCAGCCGTATTGGGTTGTGTACTCTAAAGTTTAATGTGCCGGGCTAAAAATCGAAGGTTAGTCGGATTTAAAGGATACTTCGGTAATTAACAATATCGTGTGACATAGCTATAAAAAGAAAAAAAACCTAAAATTCCATTTGAAATACTCCATAGAAAGAGAGAATTGAGAAGAGAGACGGTGTTAAAATTTCAGATCTAACCAGAAAATGGGTTGTTGTTGTTATGAATATAATTTTGGGTTTGTTTGGGAAGCATTACACATACCCTGGTGGAGATCAAAGACATCACCGAGCACAATCATTTCTCCTCTCATGCTTTCAATATCTCGGGTCATCAACCTCTGCGTATGGTTTCTACGAAGGAGGGTGTGACATTCTAACTTCTTCTTTGATCTCTTGGAATACCTCCAACTGCACCTACAGATCCATGAAAGGCAGAACCTCTGTTCAGAAGAAACTTAAGTACTTACTAGATTAGTAGGAATTGGAGAGCTTAAATGGCTCAAATATTGATCTTGGCAATTAGACCGTGGCAATGACCGATTTAGTTCATATTTTATGGGCATCGTAATGTAGTTAGCTCAATATTTTACATACTAGTGAGTTCTGCAATTGCAATTCTCAGTCGCGATACGTTGGTATATGAAGTTGCAACCAATGTATAATAAGTATTCGAATTCTAGCAAAATTTAAATAGAAAGATCATCTTAGTTTCCAACCATGTAAAAGTTATGAAATTATTGCAAAATTACAGTCTGCATCATTAACTTTCCACTAGTCTAGTTCTTTTATAAAATAGTTGAAACATGATTAATGAATCATGGTAAATTTAGATTATTCAACTTTGTGGATATATGAACACATGGGTTATGAAATACGGGATTTGTTTTCACAAACCCATTCTTTTATAAGCATGTTTTGAGAAAGAGTACCATCAAGAATGGAGGGAGAAATTTGAGTGTACGGGAAGGCTGTGATTTGATCACATATGGGTAATTGAATGGATGGAATTTTGGGTAGTCTACAGATGGACTCTTGAGGTATTAGTGCATATTTAATCCCGATGAACAAAACAAAGAAGCGGGTAATTGATCAAACATGGGTGGTAAATGGTTAGATTGATGAAGTAGGTAGAAGAAGAATGAGGAAGACCTGCACTAATAAGATTGATAATTTCCAGCTAGAAGGTGTGAACAAATGTGTATGGACCCAACAACCCAGCTGAGAGAGCTGATTTTTGGGTAGAAATGTTTGAATATTTTGGGATTTGAGTTAAAATTTATACTTTTATCAAGAAATTAGAACCCTTGATAATATTTTCGGAGATATACTCGTATAGAGCTCCTAGAGATCTAGCAGTGAAGGTGGAATCAAGTCTTTGGTGGTTTCTTAAACTTTCTCTTTTAATATTGAAATGATTCTTACTTGCTTGGTAGCATTACAATTGATGTAGAACTTTCCTATTTATACTAGTTATCTAAGCCTTCAAGTGACCAACTCAAAATTGAGTTCAACTTCCTTAGCCTACAAACTAGACCAGCATTTTTATCACATGTTTTACATTATGGTATTTGACCAACCTCTCTAAATCATTCTAGATACTTTGAACTCTACCTAACTCTAGACTTCTTTACACCTTGTTCACATTAGTTCATATTAGACATTACAAATTAGGTAATTTCAACACTCCCCCGTAATTTGCAATGGATCTGTTTTTGATCTTCACCCAATCTCCGTTTGCTTCTCTTAGCTCCTCATGCTTGCTTCGCTCGCAGTAAACTATTTATGATTGCCGCCACATACCGCCGTTGTTTTTTTTTTTTTTTTTCCCGATTGCCATAGTGTCTCCACATCTCACCTTTAGTGCTAGCTTAATAGTTTGCTAGCTTCACCAGTTGTTCATCTCTGCATCAGGCTCTTACGAAACTAAACCGCTCATTGGGTTCAGAGGTTCCACCTCAACCAAACCAGTTGTCTTGTTTTCTTGCAGTAGTCATCTCCATCTTTTCTTCAGTTTCCTTTTTTTTTTCTTTTTTTTTAAAGGACGTTACGGTCCTCTTCATAGTTTAAGGACGTTCCGGTCCTCTTCATAGTTTAAGGACGTTCCGGTCCCTTTCATAGTTTTTGGACATTGCGGTCCCATTCTTCGTAGTTTAGGGACATTTCGGTCTTCTTCGTAGTTTAGGGACATTTCGGTCCTCTTCGTAGTTTAGGGACATTTAGGTCCTATCTTTGTAGTTTCAGGACATTGCGGTCCTCTTTGTAGTTTAGGGACATTTCGGTCCTCTTCGATTTTAACCTACTATTGTTGTTCTTTCTCTCATCATCTCTTGGTGATTGTTTTTTTTTTCCTTTCTTCACAACATTTTTGTTGTTTCTTCTTCTATTCATCTTTGTTCCAGTCACGTTTTTGTTCGAAAACTGTAACACTTCTTTGGTTCTTCAGATTCTGTCACAATATTTCATTTCGTCAAGCTTCTGCCACAAGCTCTAACTATTCTTCTTCTTGTTATTTGCTGTTAAAAATTTGCCACTTTATCCAGATTTTCCACATTTTTGAATTCGTAACAGATTTGCCATGCTCTGACATAATTGTCACACTTTGGTTTGTAGGCATTTAAACTAACAGAATAACCTCTCGACTCCATTGTCGACAATCAATCACCACCATGAATCACGAGTATGATTTAGTATCTCGCGACAAACATGGAACTGCTGCCATCCTTTTATTCGATAATTGAGGAAGCAATCTATTGCTCTTAACCTCAATAATTTTTATTTTTTTTCTCTCTCGAAACCGAGTAGGTCGTCTCATTGAGGATCTCTTCCCACAATATGAGGAGGCGATCATTTGATGCTCTCTTCCCTCAATATATGGAGGAATTCGTTGTTGACATTTTCTCGATATCGTCTTCTAAAACTCTTGAACGATTGTGGAGGCAATCCTTGGTGCACTCTTCCCACAATTGTCTTTAGAACTTTGTAAACAATTGAGGTGGAAAATTATTGCTCTCTTTCCTCAAACTTGTCTTCTGGTCACTTATCATAAAGTGATTTCTTTTTTCTTCTGTTCTTTTGTTTTTCCACATGGAGGCGTTTTTTCTCTTGTGAAGGTAGGATATTATTTTATTTTATTTTGACAGTTCGAATGGTTGAAATCTTCTTAGTGGTGTTTGCATCTTCTCCTTCTTAAACTTCATATCTTCTCAACTCGAAAGCTTTGACACCCATCAATTCGTAGCTGAAACTTTTACGCCAATTTCGGATCGAACGAGCTCTGATACCAAGTTAAAATTTATACTTTTATCAAGAACTTAGAACCCTTGATAATATTTTCGGAGATATACGAGCATCGTGGTGTTGCTCGTATAGAGCTCCTAGAGCTCTAGCAGTGAAGGTGGAAGCAAGTCTTTGGTGGTTTCTTAAACTTTCTCTTTTAATATTGAAATGATTCTTACTTGATTGGTTGCATTACAATTGATGTAGAACTTTCCAATTTATACTAGTTATCTAAGCCTTCAAGTGACCAACTCAAAATTGAGTTCAACTTCCTTAGCCTACAAACTAGACCAACATTTTTATCACATGTTTTACATTATGGTATTTGACCAACCTCTCAAAATCATTCTAGATACTTTGAACTCTACCTAACTCTAGACTTCTTTAAACATTGTTCACATTAGTTCATATTAGACATTACAAATTAGGTAATTTCAACACTCCCCCGTAATTTGCAATGGCTCTGTTTTTGATCTTCACCCAATCTCCGTTTGCTTCTCTTATCTCCTCATGCTTGCTTTGCTCGCAGTAAACTATTTATGTTTGCCGCCACGTACCGCCGTTTTCTTTTTTTTTTCCCGCTTGCCATAGTGTCTCCACATCTCAACTTTAGTGCTAGCTTAATAGTTTTGCTAGCTTCACCAGTTGTTCATCTCTGCATCAGGATCTTACGAAACTTAACCGCTCATTGGGTTCAGAGGTTCCACCTCAACCAAACCAGTTGTCTTATTTTCTTGCAGTAGTCATCTCCATCTTTTCTTCAGTTTCCTTTTTTTTTTTAAAGGACGTTACGGTCCTCTTCATAGTTTAAGGACGTTCCGGTCCTATTCATAGTTTAAGGACTTTCCGGTCCCTTTCATAGTTTTTGGACATTGCGGTCCCATTCTTCGTAGTTTAGGGACATTTCGGTCCTCTTCGTAGTTTAGCGAAATTTCGGTCCTCTTCGTAGTTTAGGGACATTTCGGTCCTATCTTCGTAGTTTCAGGACATTGCGGTCCTCTTCGTAGTTTAGGGACATTTCGGTCCTCTTCGATTTCTTTTTAACTTAGAATTTAACCCTACAACTCATTGGATTTTAACCTACTATTGCTGTTCTTTCTCTCATCACCTCTTGGAGATTGTTTTTTTTTTCCTTTCTTCACAACATTTTTGTTGTTTCTTCTTCTATTCATCTTTGTTCCAGTCATGTTTTTGTTCGAAAACTGTAACACTTCTTTGGTTCTTCAGATTCTCTCACAATATTTCATTTCGTCAAGCTTCTTCCACAAGCTCTAACTATTCTTATTCTTGTTATTTGTTGTTAAAAATTTGCCACTTTATCCAGATTTGCCACATTTCTGAATTCTTAACAGATTTGCCACGGTCTGACATAATTGTCACACTTTGGTTTGTAGGCATTTAAACTAACAGAATAACCTCTCGACTCCATTGTCGACAATCAATCACCACCATGAATCACAAGTATGATTTAGTATCTCGCGACAAACATGGCACTACTGCCATCCTTTTCTTTGATAATTGAGGAAGCAATCTATTGCTCTTAACCTCAATATTTTTTATTTTTTTTCTCTCTCGAAACCGAGTAGGTCGTCTCATTGAGGCTCTCTTCCCACAATATGAGGAGGCGATCATTTGATGCTCTCTTCCCTCAATATATGGAGGCATTCGTTGTTGACATTTTCTCGATATCGTCTTCTAAAACTCTTGAACGATTGTGGAGGCAATCCTTGGTGCACTCTTCCCACAATTGTCTTTAGAACTTTGTAAACAATTGAGGTGGCAAATTATTTCTCTCTTTCCTCAAACTTGTCTTCTGGTCACTTATCATAAAGTGATTTTTTTTTTCTTCTCTTCTTTTGTTTTTCCACATGGAGGCGTTTTTGCTCTTGTGAAGGTAGGATATTATTTTATTTTATTTTGACAGTTGGAATGGTTGAAATCTTCTTAGTGGTGTTTGCATCTTCTCCTTCTTAAACTTCATATCTTCTCAACTCGAAAGCTTTGACACCCATCAATTCGTAGCGGAAACTTTTACCCCCATTTCGGATCGAACGAGCTCTGATACCAAGTTAAAATTTATACTTTTATCAAGAACTTAGAACCCTTGATAATATTTTCGGAGATATACGAGCATCGTGGTGTTGCTCGTATAGAGCTCCTAGAGCTCTAGCAGTGAAGGTGGAAGCAAGTCTTTGGTGGTTTCTTAAACTTTCTCTTTTAATATTGAAATGATTCTTACTTGCTTGGTTGCATTACAATTGATGTAGAACTTTCCTATTTATACTAGTTATCTAAGCCTTCAAGTGACCAACTCAAAATTGAGTTCAACTTCCTTAGCCTACAAACTAGACCAACATTTTTATCACATGTTTTACATTATGGTATTTGACCAACCTCTCTAAATCATTCTAGATACTTTGAACTCTACCTAACTCTATACTTCTTTAAACCTTGTTCACATTAGTTCATATTAGACATTACAAATTAGGTAATTTCAACAATCTACCATGCATGGTGCATTGTTGGGGATTTCCACACAATTATAAATTGTGATGAAAAGAACTGCAAAAGGATTACAAGAAGTTTGAAACAATTCAACAAGTTCGTGGAGCAACATGAACTAATTGATATTCTATCTCTCCAATATAATCTCTCTTCTAATCAAAAAAATTCCATGTCGGGGGTGTGTAATCCAAAGCCCATGCTAAACCCCAAGTGGCAGTTCAGTTAAATTCAAAAGACATTTCGGTAAATCACATTCTTGTGTTCTTTATATAAGATGAAAAACCCTAGAATTCTTCTCATGTTTTTATAAAATGGAAAGAAAAAGTTGGGAGAGTGAAGAGTGACTGGAAGATTAAACCACACAATAGATAGCACAATGATTTTTCCTCTCATGGTTTTAATTTGGCAGTTCAACTTGAATTTGCACAAAGCGAGTCCAATCAGATTATGTTTTTACATTTGTTTCTCTTGGGATTCTGGTTTCCTATGACGTTCTCTGCACATCTGGTGTGGCACCTCTCTATACAAATTTCTTTTCTTCTTTGAAATTTATTTATGAATGTTAAGTTAAAAGCTCACTTTTGATTAATTTTACAGATTCCCGTTGAACAAACTGCTGTAAAGGATCCAAATGTGGGTGGAAAATGCTTAGATTGATGAAGTAGGAGAGGCTTTAGCATTTCAAGCCCAATAAATTGTAACAGGTGAATGAATCTCTATTGGAGAGTGTGTCGACAATGTGTTCTGTGGCAAATCAAGATCTTCTCAATGGGATTTTTGTATGATTATGATGGAATTGTTATTTGAAAAAATTTCGAAGGAATATCTGTATGCATCTGGAAATTGTTCTCTACAAATTCACTGAAAATGATTTTACATTTTGGGGAGTCAAATATACAAATACCATAAATTCCAACCTTAGAAAGCTTATAAAATTATTGCAACATAGAGCTTTGGTTACATACCAAATTATTGTAGTTATGAAACATCTCTACGCCCGTGTTCGTTTTTCTTATGCTAAATCTGTATTGTGATGTTGAGATGCTACATAATTTATCCAAGTCCCGCAAACTAGAGTGGGTGTAGATTCTGATTATAACTTGTAGATTGTGTTCGATTAATGCTTGTACGCTGGAGGATCTCAGTTGTTTGTTTGTTCAAGCGTCTTTACTTTCAGATTATTCAGCTAGATTTTTATGAATACTAGTTGGCTTTCAATATCACCTAAAACGTCAGGTTATGGCTGGGGACAATGAATATTGAATCTCAACTACTCAGACACAAGGAGAACCCCGCATATAAAACAAAAAAAACCAATCATGTTTTTACATTAGGTTATTAAGTATAATGTGTTGTTTATATTGTACATCATGATCTTTCCAAAGATAAATTTGTATGCTTATGGGGAAATTAATCTCTATCTGAAAATTGTACTCAATGATTTCGATGATGATGTTTTTATGATCCTTTTCTTTTGAAGAAGATCTTCAATCAAATACTTTAATAAATGTTAATGGACTCAGGCTTATAAAATGCGGTAGGCTTGTAAAGAATAGACCTGTGCGGGGAATATAATTGTCTTCTTTATTTTTTGTCACTGATTTGAACAGCAAAAAACAATTCCCTTCACACCTGCTTTAATTACAGAATGATAAATGATATGGAACTGAGCTACGACTCGGTTTTCTGACAATGATGAGCCTATAATATATTTACCCACTTTCTCATTGTTATAAACTTACTTTTCCATTATATTTGGTTAAAAGTCAAAACTTTTTTTCAATATATGTATTTCTATTTTTAATTTATAACTATATATGTATTTCTATTATCAATTAATAACTTAAATATAACGATTTAATAATCTACCATGAATCTTCGATTCACGATCTAACATAGGATTTGATTTGTAAAATTGAAAAACGATTCGCTCCACGATTCACGATTTCACAACCTTGGGAAGAACGTTGAATGTCCATATACTCTGGAATGGTGAGATCTTGCTTTCTTTGTTAAGGGAATGGAAAAACCTCTATATTGGGACTTCAAAACTTTAGATATCAAGCAACTTGCGTGTGAGCCACAGACATTGCAGTCAACTTCCGCATGAGCCACGGACAATGTAGTTTAACGGGACAAGTCTTTCCTACAGTTAATAAGACACCTTATGACCTCCTGAAAGGTCATAAAGTTGCATTTGTTTCCATCACTATTAACTCCAGACAATTTAAGATTCACCAAATGTGCTAATTGGAATCTAATATGCTACTACAGAGATTAAATACTCAAATTACACTTTAATCGGTAATGTTAGTGCGTTCTTTTATCTTGACCAATGATCAAGTGTGCTTCTATACCTGTGGTAAATTTATATTTCAATGTGAGCATCATGACACTACAACTCATAGTAAATTTGACTTTCCAAACTGTTTGAACGGTTGCATCCTAGTAATTCTCATTCACCTTGTCAACAAATTTATCACTCAAAAATGGGACCGGAAGTGATCAGCCATTTTAGGGGTGTGTAATCCAAGGCCCATGATATTGCCCAAGGGAAAGTTATAAATGAAGAATATTTTGGTAATTCACATTCTTCTGCTGTCTATAAATATGAAACCCTAGAGTTGTGCTGTTGTATTATTAGAAAGAAATAGAGAACAGCGATAGAGTGGAAGTTGAAAAGAGAGAACGTAGAAAATGGTGAGATCTAGCTTGTTTATATATTTGGATTTCAACTTCCAAAATTCCAGATATCATGTGACAACTTCGTGCGTGGCGTTTCTGACCCTTCATTTCCATCGCAATTCAGCTCAGCCGCGTGGATTTATCACACAAAAATGATTAGGGTGACCCCATAGAGGAATGCACTCCATGCAATTTGGCTAGATTTAAAGGACAATTTGGTAAATCACAATTTTGTGTCGTCTATAAAACAAAAACCCCTAAAAATTCATTTGATGCTTCACAAAGAGAAAGACCACTGACGCCGGCGGTAAACTCTTACAGAAATCTCTTCAGATCTGATCACAGGAATGGGTTGTTGTTCTTATGAATGCAATTTTAAGTTTATATGGGATGCCTTGCACGTACCCTGGCGGAGCTCACAGGAACCATACAATCGATAGCACAATGATTTCTCCTCTCATGGTTTTAATTTACTAAGTTTACTTACTTTAATCCCCATGCTCTTCCGGCATAGGTAGTGTTCCATGTGGATTCTAAGCTGAGTTCTTGGGTTGTATTCTCTCCACATCTGAGTTGTGAAAAACCTCTACTGCACTGGAGGTATGTTGTCTCTCTATACAGATTTCTGTTTTTTATCTTATGCTTTTTTGTTTCGTTCCATGAATTCACCTTTGATAAATTATTCAAGTTTACAGATTGGGTGGAAAAACTTATGTGCTTATTGATGAAGAGGATCCCCTGAAGTATTTGAGAGAAATATGAAAAGGAAGAGGAAATCCCATCAAAACGAAGATCACTGTTCACATTTGGGTATTAAATCCATACTGTAAAAAAATCAAGATCTCACAATGGATTATTTTTATGTTTATCAGGAAATGGCTCTATAATTGAAGACTTATTGGGAATGATTTTTTATTTTTTTTAATTTATCTTTTTATTTGAGTCATAACAAATGTTGGTATAAATCCTTTTCTTTTGGAAATATCTTTATTCAAATTCTAAAAAAATTGTAAATACAAAGCTCATTATTTGTCCCCACAAAAGAAAAACATATTGTCCCAACATAAAGCTCCAAATGGCTCCAAATGGCACACCGTATTACTACCAAAATACAATATACTTGTAGACTGGGTAGAAGATGCTGGTAGCTAGTATCCGTGAACCGGGGGTAATTGGATGTGTTGACCTTTCCTTAGCTTGAGCACTCGAGACTTAGGCACCTGCTCAAGGGATGTAATATGTTGTTTTTATTTTGAGATATTTTGTAAATAGGTCGCAAGTTTATGGCCTAATTAGGATCTGGGTCGGAAAATATGTGATTAATGCATTAGGGTCGTAGACTAATAGGAGACTAACTTGACCGTTTGAGATTTTTACCGAATTACCCTTATGGACTGGTTAAATGACAACATATGCTAACCAAGTTTTAACCTTAACTGGTTTTAACGACCTGACCATGTTGAACCTTAACTGGTTTTAACCAATCCGACATAATTAAAATGATTTGTGGAGACTAGTGATTAGTTTTTTATTGACTGAGCTGTTAATGAGGGAATGAGGGTCAAAGATCTGTTCTTTTATGCTTCTATGGAAAACAAATATGGAGAGAGAGGATCTTCTTCTTTCTCCTTGAAATCCACCGTCAACCCACTCCACTGACTGATTCCACCACTACAATTTCTCCACCATCTCTCTTTTTTCCTGTTAATACTCTTTTGATTTCTATCACGATGACCACATGGACCTAGGATTTGGTTGTATGGGTGAGTTAAGGCTAGAGCCATGTTTTAATAGCAGATGATTGTAATCTATGTTATAACCAATGGCTCTTCCAAGCACAATCAATCAAGAATTGAAATCAAAAGTAAAAGAACAGTACAAGAAAAACTGGTTTGAGCAACATTGCAGTTTTGGTTGCAAAAAGCCCATATTAAGTCGCTCTAACCCTTATAGCTACTTAATTTGGCTCTCGCTCGTTAGTGGCAAAAGGTGCGATTTGTACAAGTCTAGAGCAGCTAGGCAATCGCTTTAGTAATCAACCAACTATCATGTAGCGTCTAATTTCTTAATTGCTTCATAGCTAGACCGACCTTCTTAGAGCAAGCAAAATAATGATCGCTTTAGAGATAGACCGACCTCATTGGAGCAAGCAAAATAACATCGCTTCATAGATAGACCAACCATAATAGAGCGAGTGAAACGCCGATCGCTGATAGATAGACCAACCATAATCGCTTCCTAGATACATGTGTTTTAGGGGTATGTGTTGGTAATCGGTATAGACTTTGAACAAATCCGAAAGTTAGTTGCTCTAACTCTTGGATATTCCGATGTTAAAGGCTTTTGAAGACCGATTCTTATTGGATGAATAACAAAATGACATTTAAATTAATACAGAAAACAAATATGAACCAAATTGAATAAAAAATTAATTTTTTTATTTTAATTAATTCAATTTACAAGATCATTGACTCAAAAAGAAATTACAATCTCAAACTTTTACGGAAAAATAAAAAATTAAATACTATCAATAAATAATATTGTGTAGAATAACTAATAACAGATCACATATCAATAAATAATACTATGAAAAAAAAAAATGCATTCACATTAAAAAAAAAATACAATCAAAATCCCAATAAAAACACTTTAAACTTAAGGATGAGGAATGCCATTGATATACATATACTTCAACTTTGAAACACCCGTGAAAATAAATCGATCAATAAAGCTAGAAAGTTGGCACCTTATCGATCAATAAAGC